>CP099841.1:5335422-5813500 GCA_030062745.1 Capitulum mitella | reverse complement strand
TCAGATTGCACGATGTTTAGTTCTGATTTAACTGACATGACAAGAAAAATGGTTTGAAACTACTTCACGGTGACACTCATTTCAACTTTAGAAATGTGCATTGTGAAATCCGACGTCTTCCTTGTGGTACAGTGAAAATCTATACCCTTCTTTGCCCATGTTCATACGCATGCGTGAAAATGACAACGCTCTCCAGTTGCAGCCTACCACAGCAACAGACAACTTTTTAACCCGTCCCCGACTGGGGGGGGCAGTTGACTGCCCCCCCTGAGGTTTTTCTGGGATTGCGAAAGAACCAACAAACACAGAGTCACCAAACTTTGTGTACCTTTTGCTTCATCAATTTTACATCTCGTGTCAAAATTTCGACCTCCAGTCAGGTCAGGTGCCTGACCTAGACCAGGTCAAACAGACCTAAGTCCAAAAAAGTTTAGCGCCCTCTAACTTTTTCACAAAACAAGATATCTCAATAATATTTTCAGAGAGTAGTGGCCGTGATAGATGCAACAAAGCTGCTATCTCAGATTTTTCGGAATTTTCCGGGTCATTGACCTAAGGTCAAGCCCATTTTTAAGACATATCGCCGTTTTTTCGGAAATTGACGCAATATTCCATAACATTTTTAGTGTGGAGTGAAGCAGACATCTAGCTACCGTCATTGGGCAAAGTATCAGTGACCTCCAGCCATTGACCTGAGGTCAGGTCACGAATAACTGTAGTCGGCCAAAATGTACCACCGTCAAAATCGACGATGAACTACTCAGAATGCGTAGAAAATGGCAGAACTAACTTGCACAGACGTAATTAATACCAGAAACCACAAAAAGTTTCAAAAAGTAGCATATTTTGGAAATAAATAGGCTCTCGCGAATAAAGCTCCGCCAACTTTGTAGATTGGCAACTAATCAATTTTCCCAAAATTTAAGCATGAGAAACCATCACAAGAACCACAAAGATCAATAAAATTGACATAGATTGTCCTTTTTTGCGAAAATTAAGGAAGGCCAAAATTAGTTCCCGTCAATTTGGTACCGCATACGGCAGCGGCGCACACTGACGGCCGACCGGGAGAATTACGGTGTCTTTAACTCAACGTTTCGGCGTATATATTGAACAAATCTGGGGAAATTAGACGTGTATCGGCATCCGCGGACATTTACTTGTGCGCTGGTGCCATTACCTATGCGTTATTAGTTACAGCCCTTGAGATTCAGGCCATTTCTCGGTCTCATGCAGTCGGCTATGAGAAAACATATATAGGGCGTAAATTGGCTTACATATTATCTAAAACTAAAAATGAGACCAGTTTCGAGCTCTTCTCGTCACAGGCTTTCGAACGGTATGCTTATTTTTATCGTGCGACCAACCGTTCGTGAGTTAGAGGGGGGCAGTCAACTGCCCCCCCCCCAGTCGCCGGTGTTCGGGACGGACCAGGGCCTATTTTAAGGAAAAATGACTGCGGGGGCAATTTTGCGAACGAGACGCATTGGCTGAGACCACCCCCCGGGCATTTCTGTTCTCCTTATTGAATTTTGTCCACTTCAGATATTTATATATATATATACATATATATTCCTAAGGAAAGGACACACATATATATATATATATATATATGCATTCCTAAGCAAGGCATATATATATATATATATATATATATATATATATATATATATATATATATCAGGGCGAATTACGATGAACACTTCCACAGCGCTCTGTCATTAACTGATATGTCTTTTGGAAGAAATCATGTGTGCAAAATATGGCCTTGGTCCAGCACTCTTAAGCACTTTCACACGAAGACTGTATGTCGCTTGTGCTGGATTTTATTTCATTTCCATGAAATTCGCGCCGGCTTTTGTGCATTCCGAGCCCATTAAATTCAAAGAACACCATTTCATTTATCCCCAGCAAGAACCCATTCTCCTTGGACTTGTGATCCCTGGGAGATTCGCTCAGGGAGAGATATGTCTGAAATGCCCCCAAATGTGTTTTGTGCTTCAGTTTTTTAAACCAAGCGCACGATATGCATAAAATGCACACCATAGTACTCCTTTTGACACACTGGATCGAAAGACATTTCGCATTCTGTCTCAGGTCATAGGTCACTGGCCCTGTCGGCAGCAGTGTGGCTTATATGGGAATGATACTTCAGTCCTCTTAGTGGTCTTGGGGTTCTGGCGACGATGCTATTCGACGACTTGCAGCAGATACTGCTTTTGCCCTTCATCCTTCGTCAATACCTTGTATACTTGGATAAGAGCCACAGCTCGTTCGGCGAAGTCGCTACCGCGATCCCGCACAGGACTTCCTTAGCGTCCGTGAAGCCAGTTGCTGTCCCCCAATCAGCGGGATCGGCGGCAAGGAAGTCCATGTTGATGCCGTAGGCTTTCAGGTTGCCCACCGACTTTGCGGTAATGAAGTCGACGATGATCTTCCTGGGACGAGAACCTCCTTTTCTGCGAGATCCACCTGCGCTCGCTGGGAGGACTCTCCGATCCCTGTTCCTGGAGTGCCGCGATCATCCTCGTCTTCATCTCACACGGCACGCCCTCGTCGAAGAACGACACACCAGCCAGTTATTCGCTGGGGCACCATAATAGGTGATTGTTATAATAAATCATATGTCGACTATAATGTCATAATACATAATAGGTGATCGGCAAACTCCTTGGAAATCCCCTTCGAAATTTCAGCATTCACATCAGGCTTTGCAGAACGGCTAGGTCATGCACGGAAGCGCTGACCGCCGATGAAGAGCAGAACCATGCACTGACGTACAAAACAACCATGAAAGAGACGAAGCGCTTGAGTGCTCCCAATTCACTTAGAGTCACGGAGAACTGATGGCAAAGCAAGAAGATCTTGATCCCGCAGATTATGCGCCCCATCCATCTGGCGTGATGGAACCATCTATCTGGCACGTTGGAGAGCACCTGGCTGGGGAACTTGATTCCCCGTGGAGGCTCTTGACCAAAGGGGATAATCGAGACCTCAAAGAACCAACTATAATCATCGCTAGGCTGGATTTCGGCGAGCTTCTCACGGCAGAAGGCGACGAAACGATCATTGGAAGAGAAAAACGTCTCGGCCACTGCTGGCTCCAGGTCTTCAAACACCATAGGTCCAAACTTGTTCCAATCAATGAGCCTCCATCTCTTTTTGAAGCTCTTGAACAAGGAGATCGCGGTCCCCAGGACGGACCGAAGCGCGTGGAGAAAGCCGCCTCTGCCACCATTTCGACGATATGATGACGACAAGCAAAGTAAATAGGCCGTCACTCAAGCTTCTGCTGAAGAAGCGTGTTTGCTCCCACAACTTGTCCAGTATCGCTGGAGGTGGTGTCGAAGCTCATGCCGACGACGCTGTCCGAAACCTCTCAGTCTTCCAGACAAAGCGCGACAACGTCGGCTGGCGTTGCTCCGGCTCTACTTGCAACTTCCAAACACCGAAGAGCTTGGTGGCACTTCTTGGACCGGTTACAATGACAGAGTCGATCCACCTTTTCCTTCCCATCGCCAGTAACAGTTTGCCGTCCCAGTGGACCACCAGGTTGGGTGACGCGGAGAAAGAATGCTAGATTTCGTCCTCAATGGCTTTCCTCTGCGGTCTACGTGCTCGCCTGCCCGAGCTTCTGTGATCGCCAAGTCAGAGGAGTCGTGGCCGAGGACCGAAGCCGTCGCCGATAGGAAGTGAATTGCAGAGCGATCATTGAGCTTGGTCCGATTGAGGGCTGCTGCCTGACCAGGAGTGGCGATGTTCTTGGCTCTCCTGCAGGGCCGCTTCGAAGGCATCGCCAAGGGCTGCGGGCCATCCTGATCTGTCAGTTGTATGTTGTCGGTAGGCGAGTATTCCAGCTGGGCAGTTGCCTCATGCTCGGTCTGCTGTTTAATCTAACGGCGGGCCCTTTAAAGCTTCGGCCTACTGTTGTCGTTGAAGAGCTCGCTCCTCCTTCTCAGAAGGGAACTTATCGAATACCACCATGACGCCTCGGCGACCTGGCTCCCTTTGGACCTAGAGAATGTCTTTATCCTCTTGGTTTTGATGATCTTAATGGTGCCGACAAGGCAAAGGTCAAAAAGATTGTTAAGGTTGTCCCTAAATCCATTCTTCTTGTCAATTTCCGGGGTGAACCTCCAGAATTTGCCTTTGGTACTGGTCAAGCTTCCTGTTGAGCTTCTTTATCACGTTCCGCTCCGGTGCAGTGAGAATACGGGCTTTGTTCCACACCTTTTTCATTTCGCGGACGATCTGTGTTTTGACCTACCTCTGGATAAGCCTATCCACACGGTGGGACTGAAAATATTGCTGCAGCACTTCTCCCCGCGAAGTCAGTTCTGAGCACCGGTCAAACAAAATTCGGCTTTTTTTCTCGTGGTGCAGCCATAGTGGCACAGACTTCCGTTATAAAAGGTACTTTCTGCATTGACGCAGGTGGTCCTTAAATATCCTGACGTCTAAGAACGCGCGGGAAATCACCAGACCGGCACAGTCGGTTACCGTGGCATGGCAAGGCGTGGTACTTCAAATATATAAGTCGCAGTCTGCAAACGATGGCCAGAATATTGGCGAGATTTTGCGGCAGCTTCGATTCTTCCCTAAATGAGACAGCAGGGTGCCTGTCCGGGATAGTTTCTGTTGATCTAATCTATCCCCAAAATACATTTTCTCACCGAATTTTGGCCATATGTTTTTCAACACTGCGCAGAAGTGTAAAAGCTGTCCCAACACAGGCAGAACAAACTTCTCCATTTCCAGGTTATCGGCCCCAAAATAAAAAAAGTCACCTCAGATTGAAATATTCGCCTTAGGCCCGCCTCAGTGAGATATCATCAACATTCGTCATCATCTGCAGTCTGGGCCATGCCATGTTCGTTAAGCAGACGAAGCATGCTCATGGGATGCTCAAACCCATGCACTAGGAGCAGCAAGATTGACGGTTTTAATATATGACTGATTAGTTTTCCGTTTTCCTCGCGTAAAACTCTGGTTTAACCGCCTAGTTCAATGAAGTTCTACCAATCCGGTACTGGGATTTTAGCAGGGTTTTCGGATCAGGGTGATTGGTGATGACTACAGCACTGCTGAACTGTTACCGCATTCATATAAATCTTATCTCACCATAGCAAAACCGCCCTGCACACCAGCTCGCCCTTCAGTTTTCTTGCGCTTGAACACATCAAAGATGGTTATCATCATTTTTAACGTGCTTACGATGCAATGAAACGCCTTGGCCACCCACCAGACAATCGCGGCATCGGGTGCCGGCGTGCTAATTACGAAACACGCTCGCCAGCGGTCACTAGGTGTGCCTGCAATACGTGTTATAAAGTGATGCTTGTACGTGTGCTCCCACATTACTCAGCAGCGTTTTATGTGATACTCTCCTGGTTACGCTAGTACACCTGGCTGCTTTTTTTTCTTTGCATGGGCAAAGGATCTTGACTGGGGGGGCAAAGTGTCCGACTGGGGGGGCATTTGCCCCCCCAGTTAACATGTTAAAATAGGCCCTGGGACGGACCGACGGTCGTGCGCGGGTTAACTTCGCCGAGCCGGATATCAACACCTCCGTGCGCAGTGCAACGTGAGTGATTGCGCACATGTGTCCGTGTGCGTAAAACTAATGCAGATTGGCACAGATTTCCATGCTGGGTCTGCCACGCTAATTATGCGGATGAACACACGCGCTGAGACGATGTGAGTTAGCGAAATTATGGCAGAGATGCGGTTGTTTTACGATTCCAAGAGGGTATGCGTTTCTCACGATGAAGTGTCAAGATTCTAGGAAAGACATTTTTCATCATAACGGTTCCGCAGGCTCATGTTTGCCATCACTTCCGTTAGCTTGCATCGCCCTTACAAGAATATTGTGCAACAGTCAAACAACTTTGACAGCATTCCTGTTGTTCAAACAAAACGATAAGACGGAACCAGTACAGCGTAAATCTATAGCATATAACAACCAGTGGATACTAGACAGATAGACAGACAGAAAGGTAAATAGATAAATAGATAGATAGACAGATAGACAGATATATAGACAGATAGATAGATAGATAGATAGATAGATAGATAGATAGATAGATAGATAGGTATATATATATATATATATATATATATATATATATAAATAGATAGATAGATAGATAGATAGATAGATAGACAGATAGACAGATAGACAGATCAGCCGATAGCAACCAAAAGATAAAACCAACACAGCATAAATCAATACGACACAACCAGCATAGCGATCACTAATGTAATTAGCAATAATATGTAAGTAACTAAACGACAAAAAATATTATCCCGTTGTGCTGTATCGTCCCTCTTAATTCGACCGCTTAAATCACTCTAAAATCCCTACAGAGTTCCATCATCAATGTGTTCAAACGACACTTTCCTCCTAAGCGTTGTCGCTACGAGATGTCAGACCATACCTATGTCTAAATGTTCCATCCGTCTCCGACGTTTCGTCTGGAGTGCTACGTGGATGGAAACGCTGAGGACCACTTTAACCCTTGAATTGTTTGTAAGGCCACTTTTGACGACCGTCGTTACCCCGGTATGCCATTATTCCGCTGGTGAGGGAAGCTCCCGTCCTGTTTCACGTATGGTTTCCCGTTGGACATCGCAGCCTGAAACGAAGACATCAAATAAGACATAAAGGGCCTTTTGCAAATCTGCACGCACAGTGCCACAGATTACATGTAAAAAGGAACCGCACACAGAGAGGAAAACTGCGGTCGTGATCCTTCTCCCGCATTTCTGCTCACTCACGGTTACTGAAGACAATCAACAACACGTATACAATAAAAACCGGCGTGAGCGATCAGCCTCGGCCCGGCCGGCGCCGCCGCCTCTCACCATCTCCAGCGCCGTGCTGATGACAAACAGCTCCGTGGGCGTCGTGTGACGGTCGCCGTTGGGGAGCGACGGGGCGCTCGGCGCGTACGGGTGCGCCGCGAAGTGGTCCAGATTGTTGAGTGTTCCCTGCCATTCCTGCAGGGTGGAGGCGAGCCTAATGTAAATATTTTCAAGCGATTGCCGAGACTGGCCTGGAATTTTTCAAAAGGTCGGGATGGAATGGCAAAAGCAAATAGGTGAATGTTCCAATGCATTAAAGGTATTCCTAAGCAAAACGTTAGGCTTGCTTGGAACTCTTGCCACCTTCCTGATCCCGTGCGCTTCGTAATCAAGCATCAATCCTCTCCCCCTACTTCCCGAGCGATTGCACAAACTGATTTCTTCAGCATCCCCACCTCTACGGTAAATATCCCGAAGCTGACCATAAAAGCTGATTAAATTTGTGTGAAAACCTTGCCTGAGGCTAACTACTTACACGGATATTCATCATGCAACAATTTCGCCCATTTGTTGGTTTCGCTCTTGATGATTATGCTTAAATTCCCTCTCTCTCTCTCTCTCTCTCTCTCTCTCTCTCTCTCTCTCTCTCTCTCTCTCTCTCTCTCTCTCTCTCTCTCTCTCTCTCTCTCTATATATATATATATATATACGTTTCGTTTCGCATAACTAAAAACCGTACATCTGTCGTTTTTTTTAGGCGTGGAGCACAAGCATGTCACTAAAAACTGGGAAGAAATAACAGCAATGACGCGTGTTTCCTTTTCAAGAGACTCACAGTGTGCCTTTTTGGTTGTCGTCTGCTTGTGCCCTGATGCCAACATTTACACTTACCATTAGGTCTTTGTTCCATGATACTGATCTGAGACGTTCGAACAAGGAATGGAAAGTTCTTGTTGGCTGCTGTTGGCCGGGTAAGAACCTGTAAAAGTAGCACGGAAAAATAACAAAATGCAGAAAAAGGCCAAGGGAGTACGTCTTGAGATAGTGGATTTTGGCGAAAGGAAACACACATTTACCCAGTCACAGTCATAGGTCACAGTCAATTATTTCAGGAGAAGGAATTTCTTCCAACATGCTGATTTTACCTCCGCAGCAAGTTTTACGGCTTACTGCAGATATTTTACGCTGAGGAATGGCTCTGTCTTCCAACCTATCTTACGTGGTTACTAGTAAGTAAAAACTTCGCACGCACGTAACAGATGGCGACACATTCGTCGCACGCTGACGAGGACGGGACCACAGGACTGTCGACGTACCAGGAAAAAGACGTGACCTGCGCAGGTAATACCGTGCTCCACGCCGTTTACCACGTTCTCTCGCACCCACTTGTCGATCAGATAGTTGGAGCACACGATGACCATCGGCGCCGACAGAAACCTGGAAGGCATTATGCACGTTTCAAGTGTCATGGCCATGCACTGTCGCAAGGGTTTCATCGACATGAACGTAATAATTGCGTATGTATGCCGAAGAATTGCGGAATGCGAAATATGTGTTCCAGGGCCAGCGTTTATCATGAGAATGGAGTTCCGTGGCGCATTTGTTGACGTTACACAGCATTACGTACCTGCGGCGCCGTTCCCCAGTTAAACATATAGCCCTTGAATGACGCCAAGGGGCGCAGTCAGGATTTTCGTCGGCGGGGGCGGGGGCGGAGCTCAGTGTGAACTGAATCAAAGGCAAGCCGCGTGCCGGGAAGACGATGTGCAATAGTTTTTACCAAAAATGGGGTCCTAAGGAGGCGGGCGGCCCCCCCCCCACCCCCCGGCTGCACCTGTGGATGACGCCAAGACGTCCAGTAAACATTTCAGTGGAAATGTCATGAGCTAACGCCGTAGAAAAAGGGGCTGGAAACGCGTGCGCACCAATCCTTCCATCTTTCAGCCGTCAACAACAACAATAAAAAAAGCGTTAAACTTCATCGCGGGCGAAGGAACGGAAGGTCACACACACACACGTTTTTTCAGTTTTTACATCATTCGTATGGCGTTACTAGGAAACAATCGTCATGAAATGTGCATGTGGCCCCCATTTTTGCCAACATTTCTATGTTTGTTAACAGCGAACACCCTACCACAGCTCCCAGATCCTGAATCAACGTGCTGGTGCGTTGTACTGCGTGCAGGCGCTGGGCGCTTACCATACGGTGTAGAACATGGAGAAGGGTAAGTAGAAACTCCACTTCTCGGGGTAGTGTTTCATGGTGAACGAGGTCGAGTGGACGAACATGGCCCAGCCGAGCAGCTTCAGCACCACCAGGCCGTAGCCGCCGGGGGATTCGTACAGGTACAGCACCTCGCCGGGGTCGAAGAACTGCCGCGACAGCGCGGAGTCAGGAGAAATGACTAGTAACAAAACGAAAATGGCTGCTCGTAACTGTCGATAACGATGCCAGTCCGTGATATCTATGGATGTCGATTCGACTCAAGCGTCAGCACCTGTTAATAATGCAAGGCCAACAAGGACAACGGCAGTGGGCGTGGGCTCGAGGAATAGTCTCTCTTCCATGCGGATTATAGGGATGATTATTGACACGGTCGGTGGTTTCGCACTGTAACAATCAATACGGTTATGTGCGAGATAGTTGTATTGTGCCGAGCTCGTAAAACCTGAAAACAAAACGAAAGTTGACGATTTGTACGCAGAAGGACAGGTCAATGCAATGACAGTCTTTAAACAATTTCATGGGTATGGAATAGTGATTTAGGTCACCTGGGAACTTACTCTGTGATCGTTAAAGGGGCAACTCTTACTGGCTTCTGGATTTCGAACATTACTCGGATTTTTTACCCCAGCGCCACGTGGCAAACCAACACGTGGAACATTTCTCTAACCCTTCAATGTTTAGTAAAACGCGTCACGAAAATTATCAGAATGTCTCAAAACCCGCCAAAGTGCCTCACTGACGATCAAACCACTAGGAACAGCGTCCCTAAATTCCGACGATGGCAGTCACAGTTCCGATGTCTACTTGAAAACAATGAAGCAGTCCTGATATGGGATTCCAAACAGCCTGAGCAATTCCATGGTAACGTCCAAAGCATCCCTCAAAGCATCGTACCATAGCGTTGGCAGACTTGATCCAACGCTGCCTTTTCGTGCCGAAGCTACCCAACCCACTCCCGAAGTTATCAGTTTGTACTGCGAGGACGCGTCCATTTTGCCTTGTCGTCAGCAAGCTGACACATAGAACTGCAGGGAGCAGCCACGTTTCCCTCCAGGCCGTGGCTGCTGAACAGCGCTATTCGATCTCTGGGCCTAGACTTATGTTTCATTATCCCTCGCGGCCGGTCTACGGCCCGGAAAGGTCGGCGCTCACGTCACGCCACCATCCGGCCGGCCGTCCGGCCAGGCGGTCCTCCGGCCACTCCAGATGGCCGCGCGGTCTTCCAGACGGCCACCAGCGGCCGCCTGATCGCCCCCTCCCCTCCCCCCGCGGCTGATCGCGTTAACACGATGACGGGTAAACGAGACGCCTCGCGCTGTCTGTGAGCCTCGAACATTCGGTGGCATTACGTCACAGTTTCTTGGCGCGAATGTCAGAAGTCGGCGGCCGGACGACTGGGCAGTCGGAATTCGGAGCGACGCATTCAAGGCTAATGCTCTGACGTCGGCGAATCGATCGCTCGCTGCGAAGAAGGGGTGGTGGGTGGGTGCCCTCAGGACGGCGAAGACCCAGGCAGGCTAGGGCTTTTCTGCTCAGAAACCCTGTCAGGAGAGTGGAGAGGCGCATATCGGCTGACGCGGTAGGGCCCGAGTGACGTCATCTCCTCGTTTTATGCGTCCAGTTCCCCAAGAGGACGGGTGCGGTATAGCCTACCAGTCAGAACTGAGACGGAGGTTGACATTATGGTCATCTTTTGCATCTTTCCAATGCGGGAGAGATGATCTCACCCAAGCCATGATATGCTGAATGATCTGCACATATCCATATCTCGAATCGCCACCATTTAGATACCGCCACCAGCATTACAGCGTACGACACAAAAAGCTCACCAGTTGTTCGTAGACAAAGAGAACTCCCCAGGAGACGACATACAGCGACAGGAAGATGGTCAGCTTGATGGCGCTGGACTGCCGCAGCCTGCCGCGCGTGATGGTGTACCCTATGGCACAGAGCAGAAGCAACAGCAGGAACGTGAAGTCGCTGCCCGCTTCCAGAATGCGACCTGCCAGTCAGAAGAAACAATGTTCTGCTTCCTATTTGCCAGAGCGCTTACTGCTAGTATGCTGATGCGCAAACGTCGCTTTTTTACATCCCCCGAGATGGACAAGTTACGAGAAACCGTGGCCTGAATTATGGAGACAAGAGATATAGGATTTTATACAGACGGACCTTCACAAATTTTGTTTTCACGTGTATTGATGAATTTCCGTCAACGCCCTGTCTTTGTTCCATGAAACTGTCCGTAGATAGTTCCATCGAGATTATGAAGGGGAGCTTATCGCAAGCAGTGAAAATCCTGTTATGAAAAATCCACGTCAGTCGCCTGTGTAACTTATAGTCACTACTACCACGCTCAGAAAACATGGCACAACCGTCACTGTCGCGGCCACAAAGTTTCAGCAAGCGTGGCGGACCCTCCGGGAGGTCCGAAGCTGCGGCCGTACCGGCCAGCTTCGTCTTGGGCAGGCCGACGCCGTCGTGGGCGTAACGGCCGTAGGCGGCGCAGAGCAGGACCAGGCCTGCCGTCTGCAGGAGCACGGCCACCATGAACACCTTGTAGGTGGTGTGGAAGAGGCCGCGGGTCCGCAGCTCCACTGGGGACACGGCGCGGCCAGGTCACACGGAGGAGGGGGCTGCGTAGGAGCAGCTCGGGGTCAATCTTACGGAGAATCAAAGAGCAGCACAACCTCTGGAGGTAAGCATGACGTGAGTTCAATCACGAGGATCATGCGGATTTCAGACAGTTTCTTTCCAGTCATTGCCACAGACCTATTATTAACTAAATATTTCGGCGTCCACGGTCCCCACCACCCCGGGATCGTCAGCCATGCTTAGGGATGTGCATGAAAACATTCATCTGAAGTGGCTAGCAGCAGCTCATTGAAGCTATTATTACAATCGATATCGGTCTGGAATGACTAAGAAAATGAATGAAAGGAGTGGAGGGAAGATATCAAGTAAATCGAGTTTAAGCATGAAATCATAAATAAAAAAAAAATCATAAAAAAGAGTACCTGCAAGAATGATGCTGATGAAAAGGATTGCCATTTGAGCGCATAGCATACAAATGTTGGTCCTGAGTATGTCTGAAACAAATCTGAGTTTCAGTCACCATGTTTATGTTATATCCATCCTGCCATGCACACCTAAATTATTGAAAGTTAGAACAACACGAGTAATGTTGCAACACACAGCTCACCACAGAAATAAATGGAAAAGAATCGTAAATAGTCTCAAACCCACCCCAACTTTTTGGAGGCTCCTGTTCTTTCAGCACTTGACATTGCATTGTTAAGAATGGATAAATGCATGTCATCCATTACAACTGCCTAGCTAAGAATGAGGGATGTTTCATATTTTCCAGCTGCAGGACCACAACTCGCTTTGATCTTTCCGCCAGGGGTAGAGTACTGAACTAACCTGTTTTGACAGGAAGTTATGTCCATTATGCCACTACGGACGTAATGATCAGCAGAAATGGTGGCGAACCAGGGCTAGCAGAGCTCAACTCGCACATCTCGTCGGCGGAGAAATGGTACGTCCAGACGTTGTCGGGAGGGCCGTTCGTCATCAGAAAGCTGTACTTCAGGTTCAGCCCCTGCGGTACATGGACCGCATCTGGTGACCTCAGATGGAACGGTCCGGAACAGGCATCGTCACACCATTGGCTTAAACAGATTCAGCTGCTCTGGAAAGCGCTCGGTTGGTTGCTGGTCACTCAGCGGATGTTGGTCTGCTTAGTAAATGACCTGACAGAGTTTATAAATGTCGTACGGTCCCAAAACTTCTCAGAGACGTGTGCGGTTCGGCAGCAACACTGCTAGCTCACAGTCTCAGGTTTGAATGACACGGTGAATTTGAATGACACGCTCACGGTCCCAGTGATGTCATTTTGACGGTAATAGTGCGATACAGGCATCCAGTGCTGGTTATAGGGTGGCGCTGAAGTCTTCATTACGGAAACCAAAGGCTTTCACAGGATGTTAGTCGCTTCATGCGATGCCCTCCTACGCCTCGACGACCCGCCACCGGCCCCTTTCACGGCTGACTGAGCCTCCAGGGTTCGCCCTGGCCCCGCCCTGCCAGCTGATCTTCACTACTCCCACTCGGTCGTCTCATTCGTCGGACCCCCCCCCCTTCCGTCAGTTTCTCACCTTCTCCGACTCGCAGTTGCTTGCGGCAATGAACCACCAGCGTTCGCGGACCGAGGAGAAGGTACGGTTGCCGCGGCACAGGTAGGAGGTGCGCTCGCCCGGATGGCGGCGGATCTCGCAGCCGCTGAACATGCTGAACTTCGTCGACAGGTTGACGAACTGATGCCGCATCAAGTCATCGAGCACTGCCAGTTTCTCCTGACACGACTGCCGACATTGGCGGAGGACTGGAGGTTACGCGCTGAGTCACCAACGAGGAACTGCTTAACAATTAGATACCCACCGAAACGAAGTAAACATAATTGTTCTACATGAGCTTGCAGCCGGCGTTTAAAAGTCTGCGTATTCTTTTAAACATTTAGTGAAGAAAATTTGAGTCGAAGGCATAGCTTAAGGTTAAGCTACCAAGAATATTTACAAACGGACCCTGAAAAGATTGCAGATAAAGAATCAACACCAAGAACAAAAAAAGGAATTCTCGCTGATTTAAACGACGGCATTGGACCATTGGGCAAATCATGTATAAAAGACGGCACTCTCAGCTCACGGCGAAGTTACGAAGCACGAAAGAATTGTTAACATCTTCGGATTTCTCTGAGAAAAAACTCTAAAACACAAATATTTCGAACAATACTGCTGCCTTGGTTGCTGGTTTGGGAACTGACGAATGAGGATATTAAGATATTCGCTAAAAGGTCATGGGTTTCTTAACTATACTGGTCGCAGCATTACTAGACTAAATAACTGCTTTACCGTGGCCAAAGCAATTACCCAATACGTCGCGTAGTTAGTGGGCAATTTACATTTTGTCATGCAGGTCGCGTCACGTTGTGGCAAATTTACTTTAAACGGCCACAACCCAGTTATCTCTATTTTTACGTCCTGCAGTAACGACTTCGCACTTGTAACACCAAACACTTTTACTGGGCTGCTGGCGCAATTTCATTTTAAATGGCCTTAGCTCTTAGTTTTCTTTTCGTGTCCTGAGGCAACGATTTTTGCACCTGTCGCACGACGCAGCGGTTTTGAATGGATCGTTTGTCGCGCCGGCCATACGGCCGCGGTAGAGCCCCGCTGACTCGTCTCACGACGAACGTTACCTTCCCATTTTTGTAGATGGCCGGCCACTGGTCCTCGGCGTCATAGTACAGCAGCAGCTTTTGCACGGCGTACTTCTGCAACGGGCCGGACGTGGCGGGGCGTTACGACGAAGCTCACGACCGGGAAAGCCGATGAGACGTCATGGGGCCGGGGAGGACGATTCGATAGCCCATCAGAGCTGAAGGCTACAGGCAAAGGTCGGCGGAAGTATTTCGGTAATGCATGGTGATACTGGTGTTTACGGCCTTTGTGATATCGCTTGATACTGCCGTTCTTATCCTACGGAAATGGGTTATTGGCACAGCAGACCGTCTAGCACAGGTCACACGTTTCGTTACGTTCAGGCCGTCTTCTCAGGCATATCAGGAGGTTTAATAAAAGTTAAGCCTCTGCCAGTCTCCGTAAAACCCTCATCTATCCCATTTCTCGCACTGTCATGCGCTGCGGACAGCGCTGGGTCCCGACCACCAGTGTCAGCAGTCTGATGTTCACTGGGAGGCGTGCCCGGCATTCCAGAGAGTTTAGAGATACTGCTGGGGATGGTGTCATGGTGCAGGACTGGTTGCGTTCTAGAAACATGCGGCAAAAACCCGTTTATTCAAATGTGAGTCAATGAACATGTATTCGCATGTGGTGGACATCAAGCTCTGCAAAGTAACTTACGGTGTGCGAAGGAAATTTAACAGCACCGCAACTAAAGAACAGATGGGAGTTGTTGAACTACGGAATTGCGAACCAAATGCGAAGAAAAATATGTTCTCACCTACATTGTGACGATAAAGCGCTTGAAAGCGATTCGTTACTTGTCTGTGAAGCTGCGGAATTTTCCGTTTCTGTTTGTGAAATGTAAGCTACGCTGTAAGTTTCGCTTCAGTTACCCCTCACTACGTGGTGGAGTTTCGCCACATGTATTGATTTCTAGTGCTTAAGGAGTTCACGGGCCGAGCCAGCTTCACGTGACCTCGTACCCTCGTAATATTTTAACCTGTCCCCGACTGGGGGAGGGCAGTTGACTGCCCCCTGAGGTTTTTCTGGGATTGCGAGAGAACGAGCACACAGAGTCACGAAACTTTGTGTACCTTTTGCTTCATCAATTTTACATCTCGTGTCAAAATTTTGACTTCAGGTCAGGTCAGGTGCCTGACCTAGGTCTGGTCAAATAGACCTATGTCCAAAAAAGTTTAGCGCCCTCTAATTTTTTCGCAAAACAAGATATCTCAATAATACTTTCAGGGATTAGTGATCGTGATAGATGCAACAAATCTGCTATCTCACATTTTTCGGAATTTTCCGGGTCATTGATCTAAGGTCAGGCCCATTTTTAAGACATGTCGTCGTTTTTTCGGAAATTGACGGAGTATTTTATAACATTTTTAGTGTGGAATGAAGCAGACATCTAGTTACCGTCATTGCGCAAAGTATCAATGACTTCCAGACATTGACATGAGGTCAGGTCACGGATAACTGCCAAAATGTGAGCCAAAATGTGTCACCGTCAAAATCGACGATGAATTACTCAGAATGGGTAGAAAATGGCAGAACTAGCTTGCACAGACGTAATTGATTCCAGGAACCTCAAAAAGTTTGAAAAAGTGGCATATTTTAGAAATAAACAGGCTCTCGCGAATAAAGCTCCGCCAACGGTATAGATTAGTAACTAATCAATTTCTCCAAAATTTAAGCATGAGAGACCATCACAAGAAACACAAAGATCAATGAAATATAAATAGATCGTCTTTTTCGCGAAAATGGAGGAACGCTAAAGTTAGTTCCCGTCAATTTGGTACCGCATACGGCAGTGGCGCACACCCATAGCTAACGCGAGAATTGCCGTGTCTTTAACTCAACGTTTCGGCGTATATATTGAACAAATCTGGGAAATTAGACGTGTATCGGCATCCGCAAACCTTTACGTGGGCGCTGGTGTCTTAACCTATGTGTTATTAGTCACAGCCCTTGAGATTCAGGCCATTTCTCGGTCTGAAGCAGTCGGCCATGAGAAAACATACATAGGGCGTAAATTGTTTACATATTACCTAAAACTAAAAAATGAGACCAGTTTCGAGCTCTACTCGTGACAAGCTTTCCAACGGTGTGCTTATTTTTATCGTGCGACTAACCGTTCGTGAGTTAGAGGGGGGCGGCCAACTGCCTCCCCCCCGTCGCGCATGTTCGAAACCGACCGACGGTCGTGCGCGGGTTAAAACCTGGTAGAAGGCTTGAAAATAAGACGTAAAAACATTAATGTCCGTAAAAGTTAAATGGGAACAATAAATGCGGCAGAGTTTCTGCAAGTTCGTTTTGTTCAGTGGCAGTTTCACGCGGCCAGCGACACGTGTGATAGTACAAAAACAATGTCTGTACATTTCTGTCCATCAATAACGTTTGCATTGTATTCCTCGCAACCAGGGAATTTGATTCCCTATCTCTTAGTGAGCACCACGGCACCCACAAAGTGGAAATGGGTACCCTCAATACGACTTGGCACCCACAACTTAACCCTATTCCCGGCAGGGGGGCTGAATCCGACCCCCTCGGATTTTTTGCTTGCCAATTCCAGGCTTTTTAACGCAGCTTCACGACACTTAGTCACTTTTCCTAGCTATTCTTTCTACGCGCTGTGACAAAATTTCACAATTCCACTTTCCTCAGGGGCGGAGCCAGGCAACCTTTTTGGGAGGCACCTCAGGCCATTTTTGGCTATGTTGAGGATAAAAGAAAAATGTCTGCCAAAAACAGAGTTTTTAAGATAGAACTTAAAACTTTACATGGATGTATATCTTAATAGTTGGACAATGCGCACACAAAATTTTGCTTATCTGAGGTCACTTTACAAGGTCAGATCAAAGTCAAAAGTCAAAATTTGTTTTTTTGCAATAATTTCGGCGCCGTTTTTTCAAATGCCAAACCCGGAATATATATGACGTAGAAGTGATGAAATTTGGTACACTCTACTTGTGTACCAAGTTTCAGCGTGATATCAGGTCGGGTCACGGAGCTATGACCTAAAATGTCAGTGCGCGTACCCTATATCGCAATAGCCATAAAATGAAATTTTTGGAATAGAGTGAATTCAAATGATTGAAAACGTTTACAGATAATATCAAATGCACACGAGATCATTCCAGGTGACCCCAAAATTACTGGAGGTCATTTAAGGTCAAAGGTCACGAGCTGATCTGAAGAACGTGTGACCATGACAGTTCCCCCTTTTTCATGTCGCTGACACCGCCTATGCTAACATTATACAAACATTGTAATGCGATTTTTACTTCTTTAGCATCGCATGACGAACAGAAGCCAAAAAAATGTTTTTACCTTTTTTGTTCATTCAGTTGTTAGAAAACTAATCCTCCTATTTTTGAAACCTTGTGAACGCCCATGAATTTTCACAGAATTTCAGATTTGTGTACCCATGGTAAAAGCCCTATCCATAATCTCTCGATTCATGCCAGTTTCATTGAAATCGGTTGATAAACAACGGAGTTATAAGAAATCCAAAAGTACCCCCCATTTTAACATTTTTGCCCCCCTGTATCCACAAATTTCAAAATTTTGAAAATTTCTTTTCATAAAAATGTAGTTCACGTCACGGCAAATCGATTGCCGTTTGTTGCGATGAAATCGAATGAGTAGTTCTCGAGATCTCAGGGGGGGGCCGAATCCGCCCCCCTGCCGGGAATCGACCATACCGTCTAGCCCTCCGGGAATAGGGTTAAACTATGTTTAAATATTCAGATATGGTTACATTATCAGGCCCATTGCGTTAACCATCTAAAATCACCTTTATCAGCAATAATCGCGACTTACTTTCTCCATTATCACCCACTTATTGCTTTTCCCCACCACCCTCCAAGTCAAGTTGCGTCAAGAGGACATTCCTGGAGGAATTCCTCCATGACAAGGAGTGTATCAACTCAAATTGTGATTTTTAATTGCACACGTGCGACTGAAGAGGACATTTTTATGCATGGCGGCGTACGTGCCACTGATTCTTGTCAAATGGCTCTCGTTAGCTCATATTTTACTATGCTGGCCGTCAGTCTAAATTTTATCTATTAACCGCAGTTTCTTTTCAACACTGGAATCACCGACAAAACGCGGAAGCGTATCGTTCGCCTCAGCGATGTCGAAGCTGACAGCAGGTGACGAATAGGAATTATGGAGGCGACCATTATCTATTCAGGCAAATACCGCTGCATTTCCGCGAGCAGAATTTTCCCCGCAGGAATGCATTACGTGAATAGTTCGAAATACGCTGGTAATATTTGTCAAAACAATTGTCACTGCCGTTTGTAACTGCGTCTGGTACAGAAATCAGAGCGCTGGGTAAACATCGGGTGAGTCCAAGGTTTACCTACGTATGCATTTTCTGCTTGCTGACTGTGTTATCTAGTTACCTAGTACTGATCGTGTTATCTAGTGCTGTGTTTTTGTATTTCGAATACCGATAGCACTGTCGATAAATACATTAATTAGAATGCGTGAAATATTGGTTTAAGATGCCGAAATGAACTTTTCATCCACATGATGATTCGCAACCAATCATAAGTATTCCCCTGAGTGTGTTTTTGAGGTAACGGGAAAACAGGTATATTCTCTTTAATGATGCAGTACATACGGTCATCCATGATTTACGTAACACATCCTTCCGCAATTTACCTCCCATAATATCTTTTTAAATTCATTTCTCTGAATTTTAGGCATAAACACCTGTCACGACCTTCCTCCCCCCCCCCCTCTTTCTCCGCGATACGCCATGTATGGATGTCCCCATATGCCTTTTGGGTACCCAAAATCTTTTTTGAAAAATCACACCCATGCTTATAACATGAGAGATAGTAAATTATCAGTGTCGCGCTTGCAATGTCCTGTGCACAACCAGCCAGACAACAGCGGTAACTATCAACGTTAGTCAGACAACAGTCGTTGAGGCGACGGATAACCGAGCTCTCGGAGAATAACACCCGAGCTAGCCCTCACACCTGTGTGCTTATAAGAGGCTTCACCTTAACACGTGTTGCGAAATGACCAAAGTGAAGCCCGCAGTTTTAGAAGTCGATTTCTAAGGAAAGTTGTCTCAAGATTTTGACTTACTTTTACACAACAGATACTTCAGCGTTTATAGTGCGAGTTTCTAAGTGCCCTATTCAGTCGTGTGCTGCTGCGCGACTTGAATTTCATGGCACTAGGAACTTTAAAGGGAGGAAATCGTTACAGTCACAGTAACGACTGATGATGAATTCGCCCTTTTGCGTCACTGGTCGCATACTTTAACAACGCATTTCCTGAAAACGGAGGCCATTATTACCGGAACATGTGTCCCGGCTGACAGAGATGGACTTACAGACATGACGTGCCACGCCATTCGAGCTGCGCAGGCCGACAGGACCGGACGGAAATTGCCGCGCAACGTGCACGCCATGTCTCGTGATATCTGTATCTCATGATAACACGTTTACACCAAGCAGTCTGAATGAAGGACCATGCGTCTAGGTTTTTACTAAAATGATTCACAATGTCATTGCTGCTACCAGAAAACGGGGAACGCTCCCCTCTACGGAAATTCAGATTATTGTTTGACGTAACCAAAACTCGTCTCACAAAGAGCGAAGATTTAATTAGACTTCCATTGGTTAAAACATTTAATATTCAACTGTTCAGTTACTGACTACCTTAGAATGGAGCATGCCGATACATTACTAGTGTAGTTTAAGTCCGCGTAAGCATTTTCTTCTGCTGCGTTGGGAGTATCGTGACTGCGTTTTTTTTTGTATGTTTTACTTTACACCGTTGTCAACGTCAGGCTCTCTGCTTCTCGGTAGTTTATAAATGAGGTCTACTCCTGGCCACCCGATGATGAGTGTTGGAATAAGAGAAATAAATGCTGTAACGCTTTATGGACACAAATATTTACGAACACCCTTCCATAAAGTAATAAATTTCAAATCGGATCGTGATAAGCTTCCTAAACTTTTTTGGTGAAATAACTCTTGCAGTGCTGGCGTTCTTTCTGTGTGAACGAGACACTACTGTTGACGAACGTGGCATTCCTCTACTAAAATACTGGAAGCCACCGCTGTGAAGAAAATGTCGTGTACGTTCTTATCCTATAGAGGGCCTTGATGCCATTGGCCCTCTGTGATATCTGTGAGTGATGAGGGTGATATCTGTTTGCTAGTGGGTTATGTGGGGAGGTGTTTAACCCTATTCCCGGCAGGGGGGGCTGAATCCGCACCCCCCCTCAGGTTTTTTGTTTGCCAATTCCAGGCTTTTCAACGCAGCTTTACGAAACTTGTTGACTTTTCCTAGACATTCTTTCTACGCGCTGTGACAAAATTTCACAGTTCTACTTCGCTCAGGAGCGGAGCCAGGCAACGTTTTTGGGAGGCACCTCAGGTCATTTTTGGCCATGTTGAGGGTAAAAGGAAAATGCCTGCCAAAAACAGAGTTTTAAGATAGAACTTAAAACTTTGCATGGATGTATAGCTAAATAGTTGGGCAATATACACAAAATTTTGTTTATCTGAGGTCACTTTGCAAGGTCAGGTCAAGGTCAAAAGTTAAAATTTGTTTTTTTGCAATAATTTCGGTGCCAACTTTTCAAATATCAAACCCGGAATACACGTGACGTAGAAGGGTGCCCTCTACCTGTGTACCAAGTTTCAGCGTGATATCAGGTCGGGTCACGGAGCTATGACCTAAAATGTCAGTGCGCGTACCCTATATCGCAATAGCCATAAAATGAAATTTTTGGAATAGAGTGAATTCAAACAACTGAAAACGTTTAAAGATAATATTAAATGCACACGAGATCATTCCAAGTGACTCCAAGGTCACTGGAAGTCATTTAAGGTCAAAGGTCACAAGTTGATCTAAAGAACGTGTGACCATGACAGTTCCCCCTTTTTCATGTCCCTGGCACCGCCTATGCTAACATTATACAATCGTTGTGATGTGATTTGTACTTTTTAGCACAACATGACTAGCAGAAGCCAGAAAAGTGTTTTTACCTTTTTTATTCATTCAGTTGTTGGAAAACCAATCCTCCTATTTTTGAAACCCTGTGAACGCCCATGAATTTTCTCAAAATTTCAGTTTCGCGGACCCATGGTAAAAGCCCTATCCATCATCTCTCGATTCATGCCAGTTTCACTGAAATCGGTTGATAAACAACGGAGTTATAAGAAGTCCAAAAGTACCCCCCATTTTAACATTTTTGCCCCCTGTACCCACAAATTTCAAAATTTTGAAAATTTCTTTTTATAAAAGTGTAGTTCACGTCACGGGAAATCGATTGCCGTTTGTTGCGATGAAATCGAACGAGTAGTTCTCGAGATCTCAGTGGGGGCCGAATCCGCCCCCCTGCCGGGAATCGACCATACCGTCTAGCCCTCCGGGAATAGGGTTAAGTAATGGACGACAAATTACGTTTACCCGATGTGAAAACGGTTATCTGTTTGCTGATCTCCAGTTTAGGGACTCAAGTAGGCATTATTTGGCAGTCTGATTCATGTTTTTCACCCTCACATTGTCCTGTTGTGTTAAAATGATGGCTGCCATCAGTGTGTGTAGTTTCGTGCAATTAAATGGTAGCTGCGTCGAACCTACCGTGTCGTACTCCACTTCATAGAAGAACTTGCCCTCTCCGGATAGGAAGCAGAACCGTGTCAGAAAAGACCATTGCTGAAAGAAAAAAATGCGTAAGTTATTCCGTTGTTTGATGAGGCACGCTGCTATATGTGCGAGACATACGAGTGTAATCTTCCTTGATAACGGTATGTCATCATTACTTTTCGCCCTTCTCACGAACGAACGTATCAGGATTTCGCCAAGGAGTGGACCAGAACAAATCTAATCCCCTTCAAAACTGAGAACTTCTCTGATTTCGGCCACTTCGTCTTCGAGCCCCGCAAATTTACTGTTCACTTTCATTTTTGGTGCCTGGAGAAACGGTGCACTTTCAACCCCAAGGAGGACCATAAACACCTTGCCCCTCCCCCCCCGGCTACGCTCCTATTCTGGCGTGGCAGATTCGATTTGTAAGACGCTTCATGTCCTTTTGCAAAAATAACTTTCCTGCGTCTTGTTTGAATGTCATTTTTTGCATAAGCATTGTTTGCGTCATGATCGCTGCCTGCTACAAAACGTTCCATAGGTTACGATCTCTCCTTGGCGACAAAATAAAAAATGGCATCCGGTTGATACCAAAGCGTGTAGTTTGTTGCCATCGATTGATGTCGCTACTCCGTTAGTTTACGGTAATGGCGAGAGTAGGATGTCGCCCTCTGTAGTGATTCCGTGCTCTCCGAAACGGACTTTTCTGCTGGGTCCCCTTGTAAACACAAGCTAATACACCTGCATTTGTTTATTCATTTATTCCGCAACATAACCAACGGATAAAAAACAAAACTAACAAATGACGTTACGTAACAACAACTATAACGTAGCATGTGAATTCAAGGCTAAGAAATGACTGCAGTGTTTCGAAATAATTCATGAATTTAACACACGCTTACCCAGTGACAAATCCAGGTGGCCATTGGGACCATGACGTCCCCCCCCCCAATACACACACACATTTTTGCTAGAAAATGAGGCTGACCCGTCTTTTGGCCCGATTTTGGATAGAAGCAAGTTTTCGCTTCTTTTTGATAAGGCTAATTTCCAAAAATCGCGGAACAAAATGGCCAAAATCCGGAAAGAAATCAACATAAGCGCAGGTTAGGTTTCACTGGTAGATATACGCCCCCCCCCTTTAAGAGCACAGTCTGGATCCGTCCTTGCGCTCATCAGAAGGTCTTTCTACTACAAACTCATTACTGAGATAACAGTCATGCATTTTCTACGTCAGGACGTGTACGTATTAGACACAACGTACACAGACCTCATGCAGACTCGTGCTCTTTAACCGGCACCGCTTGGCGCGACCGCCTGGGGTACCAAAAATGGCACCTCCCGTTATCTCAGGATCTAACCGTCGGATCTGAAGCGGTCTAGCACTAATCGGTAGCCTTGAGTCTTGCGATTCAGAAAATAATACGTTAGCTCTGGTCGAGTGATTGACGACGTCAGTGCATATGTATGCATACATATACATATATATATATGTATATATATACACATATATATATATGTGTGTGTGTGTGTGTGTGTGTGTGTGTGTGTGTGTGTGTGTGTGTGTGCGTGCGTGCGTGCGTGCGTGCGTGCGTGCGTGCGTGCGTGCGTGCGTGCGTGTGTGTGTGTGTGTGTGTGTGTGTGTGTGTGTGTGTGTGTGTGTGTGTGTGTGTGTGTGTGTGTGTGTGTGTGTGTGTGTGTGTGTGTGTGTGTGTGTGTGTGTGTGTGTGTGTGTGTGTGTGTGTGTGTGTGTATAACACGCATAACACGACGTCGGAAAAAGTAACACCGGTTCTTACATCATATCATCGGCAATACTGGTCTCAGAGTCTTCGACTTGATGTGAAAGGAAAGATCACGATGTATACATCAGAAGCATGCCAGAAGACTAAAACATGTCGGGTCAAGGTCACCCCAGGTCAGACGAAACATTGATCTTAGTTTACATGCCAAAGATCGATACCTGCTCGCAGCCGCCTTCACCCATGTGACAAAAAGGACTGAAATAAAGCCATCTGACGTTCAGTTTTGCATCACCTGCTTTTCATCCAGTCAGGGAGAGTCTATGCCAGGTCAGATAAGGTTGCATTACTCTCTCTGCCAAAGAGCAATAGTTACTCGTTGGGATTCTTAGCTGCGTTAAGCACAGAACTGAAATAACATCTCGTGATAATTAAATCTGCTCGTCTGCTCCTTGTCGGGTCAAGGTCAAGCCAGGTCAGGACAGATAGTCATTTTTTTCATTTCCTGACTAGAAACAATTGCTCTCTGCTGTCACTGAATGGTCTTCCACAGGCAATGTTGTATTTCATTTCGTTCTGATATCTTCCTATGACGTGACCTGACATGACCTCACGCTGCATTTGGTGAACCTTGATAAGAGGCGTGTATAGATTTGCTCGTCTGGCTTGGACGATGGGAAAACCGGCGACAACCATTTCTACCACCCACAATGCAACAGTCCAACTGTCATCATGCATGTGACCTAGCATGGTCTCTGATGTTGACTTGTCACGGCTCTTTATCCTTTTGGGCACAGTGTCCAATGTAAATCCAAATAATCCATGTATTATATCCGTCAATATTATAAAAAAGCGATGCGTGTTTGCATCACCATCAAATATCAGAAGAGGCAAAAACATGCATGCAAGGGTTCACTTATAACCCATATGTCCATGACCTGACCTAGCATGGAAATGATTTTGATATCAAAAGAAGTAAAATTGATTGAATAATAGGCATGGGAAGTTTGGTTAAACTGACTCTAACGGCTCAGAAGTTATTCGCGAAAAACCAAGGGGATGGCCTACTCGACACCCCCCAGGCGGTACCGGGTTAAATGTCCTTTTTGAAAAGTGAAATCAGTTAGGAAGATTTATTAGCAGTGAGCAACTGGCATACAGCAAGAGTTACAGTCATTAATTAGTTCAGTGCTTTGTTTAAAATCAACAAACGCTATTTTGATCCTGAATATATAGATACATTGGAGCTTTGATGGCAATCAAAACAGTGCCTCGTGCACAACAAAAGGATAACAGCACACACTCTCAACTTCTCGTTGGATTTAAATGCATCTTCATTGGAATGTTAACGCGTTATGTGTCCACGGATATTGTGAGGTGACTGTAAAGCCTTCAAGCCAAAATATTAATATCGCCACTCTGTGTTCAGTGCTCATAGACAAAGTCAGTTTCACCTGTGTTCGGTGCGGACATAAAAACTCTTATGAACAACAATATGTTTCATGAATTCAACATCCTCCTAAAACGCAGGGTTTTCGGCAACAAAAAAGAAACTCGAAATCGAAGCTCGAAGCTCGTGGTACGGGATGACGAGCGAGTAATTTTTAGCTGAGGATGGTCCAAGATGTTTGATCAATGTTACGGCGACGCCAGTCCGGACTGTGCTGCCCCCCCCCCCCCCCTCCGCCATCTGACAGGATCTAATTCTTATCTACTACTGGACTTTCAGAGGGTTAAATATTGGCATGCCGCGTCTCTTGCTTTGCGCTGCATGAGACAAACGCTTCCGTATCACCATCATTATCTAATGCAGTGCATCCAATAACATATGCTTTGACTGACTTCAAGATTGTCTCTTTTACCACGCTTTGAAGTTCTCTAATCACACTGCATTTTGTTTCTCTGTTTGTCAGGCCCCGGAGAATCAAAATGCTGACGTTTCGTGAACCACATTACAGCTGCGCCGCTAGTGCATAAGTTATCGAGGACGCAAGTTCTACGGAATCTGGTACAGTGACCAGATTCCGTTTATCATTTAGTAGTGCTGTTAATAGACGCGCGATCCAAATGGCGTACAGACGTCCCCTTCTGAGCACAGCTTCCTAATCTCTGACACAAAAGCGAAAGGACGGTTGAAGCATTCCTTCACGACACAAATCCCACGTCAAACAGTAAAAAAAACAATCAAGCCTTGCATCTCAATTGTGTCGATCTTCCACCATCGTTATTGCTGTCACCGTCACGGCTCCGACCGTCGGCAGCTGCGACGACACCTACCTCGCTGGTCTTCAGGTGTCCCTGAGCCACTTTGGCGTCCACCTGGGCCGCCAGCAGCGTCGTCAGCAGCAGCGTCACGCTGAACATGTTGGCTGCACGTGCAGGCGCGCACTCGGGCGGCCGCCGGCCGGCCGCCGACGCCGACGCGCCGTTTTATCGATGCATTGACCGCGCCGCCGCCGGCCGTCTGCGAACGGAGACAGGTGGCCGGGCGCCCTGGGTCGTGCTGCAGGACTCCTGGCGCCCCGGCATCCGGCCGCTCGGACGACGGAGGCCGGCAGCGGCACGCGGCCAGCCTCTGAACGTCGGCCGCAATGCGGTGACCACCGTCCTCAGGCGCGGCGCCTCCGCCGACCGGAGCCGCTCGACGCAGTTTTGTGACGTCGAAACGGCGAGTTGTCATGGAGACGGGGCGCAACAAACTGCTGATAACCGGCGTGCTGCGCTTTGTCACCACTGCTGCTGGCTGCCGATGGGCCGCTGAGGCCAAGTGTCCCGCCGCACCGCTTCGGGGTCAATAATGGCGACCTGGGCGAAAACCTTTATGGTCCATGTGCACTGCAGCATGTCACATCGGTCACTTGGGGCAAGGACGGTTCGCGGAGGTCATTGACCCTCACTCTGGAAATAAGCATGAGGTCTTGTGCTTTCCAGCTTAACGGGCACAGACATGGAAACTACTGCGCAACCTGGGTCATGACTGGATTCAATTGTTACTTCAGCTTTGAATATTAGTTGTCTGACGCTGGCCTTTGCGTGGAAACAATTAAATGGAAACCTGTCATTGTGTGGTATCTGGTAGACACAGCTTAAGAAAACAGACGTCATGACTATTTAATGTTTTGTCTTGCTTTCTGTTACGTAAAATGAGATAACTCATAGTTAATGAGACACTAACACATTTATACCCGCGATCTGATTGCCGCATGCTGGCTGCACGCGTGGAAAAATAGTCTTACGCATGAAAGATGCAGCCCTTTTTGCTCAAAAAGGTAGTATGTTTGAACAGCTATCCTTTGCTTAACGAACTTCTAGAAATAACACACGTAGTTAGGTACTATACCTTCCTTCTATACACCGAAGCCATGGGTGTAATCACCGGGGGAAGGGGGCTGGGGGACATGTACCCTCCAGTTTTGACAAAATGCGCTTTTGTCCCTCGTCCCCAACTTTGGTCGGAAAGTGAACGTTTTCCGCAACATTCCGTTGCAAAACAAGATTTTGGGTCATAATGCCCCTCCCCAGATTCCGATTTGTCCCCCTCGACTTCCGGGACGTGGCATCATGACCGAAGCTATCAACAAACGGCAGAAAAAAATCGATCTGGGCATATGGTAAATAAATCCCTATATTCATGATTATGAAAGCGTAATTTTGCTGTTTAATTTGGGTGTTTGGTTCTGCTTCCTGGTAACTCTCTCCCCGTGGTGAAGATCATCCATATCGCAGCACTTTTTAAGTTAGCAGTTAGAGCTACTTTTGGGAGTACCTAATCCCTCTCTATGCAAAACATTCATAATTGGGCCTAATGTTAAAATTGACCAAATCTGTGGGTAGGAAAGCCAGCCCAGCTGCCCTGTGGTCAGAGGCAGACCCAGCGGCTCCGTTTGGAAGGGGGGGAACCAGAGTTTCCTGGGTATAGATGACAGTTCAGCAGAGTTGTTGACCGGGAGGGGAGGATGGGTGGAAGACGCTGGCCGTAGGTTCGGAGTGTGCACTTCAGTGGCTGTGTATGAATGGTACGTCATCGACCGGGGAGGGGGGCTGGAAGACGCTGGCTATGGATTGGATTCGGAGTTCCAGCAACTTTAAACTCTGGTTGTCCGTGGCTTTTGGGGGGGGCAAATGACCATTTGGCCCCCCCTAATCGCGACTGGGGGGCCATGGCCAAGATAGCCCCTCTGGATGTGCCAGTACTTGTGGGCTGCTACATTTATGGTGAAGATGAGCGTTTATTCACAGCTGTAGGCTTTCTTTCCCTGTGACATCCTAACTTTTAAAATTCGGAAGCAATATGGTACCAAAAC
Source organism: Capitulum mitella (assembly GCA_030062745.1). Taxonomy (NCBI): domain Eukaryota; kingdom Metazoa; phylum Arthropoda; class Thecostraca; order Pollicipedomorpha; family Pollicipedidae; genus Capitulum; species Capitulum mitella. The sequence goes on along the minus strand of CP099841.1, from coordinate 5,785,551 downwards.
CCACATGTCTGCTGCGGCATGAACGGCGCTTGAGTGCCAAGCCTAAGGCGGCGCTGAAGAAAGTTCAGACTGCAGGGATCGGATCCCCAGTCACCGGTAGCCTTATGGAACCGGCTCACGAACCTCACGGTGGATCGAGGACCGGCAGTCCGGTTCTAGTGTCACATGAAGCTTGGTAGCAGCAAGTTCTGGAAGTTCGGATGTCTAATTTCTTGTTGGATTAGTGCTGCGAGTTGCCATTACACTATTGATGTACGGAAAGATTCGAACATTAAGGAACAGCGCTGGCAATTTTCCAGAGCCTTGATCGGCGAATCATTTATACTCGTGATGTTATCACGCAATGTATAGCTTGAAGTATATATATATATATATATATATATATATATATATATGTATGTATGTATGTATGTATGTATATATACCAAGCTAAAATCTTGTCCAGGATCGAGGTGCCGGCACGCAAGCTAGACACGCTGAACTTCCGGCGCGGCTTGCGACGTCATTTGCCGTCTCCGAAACGTAACTTTCATCTAAGGCAGCTGTGCCTGCGGCCGAATTCATATGGAAAAGCGTAATTAAATGTTCCCAATTTAACTTAAGCCAAAAACTTTTGTTCTCAGCGTCGATCAGCCTGCAATGAATCTGAAAACAATGTTCTCAGTCTGCATCATGGCCGAAGACTTCCGAACATTAATGGGGGAGGGAGGTCCGCGTAAGATTTCAGACCATTTCCTTCCAGTCATTGTCATAGACCTATAGTAAAATCTCGTATACGGGTAGGAGGTCCAGACCTTTAAGTCCCCAGAGATAGCCAACCACGGTAGAAATAAAGCCGATAGATGTCTGCAAAACCTACTAAAGCAGTTTGAGCGACATTTCTTTAGGCTATGATGGGGCGATTGGCAAGAAAGCACGCGGGTTATAAAAGAGGCCCAAAATATTGTAACTCTAAAATAAAGCTCTGTCATCCCATCCGTCATTAATACAAGCCTTGACGTGCAAAAGCCCATTTCTTCTGTCGTTTCTACGTAACATGGGCTCCACTGCGCAGAAGAGATGCTTGTCTATGCTTTCTTCCGGTACAAGGTAGGGCAAGGCAGCGCACGCGTCCGAAAGGGTCCCAGAATTACCCATTCCCTAAGATTCTCCAACCACAAAGCGCGGCGCTTGCAGCGGGTATTTACGGCACCACTACCAGTGCCGTGCTTTAGCACTGCCATGCGTTGCTGTCACCTGTTTCACGAGGAGAGCTCGTGATTAGGCTGTCAAGATTCTAGTTATTAGTCCTCCAGTGAGATTTTCTAAACAAATTTTGGTAAGCTCTTGGGAATAAACCCTTTATTGTAAGTCTTATTTCCTTTAAGTACGTTGTCGTCTTACATTCCTTCAAAAAAGGCACGTTGTGACCTAAGACGACTTTATGTTGTCGAAAAGAAGATAGAAGTCTTGGTGTCAAAGATGGCCTCCCCCTTGATGGAGGTCACGGAAAGGCATACTCCCAGAAAGGTACGGTTTTTGTTTACGGGAGATCAGCCAGCACCGGCTTATTTGGTATAAAACAACCCATCTTGTGTTATTTTTTCTTAGCACGATGTTTTTTTCTCAAACAGTACCTCAAGGAGGCTGGCTCGCACTATTCTACGGACCAGCTATAGGACTAGAGAACTACAGGATACTATAGGATGGCACAATGCCTTCGAGAAGGAAATGGTTTTTGTCATTAGTTATTACCAGGGTTAGGAGGAAAGTCATTACCAGAGTATAGCAGGAAGCCTCCACAATTAAGCATTTTCCATATGCTTAGTAACTCCCAAAGTAAGCAAAATTATGTCAGTGGGACACAAGCTTCCTCTGAAGAGAAAGCAATATACAAGTTATTTTGCTGGATGTTTTTGGATGCTTGTATTTCGTCATGAAATGTATTCTGCATTAAAAATTATATCTTTCGTTATTTTTGTATCTTACAAAAACAATTTCCACATTTTAATCCCACGAGGAGGAAAATGACCAAGACTTGTTTTTTAGATGGAGTGCCACAAGAGCATGATCTACATACAGTTTGCCTGTTGTGGGCATGATTGGCTTATACTTGCTTCTGTTTTACTTTGTACTCTATTTTATGCCTTGTGAAGATGTGCACTGGTGTTCAAAACTGTTTGTCAAAAATGTCAAAAAATGAAAGCTTAAAAGTAACATATATCCCAAAGGTTTATGCCAAAGGAGCCAATGTTCACATGTAATGGTGTCTTCGGTTCACATGAATCACCAGGGCAAACACGATAAACTCTGGATCTGTCTTACAGTATGTTTTGAAATCTTAATAGGAGCCTTGTCTCTTAAAATGTTGAATCTGTGTCAGATCCAAATGTGGTTTACATGAATTTGTTGACTTAATACATGCACTGGAAGGGGGTCTCTTTGTGCATCCCAGCTGTTTTTCTTGAATATCTTGAGAAAAGATTGGAGCTGGTCACTGCTACTTTGACATTTATGGCAACTGAATAATTTGTCGCATGATGCAGAAAAACCGGAGATTGGCTGAAAATTTTCTGGGTTTCACGCATTTCAAGTCAGACCAGGATAATGAAAATAACATTTGTCCCTGACAAATGGGACCTTTATGAAAGAACTAGCATTCTACTCAAACTACCGTTTGAACACAATCAGGCGATGTCATTCGGGCATAAGTGATGGATGTACCAAGACCACAGCCAGGGTCAGTAAGGGTCAATGTTGTCAAAGGTTAAGGTCAAAGAGCTTGTGACCTGGTCCAGATTTGCCTTGCAACATGTCAGTTTGTATGAAATATGCATTCAGTTATGTAAGGAGGTGTCCCCTAATGTCCTTTACAAGTGATGCCATCAATGAATTTCTTATGGTTTCCTTGCATGTATGATTAAGTGCACATGTGACACTTGTGTTGGAAAAACATTTTCATTTTCTGGTGTCAAGCAGCACCAAAAAATTTCTACTCCAGGAAGAATTTTGTACTCCAAAATGATCATTTGCCCCCTCCCCCAAAAGATATAGGTATTCCTACTCAACCAGAGTTTGAAGTTGCCCCCTCCCAGTTGATGGTTTACCATCCACACTTGGCCACTGAAGTACACTCTGCACCCATGACTATGCTGACCTACCATGTAGACCTGGGAAACTGGCTTGCTCCCCACCCCCAAATGGAGCTGCTGGACCCACCCCTGCTGGCCACGTGTGCTTGCAAAGCATGTAGGTAGTCCTTGTTTCTCACATAAATGCATGACATTTTATACTCCAAAAGAGCATTTGTACTCTGACACCAACAAGAAAATTGGGTTTTGAATACTGTGACAGCTACAGTTTGAACCCATGCAGTTTTTGATAATTATTATTGGAAGCTAAAATGTAAAAAAGAGAACTATATCAATTTGTCTGCATGTCACTGCCTAAAGAAAATAGATCCAAATATTCATGTGGCTTTGTCAGATGTCTAGTCCAGTCAGGAAATGCAGTTGGTAACAATTTGCCATAATTTGGCATACACTGTCTTATTACATATTGGAAAGCAAAGTTGTTATATATTTCAGATGCGTGTCCTTTATGGGATCTACTACATGCGTTCAGGTGCTGATTTTCATGACCATGTGGGCATCATTATGGTTTTTCTTCATTTTGGCCATGACATGCTTAATTTTATTTGCTGCATGGCCATATTTTCTTAAATGCTGTTGACATGTGGCCTTGTTGTTGGGGGCATCTCACAGAGAAATCATGATACAATGCTGGCTGTGATATGAAAATGAAGATTAGAAGCTTAGAAAATGTTTGACATGTTTAAACAATGCTTGCTTTCTCTTGTTGGTATGCATTGCCATCAATGCCATTGTCATTGGCATGTATGCTTGGATCATTACATTGCTCAAGGGCATATTAAGTCAAAATCATGAAAGGAGTTCAAACATTCAACAACTTGTTATTTAACTGTCAGGGAACAAGAAGTAGTCAGGAGTGCAGAATTGCACATAAGTTATTCCAGCCATCTTTCAGTGCCAGTAGGTGTCCAGGGTCTCTGAAAAGTGCTCAGCAAGGTCACCTGTAATGTCACTGTTACAAGGGTCAGACTAGATATAATTCTGTAGTGAAAAGACAAAGTTGCATGCAGGTTTTGTTCCAGTTTTTTAGCATCCCATTGGGAAATAGCTGGGTTGTCCTACCAGTGAAGTATTGTTTTGTCCGAATTGATTGGTGAATAAACAGCAAGAAATGGGAAATTTCATGGTTTGAAGTCTGCAGAATTATATTTCCCAGGCCTAAATTGGAAAATGTGCTGCTTTTTGGTGTTGAAGAACACTGGAACAAAATTTTGATCTAGTGCCTTGATCAAAAGCTTTGTTATAATGATGTGGATAAATTCCTAACTCTGCAAGCAAATGACTGTCTTTAGTCAATTAGATGCAGGTATGATGTAATGACTTACACCAAGAACACCATCTTAAACCAGGATTACTCTATGCAAAATTTTGTACTCCAGGACAAAAACGGTATTCTTACCCTAAGAAAAAATCAAGGTTCCATCCCTGTTTCAGGCACAGGCTGGTGAGGAATATTAAGATATGTTATTGCCCGAGAATGCCAGCCTCGGACGTATAGGTCAAGAACGATCATGTACTAACCAGAATGTCCAAAAATATATTTAATGCAAAAGAAAAAAGGTATAACCTTGTACGAAGTCAATGGATTTGTGCAAAAGAATGTACTAATTTAGTTGTTATCCCTTCCGATATTTTTGGCAGAGATGTTGAATATTTCCAAGGTAAACAATAGTTTTTGGTCTTTCAAACAGCCATAGTGTGGGAAATGCACTTCTAATCATTTGGTTGTCAGCAGTCTGTGGAAGAATATTAGACACCTGCTCAGCAGGCAGACCCGGAGCCACCAGCCGCGATAGGAAATGTCAAAGGTATGAATTGATATAATGAAATGGCATTTTTACTGCAACCAAATGTGACTGCACTTGTGACAGATAAGCTAGACCAGTTCAAACTAAGTTGTCCTGATTTTTTAAGCTTGATTGATTTGAAACAGAGAACTTTGTCCGTACTACTGGCCAAGTGTGAGGTATCAAGGCTAAACATAAACCATTTCTGCATCAGGTTACAAACTGGCCTGCGAGGGTACTTCTAGGTCATAGCGTCTAGTATGTAGAATCAGGGATTCCGCTATGCCAGGGATCAGGAGTGTCGTTTTGTGTGATCGAGATTACCTGGGACGCAAATGGCCCAACAACCTGGCTTAGCTCCAAATGTGAGTTTCTCAACAGATTTAGCCAGCATTGTTTTAACAGAGAGGAAGTTTTCCTTTTCGTTTTCAGTTTTCATTCGTTGAATAAAAAACTACATTTTCCTGGTTAAAACTGGCTGAAAGTCAGGGAGAGGGCAAAATGACTTTTGGAGGGGCCAAAATTTATATTGTGGGCAGCTGCATCACATGCGCCATGTCAGGTGAGAAATTTTGTTAACATTTGGTGTGGAGCTTTCCATATCAAAGGACACTGGTGGGTCCAGGGAGGACATCTTGGCCATGGTCCCCCAACCACAATTAGGGGCCACATAGTCGTTTGCCCCCTCCCCAAAAAAGAACATGAGTATTTCTATGCAGCCAGAGCTTGAGGTTATTGAAACCCCCAAATCCGACCTATGGACAGCAGCTTCCCCAGGTCGATGACCTGTCATACATACTCAGCTGCTGAAGTACACTCTGAACCCATGGCCAGCATCTTCCCCCCAGTCATTACCTGCTGGCATATGATGTAGGCTGAAGAAACTCTGGTTTGGACCCCAAACAGAGCTGTTTGATCTGTGTCTGCAAAAGGAAATTATTTGCATCAGTTTATATTATTCCATACCTGTATTTTGATCCATTCATGTTTTTTTGCTTTACAAAAAAATCCCTGGAAATGGATTATCATTCCTGTATTTAAGGGTTCAATGCATTTATTACTCCATACCAAAATTTTTTCCAATTCTACACCCATGACTCCCACACTGGTTGGCCAAGAGAGCGTAACAGTATTCCATGGCAAAAAATGTAGTTTGTCTAAAGTTAATCTTATTCACACTGACTGATGGTGCTGCACAGATATAAAAATGGTAAATGAAGTCATACATTTAACTATTAAATGTGTTATGACAAACAAAAACTGCATTATATACTTTGTGTCAGTTGGAAAAAGTGTGACACCATCCCTGACATGGGTGTCACACATAGGTGAATGCCAGGTTGTCCCTAATTTTTTGGTACTTGAAAATGTTCAGGCTATCTGAGAACCTGTTTGCGGTTCCCAAAGGCAGCAGTATTTTTCCTGGCTAGAAATGTAGACAAACTGTCAAACTGTTAAAAGTGATGTAGTAACACAGTGAGCTCCAATTTGCAGGTGACCTGTGGTGTTTTTTAGTCACGTAGGAACATTTAAATGAACTGGATAGCCAGAGCCTGGCACAAAGTGGTAGGGCTAAATTCTTGTTAATTTTTCAGGGTAATTTATTATGCCAAATGATATGTGATAAGGTTTTGCATCCATTTCAGATGGAGTCCATCCTAAAACATGGGAAGGCACAGATCTTCACGCATGCATCCTGCCAGGCTGAGGTGAGGGCTTTGTTTCATAAAGTCTGTAAGGTTAGCTGTCATCAGCACAAGCATGCATTCTTTTTAAATCCTGGCACTTAAAGGTAGCACCTGTTCTTTAAATAGCACTTTCAGTTGATATTTATGCTGAAGATGATGTGCATCTGTTCTTCTCATGCCTGTTATTTGCCCTGTTGTCTATTTGATGCCTTGATTTTTCCTGTGTCTTCCAGGACCTGGGGCGTATCAGACGAGCCAACACGGAAAAGCTGCGTGCCATTTTTGACCAGGTAATCTTTAACACATTGAGATGACGTTAGTTTTGTTTACCTGTTGATGCAAAAATTTGTGCTGAATGTTGCCTGGCTGATAAATGAATAATAAGTAATCCAGCTTCCATTTTTCATGGTACGGTATTCCTTGAGTTTTCTAGTCCTTTAGGCTGCATTTGTTTAACTTGATATTCGCAAAACATCTGTTTTTGTCTTCAAAGGGACACGCCTTCTGAAGAAGATTCCCTGACTTTTACATGTTTGAACTGTCAGAAGAACTGAAGCTAAAATTGGAAATCCTTTTTTTAACACCATTCCAAACCCTTGGCATTTACCTCACTTTGAAAAAGCACCCTCTACAGACTGGTTTAACCCCAGCCATCACCATGACATGTATGGTGGAACTTTTGGTTAGATAGAAAAAGGAAAGTTTGAAATATGTATTTCTTTGCAATAAAAACAGTTCTTATTTGGAGATATGCCTTATTTTGCATTGGTAGCTCTGCACCAAAAGTATGGCCATTCACAGGTTCAGTACTGGCTCAGCTAGCAATATCTAAGGTTTTTGCCACACTTGTGCCCACAGTCCAATGTTGATGGATTTGTTTTGTTGGCAGTGGCACTAAGGTGTAATCAATGTTTCTCAAATGAAAAAGGATATAAGATAGTTTTTGCAGTTACAGCCCATTAAACCACGGAACACTTATTTCAGGTTGACAGTATTCTGTTTTTGACCAGTCTTTTAAACCAAGGCTTCATGAACAATTGGGTATACCTGGTTTTGTCTGTAACCTTTGAATTTCATTGATGTTTATGAAACAAGCAAGTGTGTCATCATTGATGGAGACTGACACAGGATGTCTGAGACAGTTTCACCTCAGCTGCTTTAAAATGATTTTCTGTTGTGGCTATCTTTAGTTACATTTTGTCTTTGGCCTACCAGCTGCAGGTGGTCTTTGCTGAGAAAATTGCTGTTAATTAGTCTACTATCATACTTCATTTTCTGTGTTTTTGTTTCAGTATGCATCAGTTGAAAGAGATGGAGAGAAGTACATGACTCCTAAAGATTTCATCCGGAGATTTTTAGGCTTCTTCACCGACGACAACTATAACGAAACATCTGTCAAACTACTCGGAGGCATCATTGACACAAGCAAGGACGGGTGAGGCCGAGCCCTTTAATGAACAGTGGCTTCAAGTTAAATACCACCTTTATTGCACCGAAAAGATTCTGCCGTCGTTCCATCGTCCCATCGTTCATTCATCCTTCTTCAATTTTCATTATGTGATTGGCCAGTCATTGTCATCTCCCCAGATTCTGGCATAAAATGAGGAGCACTTACCAGCAATTGAGGCGGTAAAACAGACTCCTCCCGGCAAAGCGCGGTTCGGCCAGGAGCCTGATCTGTAGACCCCGAGGCGTCCTGGGTCCGCCACATACCGTGCCCTGGCCTGCTCCTGGCCCTCTTTACCAGGCCCGCACTGTGCGAGCCATAGACCCGAGGGCGTGCTGTGCTGGCCATGTCTCCCATTTTGAGTGGCTCTTCTCGCGAGGCTGATCTCTCACGGGCTCCTCTCGCCAGGCTGATCTCTGACCGGCTCCTCTCGCCAGGCTGATCTCTGACGGGCTCCTCTCGCCAGGCTGATCTCTGACGGGCTCCTCTCGCCAGGCTGATCTTTGACCGACTCCTCTCGCCAGGCTGATCTCTGACCGGCTCCTCTCGCCAGGCTGATCTTTGACCGGGTCCTCTCGCCAGGCTGATCTTTGACCGGCTCCTCTCGCCAGGCTGATCTCTGACCGGCTCCTCTCGCCAGGCTGATCTCTGACCGGCTCCTCTCGCCAGGCTGATCTCTGACCGGCTCCTCTCGCCAGGCTGATCTCTGACCGGCTCCTCTCGCCAGGCTGATCTCTGACGGGCTCCTCTCGCCAGGCTGATCTCTGACCGGCTCCTCTCGCCAAACCGATTTCTGACCGACTCCTCTCGCCAGGCTGATCTCTGACCGGCTCCTCTCGCCAGGCTGATCTCTGACCGGCTCCTCTCGCCAGGCTGATCTCTGACTGGCTCCTCTCGCCAGGCTGATCTCTGACCGGCTCCTCTCGCCAGGCTGATCTCTGACGGGCTCCTCTCGTCAGGCTGATCTCTGACGGGCTCCTCTCGCCAAACCGATTTCTGACCGACTCCTCTCGCCAGGCTGATCTCTGACGGGCTCCTCTCGTCAGGCTGATCTCTGACGGGCTCCTCTCGCCAGGCTGATCTCTGACCGACTCCTCTCGCCAGGCTGATCTCTGACGGGCTCCTCTCGCCAGGCTGATCTCTGACCGGCTCCTCTCGCCAAACCGATTTCTGACCGACTCCTCTCGCCAGGCTGATCTCTGGCCGACTCCTCTCGCCAGGCTGATCTCTGACCGGCTCCTCTCGCCAGGCTGATCTCTGACCGACTCCTCTCGCCAGGCTGATTTCTGACCGACTCCTCTCGCCAGGCTGATCTCTGACCGACTCCTCTCGCCAGGCTGATCTCTGACCGACTCCTCTCGCCAGGCTGATCTCTGACCGACTCCTCTCGCCAGGCTGATCTCTGACCGACTCCTCTCGCCAGGTTGATCTCTGACGGGCTCCTCTCGTCAGGCTGATCTCTGACCGGCTCCTCTCGCCAGGCTGATCTCTGACCGACTCCTCCCGCCAGGCTGATCTCTGACGGGCTCCTCTCGCCAGGCTGATCTTTGACGGGCTCCTCTCGCCAGGCTGATCTCTGACCGACTCCTCTCGCCAGGCTGATCTCTGACGGGCTCCTCTCGTCAGGCTGATCTCTGACCGGCTCCTCTCGCCAGGCTGATCTCGTTCCCGGAGTTTCAAGCGTTCGAGGGCCAGCTGTGCGCGCCTGACGCGCTCTACCACACGGCCTTCCAGCTGTTCGACACCAACGGCTCGGGCGTGGTCTCGTACGGTCAGTGCGGCGGGCCGGCCGGCCGCGTCTCGACGTGCGGCGCGATTCGGCGGTCACGACCAGGGAGCGCTCCTGCCGAAATCATTCGATCCGCGCGCACAGAGCGTATTGGGTACTTATGCGTAGAATAAAAATGTTATTGGAGATTTTCAGGCCTTTTGGATTGGACAGCAGTTTCCTCTGGAAGTCTTTTTGAGAAACGCCGGCAGTAAATCCCCAGAAAGGTATTAACATTCCGGATAAGTACGGAAGAGGGTAGGCATCTCGTCACAGCATATGTTTCCGTGTTTCCTTTTGGATGGATCGGGGTTTATGTCATTCTTCAAACCGGTTTTCCAACCTTGTATTCCGTTTGTTGAAAAAAATAGACAAGCGATCCATGTTTGATTTTCGGTTAATGTCCAGTATGTCTCGGAATCCGTTCTACGGCGGTGTAATGTCACCCCCGGTCGCCCTGCCTAATGCTGGCCGCCCGTGTTGCAGACGAGTTCAGATACCTCATCACGCACACCACCCTGCACCAGCAGATTGAGTTTGATCTGGACAGCGACTTCGTCAAGCTCTACTTTGGGAAGTCGCGGAAACGTCTCATCACGTACCACGAGTTCAGCCAGTTTCTGCATGTAGGACTGTGTTTGTGTGCAGGCGCTGTGTTGGGAATGCCAGGTGTACTTTTGTTGTAGCGATTTATGTTAATGTCTCTTCTACGTCAGGAAGAAATGCAGGCTGATATCTTCGGTACTGGGAACTCGGTTTCAAAATTCACAGGGAAGGCAGAGTATGCATATCTGTAGTAAGGTGACACCTTTTTTCAACATTTTATGAAAATGGAAGGGGTGTGGTCTAATCTGATGCATTTTGATATGCTGACTCCAAAGATAACCTTAAAAGCTACATTTTCGAAAAGTTACGTATCCTGCCCCCAAAGAAGTTTGTAGCATAACAGAAAATTCATGTGCTTGGGATCCAGGATTTAATACATTTTGCGAGGCAGGTCAGTGATGTTAAAGATAAAAATCAGGTCCGTGTCTTCCTTTCCACTTCTACCAGACCAAGCTATCATTTTTAATAGTTCTCCAGTATTGCTTAGAAGTTCGTACGTGCGGACCTTGCACGGACTAAATGGCGCTGACGTCGCGCGCGCTGCGGCCAGGTGAACCTATGGTCATGGTCTGTGCCGGCGTCAGGGTGCTTTGTGCGTCATGTATTGTGAGCAGGCGAGTAACCAGAATTCTCAGGGAGGAGGGGCAAATGTCAAATTTTGTCATATGCTGCTGGCATATAACGAAATTTATGGGAAAAAGCAGCAATTTTGTGTAATTTGCCTGGTCTTCAACGCACAGGATAGCATATAATGCCTACCTTTTCAACGTATATATGATCACTAATCTGCATTCGTGCGAAATCGCTATATATCTAGTGTAGTCCGCTTGGCTCAGGGGGAGGCAATGGCCCCATCCCCCTCTTGGCTTCGTCCCTGATTGGGAGATGGAAAAGGAGATGACTCTTGCTTGCGCCTACAGCCGAGCTGACAAGATCCGAATTTTGCCAAACCTGTATCGTTCAACAGCGTGGCTAAATGATCACTGGAATGACAGCTGTGTTTCTTTTTCACGCCGTAAGAGCGCTTATTTCAGTCTGCATACGTCAAGCAAAGGCGAAATAACAACACACCAAATAGAAATGCAGTTATCAACTTGACCTTTTGGTCCCGTCACTGCATTCTGCACGTCTGGCGCTGACGGAACGCTCTATTCAGAGCCTTGCCATCTTGGCGGGCATCACGGGGCATGGCGGCGGCCGCCTCATTGGTCAACTTGACCGCCCGCTCCGTAGACTGGGCACGCCATTCGTCAGCGGCGAGTGCATCAGCTGCTCCAGCTGATCGCCGGTCAGCCACTCCAAGTAGGGCGGCTCCACATCATCTGCCTGGGCGGCGCGCCGCACGTCCACCAGATCCCTGTAGTAATGGCGCTGCGGTTGATGTCAGGGACCGTGACGGACTTGGCTGCTGGCCGGGCGCCGTCTTGCTTACCTTATCAGGTCGACGGCCTCGGCCTGCTGGTCGTAGTCGCTTAGTATCCCAACTTGATACTCTTCGGGTGGGCCATCTGCGCAATCCTCGCGGCGCGGTCTTGGGCGGCAGTGAGATGTGCGCTGTACAGCTCACTGTGCGCTCGTCAGATCTCAGATCTGAGATGTACACTGTACACTGAACAGTGATCTCAGCACCGTCGCCTGGCCAGTGCTGCCCGCCAAGATGACATGCCTATTAATAATCGAGGGCTTCGTGGGCGCCAAAAGCGCAGACTGCAGGGACGGTACCGAGAGAGCATGCTGGTGACTGCACTGTATACCTGGCGTATCGCTATTTTATTTTTGCTTGACGTATGCTGCTAGAAATTAGCGCTCTTGCTATGTGAAAAGAAACAGTTCTCATTCCAGTGGTCGCCTAGTTACGTTGTGGCCAATACGGCTTTGGCAAAACTCGTGTCTTGTAATTTCATTTGTAGGTGCCAACCAGATTCATCTATTTTTTCATCTCCCAACATTTGAAGCATGAAATAAGCAAACGCTGTTTTTCAAGAAGCTGTATTGGGTGCAGCGCGCGCGAAGCTAGCACCGTCTGGTCCATGGGGGATTCGTACTTACCAACTTCTGAGCAATATTGCAAAACTGTTTAACGTAACAGCGCGGTACGGTCCACGGGGAAGGGAAGACAAGGAGCTGATATTTAATCTTTAACACCATTTGCCATTTATCATATCATATCACTAATATGATATGATGTCCAGGATCCCAAACATGTGAATATTGCATTTTGCCAATGCATGCTTCGTAAGGTTGGGGTGAGCATTTTTCGAGAGAGTAACTTTAAAGAGCATTTAGACTTAGCAAATGCATTGTACTAGACTACGACTCCGCTCGTCCTCAGAAAATGCTGAAAAAGGATCACCCTAATGCATAGATTCCATTTTGTCAAGGCCTTTCTTTGATCATGCGTTCTTAAATGTCCTCAGATTTCAGCGTCGGAGATAGTGTCATATGTGCCACATGCCGTGGCAGTGGCTTCTAATGGCTGGCTAGTGTGCTCAACAAGCACAAGTAGAATGCCGACTTGTCATTGTGTGTCTGCGAACAGATCCATGCGTTATGCCTCCGGAGAAAGTCATAGCCTGGTCGTGCTTCTTCTCCGCGCAGGATTTCCACGAGGAGCACGCCGTTCAGGCGTTCAAGCGATTTGACGAGCATGGCTCGGGCTTCATCACGCCTGTGGCCTTCAACAGTATCATGCAGACCATCAAGGCCCACCTGCTGACGCCGCAGGTCAAGGACAACCTGGTTGCCGTAAGTGATTGTCTGTTTTGCCCGCCTTTTGCTTTATGCCAGGTTGTTCTTATGTTGTTTTTGTTTGCCGACCTGCGTTGTTATTCTTTAGGGGAATGGCTTTGAGGTCTTGGTCCAGGTCAAGGAAGTCTCGTGTCGGTACCGAATCTGTGAGTGAAGCTTCTTTAAGTGCTGCCCCAGGCATCGAACTCGGTTGGGTTGTACGATTTTTCACGCTACACCAGGGTTACAGCACCCCGTAGTGGTGTTGTGTACTCCCGTGCTGGTTTTGACCTGGCTCGTCCCGGTTCGTCCCAGATCTGTGACGGCCAGAATGTCAGCTTCCCCTTCTTCATGGCGTTCAACTCGCTGTTGACCAACATGGAGCTGGTAAAAAGGATTTACCTCTTGTCTTCCAATGGCAGCAGGACGGCCGAAGTCACTAAGGGTACGTTCGTTCACTTGCGTCGATTGCTACAGGACACAGTTGTTATGTCCTGTTTTTATCGTTAACTGGTATGACACTTACGTTGCTCATGTGAGGGTCTGTGTCCGGCGTTATCGACAGCTGCCGTGCGTTGTGCGATATTGCGCTTTGTGATCCGACTGTCCGAGAGAGCGTAGGTAATTCTGTGATTTATGCCCCATTTTTGTCCACTGACGTACTAGTGGCGTATTTAGACATCGCGACGATCACAACAAATGCGTAAATGGCCGGGAAAGCGGTCGGATTGTGCAAGGGCGATCCGCAGAGCGCACCGTGCGTTGTACGCCGCTCGTGGTGCGGGCCGCCGTCCCCCAGTGAGCGCACGAGAGCCCTGCAACTGCCGGCCCACTGACGGTTACACCCGTTTCAGAGGAGTTGCTGCAGTCGGCGCAGATGATGTCGCAGATCACGCCGCTCGAGGTGGACATCCTGTTCAAGCTGTCCGGCCTGATCCAGCAGAGCAAGTAAGGCTGCTGGCACGAGCCCCGGGCCGGCTCGGGAGTTAGGTGGCGGGCTGTGTCATTAGAGGAGACGCCTGGAGTGTCCTGGTCCGATCTCTGTACTGTCACTGGTGAACGTGCCGCCCGACGGGCCGCGGTTTTACTGTACCCCAGCCGCTCATGCCGTCACGAGACAGCGTGCTGAAAATTGTGGGGTCTTTCATTTCGTGTGTTTAGTGTAGTTTCGTCGGTCGGATTTTGCACGTGAGCGTGTGCCGGTCGTTCTGATTTGTCAAGTTGTGCGTTTAGACATTCGTGCTTAGAGAATGGGCAAATCTGTTTCGTATCTGAATTCGACTCAGGTTGCTATCTCTCCTTTGTGCCACACAGGACTGAGGTATTCACGTTCGGCAATCACGTCCAAACCTTGGGGTGAATAGTGGAACTCTTGGCTTTCCACGTTTTTCTTAGTCACATTTCTTTGCTGATCTCATTTGCGCATTGGTACGCACAAAAGCTGCCTGGCCGTCGTGGCTTTACCTTTTGTTGTTATACTTTTTCCGCACAGCATGCTACTTGGATTTTTCGTTTTTGCAGGCTCGTTGATTTATCTTTTTTGCGGATGAGGTTATTTTTGGATGAGACCAGTTATAATTCGGTACTCATCATTCATAGCTTCATGAATGATGTTACATGGTGTACATACCTTTACAAGCGTCTGAGCATTTTGTCAGATTATGGCCTCAAAGTTCATTGTATTTGAATTATGTAGGCATTTTGGATGTCTTCGATGATTTGTAGATGCCAACAAGCTGGAAAAGTGTCATGCACACATCTTTTTCGCGCGATTGGTGACCATCTGTAGCCATCATTTTTGTACTGCACTCATCCCACCGTCATTGTTGTGGGAAAAATCTTTTTCCTTCAAAAAATCATGCTGTCTGCCATTCAGCTGATTTCCAACTTCTTGTCGAATGCACTTTGTAGCCATGCCCAACCTGGGGAACGAGTAATTTAGTGTCACGTGTGTTACCAGCTCTGGGTGCGGACCGTCTGCCCTTATCTCAGCCACTGGGCGGCGCCGGGTGCAGTGCGTATGCCCTTGAGTGGTTACAGCGTGTCTGTCCATCTACCAGCCATAGGTTGCAGCATGTGGGTCCGTCTGTTTGCCACTGGCTACAGAGTTTGTGTCTGTGTTTGGGTGAAATGTATGTACCCGTGTGCCAAGCACCAGTTTCAGGGTGTCTGTCCCTCTGTCAGGCACTGGGTGTAGTGTGGACGTCTGCCTGTGTCCATTTCTCCTCGGCGTGTTGCAGGGCGCTCTCCTTTGTGTGAGTGCATAATGTTTTCCTGTCTGCGGGACACTGATTCCAATGTACCGGCGTCCATCTCACTCGGCTGTTCTCGTCCTGCAGCCGTCTGGTGTACTCCGACCTGCAGGCGATGGCTCCCGAACAGTACATGAAGCAAGTCACCACCAAATACACGGACATCAAGGCTGTGGAGGTGAGAATGCTGGGGCTCGGGCGTGTCGTCCTCGTAGCAAGGGAACGGCGTGAAGGCTGTTTCTTGGCGTTTCGATGTACGACGTCCTTTCGATTTGGGCTGATCCCACGGTGGTGTCGGCCGCCCGTGTTTGGGAGACGACGCGTCCGTTTGAGTGGGACAGCGGCGGCCCTCCTTGTGTGGGCGGCTTTACACGTCCGTGGTGCGGCTGCGAGGTCGTGGACCGGACAGTGACGGCCGCCCGCCTCCTGCCGACAGTCGCCGGATCAGCGCGGCGCACTGATTCAGATCCTGGAGAGCGTCTACCGGTTCGCCCTGGGATCGGTGGCTGGCGGTGAGTGCGGTCGCAGCTGCGTCACCTTAGGGCTGGAGCGCCGCGATGAGTGATCGTGGTGGTGTTGTCTTCAGGGCTGGGGCGCCAGCACTGTAACGTCCAGGTTTAGGGCGCCGGTGGTGAGTGGTCGCGGTGGCGTGACCCCAGGGCTGGGGTTGCGATGGTGAGTGGCCGCGGTGGGTGACTCCAGGGCTGGGGCGCCTATGGTGAGTAGTCGCGGTGGTGTGACTCCAGGGCTGGGGCGCCTGTGGTGAGTGGCCGCGGTGGGTGACCCCAGGGCTGGGGCGCCTATGGTGAGTGGCCGCGGTGGGTGACCCCAGGGTTGGGGCGCCTATGGTGAGTGGTCGCGGTGGTGTGACCCCCGGGGCTGGGGCGCCTATGGTGAGTGGTCGCGTTGGTGTGACCCCAGGGCTGGGGCGCCTATGGTGAGTGGCCGCGATGGTGTGACCCCCAGGGCTGGGGTTGCGATGGTGGACTCCGCTCGGTGGGCCTGAAGCGTCCTATCAGGACCGATACTCAGGGCGTGGAGCCGCCGCGGCTGTTCTTGGTATTTTTGCCCAATGACCTGTGTTGATGCTGAGACTGAACGTGCGCTCGGAACCAATGTTGGATACTTGGTTTTTGTTCGTGGTGTCGGAGTACAGATTTTCTTCTGGAGCATAAGATTTCGTCATGCGTTTGACAAATATGGATCTAAGTTGGGGTTTACATGCATATGGGCTGCTCATCGCAAGGAAAGGACGCATCTACATATAAATGACAGTTAAATTCTTCGAAATAATGCTGACTGTCTCGTTAATTAGTTTGTGGTTTTGGGTGATTTAACATACTTCGCGAGTAAAAATGCTTTTTGCTATCATGTCAGTCTTGTCCAGTCCTGACAGTAGCATATCAGTCCTATTTTCTAGAATCCTCCCTGAGGTATCCTGCCAGATCCAGAAGCAACCAACCTGACGAAACTGTGAAGTCCTGTTCGAATAAAGGAAGACCCACCCGATAACGATTGATTGATAACATATCCAGACTGCAGGAATTAGTCAACTTCGTGAAAATGGATGCCGCTATCCTACAGAAATGTAGTTCATCGTTCGCTTGATTAATGAACTATTGTGGTGAGTATTTCAATTGAAACGACCCATCGGCGGTCCACGAGCTGCAGTTTTAAGGGTTGGGATGCGCCCCGAGTCACGACTGGTGCCACGCCCGGCGGCAGCTGGAATTATCCGACGACGGCGAGTCGTGGTTAACTGCATGGAGGTTGTCTGGAGTAGGTATAGGTGGATGCCATTTGTCCTTGCGAAAAGAAACGTTGCGTGCTGATTCATCGAATAAGCTTGTACTTGCTGGAGGAGAAAGACTGTTTAAAAATAAAAATAAAAATAGCGCAAAGCAGAATGATGTATTATGCACGGTAACAAGCAAGAAGGTGGTTCTCAAACGTACTGTTTTTATTCTATTTTTTGGTTGATGCACTGTGGGCCAATGAACATATTGGGATACGGGAGTATATTTACCATCTTAGCCATTTGCATTATTCCTCAACAGCAGCATTCATTTCCTGCCATTTCTTTAAATCTCATGAGCTTGCAGACAGTGACAGGAGCGCGGAATGTAGTGCGCAATAATGCAGTCAGAGCGAGAAAGCCAGCATTAGTGACTGGACACTATATGGGGGAATCGACATGATTTGACCGCCGTGGTTTTCCCCAACAAATTCTGGGAAAACTTACAGTACTGAAGAGACGCCTGAACAGATATGGCGTGAAGGATACTGCTTTTCATAATGCTGTTTATATAGCTTTTTGTTGGTAAATAGTAGTGGCTTTGGGAGTACAAAATTTGTGTTGGCGTACATTTGTTTGTGTTTATCGACACCAGAAAACGCCATTTTTTCCAACACTGCTCGGAACCCTTGCATTATTTCAGTTTGAGCTGTGTGGTGTGACAATCATGATGCGTGGTGCCTCTTCCGTCCTATCATGAAAGTTCTTCTAAATTTGAGTGAACCAAAACCATGGTGCGATAGGTCTTAATTTTCCTTGAAGACAGAGCCGATTGTAATCTGCTTCCGACGTGTGCCAGCGCCACCTTGATGTGTATGAGATCCGGTCAGGATCAGGTGGACAGGCAGTCGCCGCGTGTCGTGAATGTGGCGGAGTGGGACCGCACAGCCTGCCCGGCCGTGTCCCGACGCCGTGCCGTCTTCTGACCGCAGCTGTCGGAGCCACGGCCGTCTACCCCATCGACCTGGTCAAGACGCGCATGCAGAACCAGCGCACCGGCTCGTTTATCGGAGAACTGATGTATAAAAACTCGTGGGACTGCTTCAAGAAGGTGGGTGACGGCCGCCGGCGATGGGCCTTGCGGGCTGTGGACGTGGTCGCCGTCATCGCCATGGCCGCTGTGCGTTCTGTAGTCACTTCCCGGGCTGGCCACCGTGAAAGTCGACCCTGCCGGACTTCTCTTTGCCTTGCCGCGTGCTCTTCGGCGTCTGCTCAGTGCATTACGTCCGAATCTTCTGCGGTCCCGTCGGCCGGGTCTGCCGAGCTCGTTCCGCGACCGCGTCGCCGGCTCGGCGCGCGCGGCGGCACTAACGGTCGCCGGCTGTTGTGCCCCTGGCAGCAGTTGAGCTGTGGCAGCTCGCACCACGTGAGCGGACGGGGGAGTCGCGCCGCCGCCGCCTCCCGCTCCGGCACCCGGCCGCCGTCCGGCGCAGCCCGCGGCGCGAGCCGTAGTCTAGTCAGCGGCTGTCTGGCTTTGCCCCGGCTTGGCGACGGCTGCCGCTCGAATGCGCATCAGGGCGTTTTGTATGGCGAGTGCCCGCCCTCGATGGTCCTGGGCTTCAGTGTAGCGCGCTAACGAGTGCGGTCTGCGCCATACTCGTGCGGTCAGGACGGGGGCACTCTGCATAGCCTTCACGCGTCCTTCGACGGCTCACGATGCCTGCGCCATGCCACCGCTTTCCCCCCAACATACCTGTGTCGTGCCTGGTTCGCTGCGGATATGCGTAGAACGCGCCGCTTCAAGACTGAATGTGCGCTTTTTTTTTGTTAAATTTGATCTGGCGTCAACCCATTAACGCCTCACGACTTTCTGGGCAGTCTGGTTTGTGCAGTGGGTTGATAAACGACATGTGAACTTTTTCGGTTATCCAGACGCACCATATTTGATGAAGCGGCGAAGCACATTTCGCTCGGCGTCATGTTCGTTAAAATGCATGAAACTTCCTTTCGACTCTTTCAAATGTGACCAAGGAGTTTTGATATTTATGCTCCTTACAAGCACGTTTGACACTGGGAGAAATGGGACGACGTGTCGGGATGTTCTCCGCTCCGTGTTCCCGTCCCCTAATTCCTCCGTGTTCCCGTCCGTAATTCCGGCCGATCCGTGGTGGTGCCAGCGCCGCCTCCCGCTCAATACATCCATCGTCCAGGCACCAACCCGAGGCGGACCCGCCTGGCGGCGTTCGTTTTTGCCCCAAACGGGACCCGGCTCAGGAACGCTCCGGCAACACCGTCCGCACGGTATTGCCGGAGCGCTGCTGGCCCTCCACTGAGTCTTCGCCCTCCCCCCTCCCCCTCAGCTCCCGTCCGACTGCTCACTGGGCCTCCATACAGTGCCGTCCTCTGACCCGGCCTCCCTGTGCTCTGCGTCCTGATACCGGTGACACCGCCGTCATCTGACCCTGCCGTCCCGGTCTGACGCCCGGCTCGGCCGCTCCGCCAGGTGGTGCGGTTCGAAGGCGCGCTGGGCCTGTACCGCGGCCTGATACCGCAGCTGGTCGGCGTGGCGCCCGAGAAGGCCATCAAGCTGACCGTGAACGACCTGGTCCGCGATAAGCTCACCTCCAAGCAGGGCACGATCCCGGCCTGGGGCGAGGTGCTGGCCGGAGGCTGCGTGAGTGGGGCGACCTGACGCCGCCTGCGTCCGGGCGACGGATGTCGGAGGTGGACGGTGACAGCAGCGGTTCACATGGCGCCCTCGATGTGAAGCCAGCTGCGGCTCACATTATTAGTCGTGAACCGCAGTCCGTGTTACTAAGTCAGTGGACGTAGATTAACAGCTGTCTCTACCCAAGTGTGTGCGACTTGTTTTCAGTTGGTTCGCGTATCCGTAAATAATTGCGAAGTTTTCGAGTTTCCATCATGCAGCTTGGGCATCATTCATCTTGGGCATCTTCGAAGTTTCCATCAAACAACTTGCCATAGTTCCCTATGGCACTTTGCTTTGTCTGAAGAAGCCACCCGCGCACCTGATTTTATGCGGTTTCCGTTGTCGTCATGCCGCGTGACTTGGAGCTGTGTGGTGCGGCCAGGCGGGCGGCAGTCAGGTGGTCTTCACCAACCCGCTGGAGATCGTCAAGATCCGGCTGCAGGTGGCGGGGGAGATCGCCGGCAGTCGCAACATCAGCGCCCTCACTGTCATCAAGGACCTCGGCTTCATGGGCCTGTACAAGGTGCGCCGGCGGCCGGACGGGTCGGACCGGACGACGCCGTGGCGTCATATCGTCCGACGCGCCCGGGGCCGCAGGGACCGCTGTGTTTGTGGGCGTTGGCTGCGTGTCCTGTGGACGTGTGGCGGATAACGCAGATAACGATCGTCCATGACGTGCTGCAGGTGCTTATTAAGACGTCGCCGTCTGAGGCTAGGCTTTGTCGTGCCTTCTAGGAAATCGGTTGAAATCATAAGTGGTTTATCTCGGACAACAAAAAGCGTCTTTGTTTAGACGATCCCTGTCGTCGCAAGGAACAGTGTTATCTCCGTCTCACGTTTTGCAGGATAAAAAAGGTCAAATTTTGATTAGGTGAGACAGGCGATGAATTCTGATGAACATGTCAGCTCTAAACGGTCAGCGTGCAGCATTTTCTTCGAAGGCCTCGACGCGGCGTGTGCCAAGAATTCTTTCTCTGCTCTCGCGATGTTGTAAATTTTCCCAGAGCCGTCGGCTTTGTGGCGCTGCTGGCCGCCGCGGCTGACCGTGACCCCGCCGGCAGGGGGCGCGTGCCTGTTTCCTGCGCGACATCCCGTTCAGCGCCATCTACTTCCCGGTGTACGCGCACAGCAAGCTGCTGCTGGCCGACGAGAACGGCTACAACGCGCCGCTCACGCTGCTGGTGGCCGGCGCCATGGGCGGCGTGCCGGCCGCCTCGCTCACGACGCCCGCTGACGTCATCAAGACCCGCCTGCAGGTCGGGAGGGGGGAGGGTCGGGTCACGGTCTGATCCGACCACCCGGCGGAGGTCGGGGCGCGAGACGTGGAGGGTGTAACCGGAGGGAAACGGTTCGTGACTGGTGACGTTTGGCTTGTGAGGAAGCTGACAGCCTTCAGGTATTCGGGATTTTGCATTACAGTGTTCCCAGATTCAGTCAGTTAAGTGTCAAGATGTTGACAAATTCATGTTATCAGACTTGTTCCTGCCATGACTCTTTATCGCCACCTCTGGTTATTGGCTACTTGTCCATTGGCCTTTGCATCCTTCGCACATTCATACCTGTCCTGATTTGTATTGCCGGAGCAGTCAGACACCTACTCGGCAACGTCCTCTGCTCAGTGCTGATTGGCTGGTCCCAGATTAGGGGAGGAGCAGCAAGGCTGCCAAGAAGCCTAACAACAGAAAGATTCAGTAACATGAATTAATATCTACATCCTTGACACCCGACTGGCTGGATTTGGCCACACTGTTATATTGGGATGATATTTTCGTATTATTTAAGATACAGATATTCAGGATTTCATGTGGAGCATGCCTATATTTGGATGCTACGCGGAGACGACTTTGCGGACAAGGTCGTCTCCGGCCCGGACAGGAAGCTGTGTCGTATACCGTTTGACCTGGGTGAAACTGAGTTGTATGCGTGCCGTCTGATTGTTTGAGCGGACCTCGGGGCAGGATGTGCTGCGGCGTGGCTTTCGTGTGGCTGACAGCGTCAGGTGACTGAGACGGCCTCTGCGATGTCGTCCTGTGTCGGATCCCTGTCAGACGGCTGACCTCTGCGATGTCGTCCCTGTGTCGGATCCCTGTCGGACGGCCGACCTCTGCGATGTCGTCCTGTGTCTGATCCCTGTCGGACGGCTGACCTCTGCGATGTCGTCCCTGTGTCGGATCCCTGTCGGACGGCCGACCGATACGGCAGGGGTCAGCCACGGCTCGCGCTGACCTGCCACTGGTGTCCGTGTCGCAGGTGGCCGCCAGAGCCGGCCAGACGACCTACTCAGGGGTGTTCGACGCCGCCCGCAAGATCTACCGCGAGGAGGGCATGAAGGCCTTCTGGAAGGGAGCCCCAGGTGCGTACGACGCCGTCACCCATGGCGACTCGTTGTGGTGACCAACCTGTGGCCGTGCGTCATCGTGGCGAACCGTGATTTCTCGTCATGGTCAGCCAGATGCTGAGATGCGGTGTGGCGTCAAAATGTGCGTTTCCAGTTCTTGATGAGGAACATTGAAATGGTTGGTACGATCGCACTTTGCAGGTATCGCTGGCGAGGAAATCGTGACTCTGAGGCTTGAAGGGATGAAATGTGGTCCCGTAATGGGTCGTTTGAGTGCCTTTCTGTTTTTCCCGTTTGTGCGCTAGAAATTCGTATTGCCTGAGGTTCTCGTAATCCACTACGACGATTATGCCCGAATTGCGTTTCTGCGCTAAAAGGGTCGTCGTTCTGATCATTAGTGCAGCGTCGTACTATTAACAGGATGCTGTTAGGATACGGAAGTAGGCGTGAATTGCGGTTGCGTCTGGCGAATACGGGTACCCGTATTTTAACCCGAGGGGTCCCCGTAATCTTTGATTTGTTCGCAAATGGGCGGACATATGGGCTCAGATCGGTCGAATATTGGCCTTTGACGTGATCTGTGACCTGAACATAATCTTTAGGTCCAAAGATGTGACATGCCTGGTGTCGTGACATCGGTTGGCCATAAACGATTGTCGTTTGAATCATCCAAGTGAATTTCTCGGCCACTGAGTTTTGAGTTGGTGTGCCTGGCGACCCCCCCCACCCTTGAGCAAGAAGATAGCAACATGCCTTAGCAACCGCAGGAACAAGGGTAATAGAAAGTCTGTAGTGTCCGATAAGAAGCTGTTTTCTAATATAACTGGTCGCCGCCGTACCATACGGTTATCGGCCCAACCAAGTTGTCTTGATACTCAAAGTTCGCGATGGGCATTTGGATGAAGTCCATTTTATACTGCCCTAGGCTTTGTCGCAGCCTAGAAGGGCCTATTGTCCGTTGTGTCGTAGTGGTCCATGACATCTAACATATATCGAATGTTTTCGCTGATGCATTGGTGTGAAAGGGAACTGCTTTGGTCCTCATCATCAACATTTATGCATGACGATCTGCTTCTGGTAAAAAAAACTTATTGGTGGTTTTCCTGTTTTTTTTTTTCCCGCCTGCTCAGTGACGAGGGTTGTCGGCGTCGATATGTTGTTCTAGACAGATTTCTGAATGAGGTCTGATTTCCGCTAGATTTTCCTGGGTTGCCCTAGACGCCTCTTTCAGTTATCCTCATTGAACATGACTGGTGGCGTGTACAGGGATGTCGGAAAATGATTTGTCGTACCTGTTTTTGTTATAAGCGAACAATATCGAACCAGAGCATGAGGTATTTCTATTTCATTCGCATTGGATTCATGGTATGTATTCTCAGGGGTTGTTTAACGAATCTAAAGTCAGTTTTTCTCGGCAAAAATGCATCTTTTCGTTATTTGTAAAGCCGTTTTTCTGTACATGTTTTGTGCGTGAAGAAAGCCATGCTAACACTTCTCTTACCCATTTGCACGGTGTAGCAAACAGTGTGAGCCATTTTTCTAGGATGGAGATGTTAAAATAGTAGAAACGCAATGCCTCGGGAACTTATCTGTTGTCATTATCGATGTACTGGTACATTTCGTAGTACCGCACGGGCACAATGTCTTGGTGCGACAGTCGTAAGAATATTTTTGGTATTGGAAGGGTCCTCATTTGACTCGTGAGTCACGAAGCGCGAATGGAACGATCGTGATTGAATAGGGGATGTAATTAGAAAGAGAGGACGGTGAATATTGTTATCTGCCTGAATGTTCGGACGTGCCGACGACAATTTGTGATCTGGCATTGGCTCTATCCCGCCTCCAGCAGGTTGGCATTGATCGCCGATGGGAGCTATTGCCCTTGGTGGAACTGCAATTTCCCACGGTTTGGCGTCACCAGAAATTTTGCGACAACTAATCGTTGCATGACTGGTGTCCGCGAGTTATTTCCAGACGAGTGCCGTTCTGTGGGAGGGAGGGAATGTTTTCCCTGGAGAGGGAGGCACGAATTGTAAACAGGGATGTGCCGATGGGTGTGGATGGCAGTTTTTTTGTTATCTTATGTTAGTTTTTACGAATCGTGTGAGGGACATTTTATTCGAACATCAGTGTTTCTAGCTTTATTTATAGATTTTATGCTCCAAAATCTCACTTGTTCCGGAAATAGTTAACATCTGGTAGTATTCTGTTGGACAGAACCGCGCACACTGTGGAAATGAATGGCTAGTGGCGATCAAACATGAACAGATTTTTAGTCTAGGCGGTTGCCCCAACAACGGTTGTATATTCTCGTGACGTGATGTTAAATATAACTTCGACGATCTCCGTCTGCTTGACGAAACCAACAATTGAAAGGTCTAAGGAAGAACAGTTGTGTTGTTAGCCATTGAGGTGTCATGTCACGTCATGTCACGGGGCAAGGTGTCATGGGATCACAGTGAATTGCCTTTTGTCGATGGCGAACCTAATGGGAGTGGCTTTCTGGTGGTCATGAACGTCGCGGAAATGGCTTCCCTCGGGTCAGAAACCGGACTGAAGTGGTTTGTCTGTCGGCCAGGAGCCTCACTGAAGTGGTTTTCTGACCATTGTCCGCCTATCATTTTACTGCACTGCGTGCTCATGCGGTGACGTTTTTTTAGACTGCATGGCCACTACCCAGTATGCGCTACAATTAGTTCAGTGAGCCTCGTTGGCGCTGATGCTCCACGGCCAAGGGCGCGGGAACGGGGAGGGGGAGAGGTCGCGGCTCCCCCCAGGTTTTTTTAAAATCCAGCATTGACCCTGTGGACGTTGACTGGAAGGCATTGACCCAAAATGCTTCTTGCCCCCCCCTTCCAACTGTTGAGGAGTTCCCGCGCCCCTGCGACGTTTAAAGCAGTCCTGTCATCTTGCGGATGATCTACTGGTGACGTACCTGACTTCATTGTGTGTTGTGACGGTGAATTGCACGGAAACAACATTGTATTGTTTTGAATTATACAAACAGTTGCGGAACAAATGGCCATATGCGATGTGCTTTCTCCCGTAGTTTGCTCGGGATCCAGACTGGCATCCCGTCTTTGTCGACCGGCATGTGGCGGTGTTTCCTCCTTCGGCCGAGGGGCGGCGCCACCGCTTACCTCGCCGCCCCGCCGTTTCAGCTCGCGTGTTCCGGTCATCGCCGCAGTTCGGAGTCACGCTACTCACCTACGAGCTGCTGCAGCGCATGTTCTACGTCGACTTCGGGGGAGTGTGAGTACAGGCTCATCCGCAATGGAATTGTGTTTAAAATCCCCGTGTTTTTTGTGCACTCTCGGTTCCCTAAACGTTTCGTTTCTGCTCACCATTTCTTCTTGACTTGCGCGGATGTGTGCGGATATTGCGCTAACGCTTCGGATGTTTTTATCAGCATCTTGGGCAAGGTATCGTGTCCTCGATCGCATGTTCTGATCGCAAACACAACGTTTACAAGAAAATCTTGTTGTTTTAGCGTTGTACGTCATAAGTTTCTTCTCGAACAACCTGAACTGTGTCCCAGCAAAGCAGGAAGTATTCTTTTCTTTTTTGACGTGCTGCCGTTCTGGTTTGTCATTCCTTGTGTATTCGTTGCCTGTCTCGCTGTCTGACCGCATAACGAACCGTCACGCCTTCTAACCAGCGAGACGTGATCTTGTTTCGTAATTGCCTTATTAGACGGACTGTTTCTGTGACGTTGGTGCCAGGTAGCATGTCACTCAGGGCACTGTGGGCCCAGTGCAGACGGAGGCCCGACCTGACCTGACCTGACCTGGTCTGACCTGCGGCAGGCGGCCGGCCGGCTCGGAGACGGCGGCGCCGCTCTCGCTGGCCGAGGCGGTGAAGCAGGAGAACCCGGCGCACATTGGCGGCTACAAGGTGGCCGTGCCCATCCTGGAGGGTCTGGAGACCAAGTTCGGCCTGGCCTTCCCGCGCCACGCGGCGCCGCCGACCACCTCATAACCCCGCCGCGCGGGCGGCGTGTCGCTAGTGCATTGGTAGCGGGTTAGCAGTGTGCGGCGCGAGAGGGCGGCGCCGCGCCGCCGCCGGAGTGAGAGCACGGGTTGTTGCTGCGTTTTTCTGACGTGTTTCCGCCCCCGGCTGCTGCCGACGCGCCGGCGCCGTCCGGAGACGGCCGCCCTCCGGACCGCCTGTAGATAGGCGCGTCGACGGCAGCTTGTTTCGCGGTTGCGGGCTGGTGGGTGTGTTGGGCCCGGCTCGGGCCGGAGCAGGTGATCCTGCCGGGCTCAGACCGACTCGAGGAGAGCTGGCACCCGGTTTTGAGCCGGCGCCCGGCGAACAAGCCGGCACGCCAGCACGCTGCCGGTGTGTGAACGAGCCCGGCTGCCGCGGTTGGCCGGCACGGGCGGCTGCCGCTGCCGAAGAGCCGATTATTTATCAGGGATTCCTTGCCGCCGCGCGCTGACGCGGCCAGCGGACCGACTATGCATGTACTGGGCTCAGTTTTTGACGCACGATTCGGTGATCATGTCGAAGGCAATACGGTGGCCGTGGTTTCCGCGTGTGGGCGGAGCGGTTCTGTTTGCACTGAAACAGCAGGCGCCTTCGCCGCCGGCCCCGGCCTTCCGCTCCGATCGTGGCGCGGGCAGTTGTCGCCCACTCCACGTCACACGCTTTCTGATGTGCAGTAATCACGCTTACGACTACCCGCTGCTCCGTGCTGTCTGTCTCCGCTCAGGGCTGTCTGGATCATGAGGAGGTGCGGTCCTCGATTTTGACTTAATCGTCGGCGATCGCTCGGCGGTTTTTTCGTCCTCGTGCTCAAACGTTAGTCACAGCTGCGCAACGGTGTACACTGTGCGTTCTATCGACGAAAATAGAGGCCGGGAAAAGGACTGGGACGGAAATCGCTTTCTATCGCTTCCGATTCCCCTGTGCAGCTCACCGCTCGCAGTGCGTGAAGTATCAGTTCGTTCAGGGTGCTCATGAGGATGCTGTCGCTGGCTCTGTTGTCCCGTCCTTTTTACGCAGCTTTACTGGGTAGGTCTCGCCGGGCCGTCTCGAGGACCGCCGGCCGTTGGAGGGCCGCCGCCGCCGCCGCCGCCGCAGGACGGGGTTGTATGGTCGGCCGAAAGACGGTGCTGTCAGTGTGGACATGCTCCCCTGTAAATAAACCTCATCCACGCATGAAGGCTGGACTCTGGTTTACGCGACTGTTGGCCGAAGTTGCTGTACTTGCCACGTGGGCAGTCGCATCGCAAGCGGCTGCTGCCATCTCTCGGAGGCGGTTGCAACTGGCGCCTGAGTGGCCCGCCGGGCGGGGGCGGGGTCAGCGCTTCACCGAGCTGTGCTGGCTGTTGAACGTGCTGCTGGAAGAACTTCATGTGATTGCCAGAAGACCCCTAGTCCAGGACTGGCGGCATAGAAAACACCACTCCGTCATTGGAACAATGAGACGGATATGAGACAAACGGCCCTGGTGCTTTCCGGCCATGCAACGATAAATTGCGATGGCGAAAGTCATGGGACTTACGCCTAGTGGCGGCTCGTCATTAAAGGCGACTGAGACAGTGCCTCATCAGAAATGTCGGGAAATGTGGGATTAAAATCGTACATAATCTCAAATATGGGATTAAAATCGTCCATAATCTCTGCAATAACGGCGCTCTTAAAATTAAATGCATGGTTAAACTGGAATAGTGTGCTCATTTTGTTTCGCATTCATCAATATAGAGGGAGCAGCCCGCAAAGACGTTCCACGCCGCGCCGCATCCCCATCCCCGCTACCTCCGCAGGCATAAGGCGCAAGGCGGCCGTAGAAGGCAGCCAGCTCACCCGCCTCAGCCAACGCTAGAATCCCATGTAATACAGCGCCCCTGGTGAGCGTCCGCGAAACTGCACGTCGGCCGCCGCCAGCGCAGCCGACAAGCGCCGGTGAAGCGAGACGTAATAGTGCTACTGGCTGCCGACCGTCGCGGCGCTACCGTCGGAGTCATGGACGCAGCGTATTCGACTGTGCGAACTAGCATCATTGGCGGAGAAATGCATTTGCCTCGCATATTTATACGAAATATTAGATACGCGTTTTGGAACTGCGCACAAATGGTTCAATGATATGGCTGTATGCCCCCAGCAGTGAAGAACATTTCACCGTTCTTCAAACGGGAGAGGGCTTTCTGCCTGGAGCACTGAACGCGAGCGTGTTCTGATTATTTTCGTTGCGCGGATTCGAATGGATGCCCAGTTTGCTCTGGCTTTCTTTGCAGATACAGTCAAACGCAGTGATGACAGTGATGCATCATGTAACAATTCGTTTTTTTTTTGCATGCGTCGACTGAACAGGGCCGGATATCATTTATTGTTTCACCCGCGCAGTGGAAGAGGGCTTCGCGCTAACGCGCACTGGAAGGGGCACAAAAGTGTTCCCCTCCGATGTCGAAAACGGAAAGAGCTGGAAATACGAAATTTTATGGACAGGGTGGGACTATAACGATTTATCTCATGTGAAATTTTCATGACCCTAGGTCAATATCTTCAACGTCAAATGGGGTCGGAAAGGTCAACTTTGGACACTTTCTCGGCCCGTACAGGCCACTCCGGTGTTTGTTTGAGCGTTAAAACGGTGAATACGACAACTTCCATTCATTTGACATCTTGAGTGAGGATTTCGGGACAAGTTCATGTCAAGTGATTGGCGTATGGCGCCGCTTTTTTCATCTTTTGCAGATCAGGTTTCGAGCAACACGTGATAGCTTGAGTGTAAATGAGGGCGCTACACGCATCTTTTGGCGTATTTTAAGTGAAAGTAGCCAACGTCGGTACATTCGATAACTTCCAACATTTATATTTATGTATGTATGTATATGTTTATCTGTATATACATATGAGTATCAATGCGCCAAACGTCTTTTTAGTACGGTCTTTGAATGCATATTTTACACAAATCGACATATCGTAAAGAATCTGGACCAGGTCACAAAATAGTTACTCTTAGCCTTTGATGACCTTGACCTTCCTGACCCTGGCATCTATGAGCGTACGCATGTCCGCATATGTACTTTTATTAAGGTCTGAATGCATATTTCATACAAATTGATATGTCGCAAAACAAATCTGGACCCGGTTTCGAGATATTTGATCTTGACCTTTGATGACCTTGACCTTCACTGACTGGTATAAGTAAGCGTATCAGTGTGCGCGCACATGTTTTTATTAGGGCCTCTGAATGCATATTTCATACAAAGCGACGTGTTGCAAAGCAGGTCTGGATCAGGTCACAAGCTGGTTAGCCTTAACCTTGTATGACCTTGACCCTTATTGGCCCTGGCTTTGGTCTTGGTACACCCATCACTTATGCCCGAATGACGTCACCTGATCGTGTTCAAGAGGTAAGCTTAGGCAGAACGCTAGTCCTTTCAGAAAGTTCCCATTTGTCAGCAACAATCGTTATTTTCGTTTTGTTTGCTTGACTTCAAATGCTTGAAAATTAAAAAAATTTCCGGCCGATTTTCGATTTTTCTGCGTAAATCGAAGAGTTATTGAAATGGTATTAACGTCACAAAGTGGCAGCAACCGGCTTCGATCTATTTTCGAGATTTTCAAGAAAAACAGGTGGGGGGCACAAAAAGACCCCTTTCCATTGCGCGTGTTAACCCTATTCCCGGCAGGGGGGCTGAATCCGCCCCCCTCGGGTTTTTTGCTTGCCAATTCCAGGCTTTTTAACACAGCTTTACGAAACTTCGTCACTTTTCCTAGCTATTCTTTCTACCTGCCGTGACAAAATTTCAATTTTTTTGCTCAGGGGCGGAGCCAGGCAACGTTTTTGGGATCGCACCTCAGGCCATTTTTAGCCAGGTTGAGGGTAAAAGGAAAATGTCTGCCAAAAAGCAGAGTTTTTTAAATAGAACTTAAAACTTTAAGTGGATGAATAGCTAAATTGTTGGGCAATGTGCAGATGTAATTTTGTTCATCTGAGATTACTTTACAAGGTCAGGTCAAGGTCAAAAGTCAATTTTTTTTGCAATAATTTCGGCGCCGTTTTTTCAGATGCCAAACCCAGAATATATATGACGTAGAACGGTGCCCTCTACTTGTGTACCAAGTTTCGGTTTGATATCAGGTCGGGTCACTGAACTGTGACCTAAAATATCAGTGCGCATACCCTATATCGCAATAGCCATAAAAAGGAATTTTTGAAATAGAGTGAATTCGGATAATTTAAAACGTTTACAGATAATGTCAAATGCACACGAGATCATTCCAAGTGACCCCAAGGTCAGTGGAAGTCATTTAAGGTCAAAGGTCACAAGTTGATCTGAAGAACGTGTGACCTTGCCAGTTTCCCCTTTTTCATGCCCCTGACACTGCCTATGCTAACATGATACAATTATTGTGATGCGATTTGTACTTCTTTAGCATAACATGACTAGCAGAAGCCAAAAAAGTGTTTTTGCTTCTTTTGTTCATTCATTTGCTAGAAAACTAATCTTCCTATTTTTGAAGCCCTGTGAACGCCAATGAATTTTCTCAAAATTTCAGATTTGTGTACCCATGGTAAAAGCCCTATCCATAATCTCTCGATTCATGCCAGCTTCATTGAAATCGGTCGAAAACAACGGAGTTATAAGAAGTCCAAAAATACTCCTGATTTTGACATTTTTGCTACCTTGTATCCACACATTTCAAAATTTTGAAAATTTCTTCTTTATAAAAACGTAGTTCACGTCATGGCAAATCGATTGCCGTTTGTTGCGATATAATCGGATGTGTAGTTCTCGAGATCTCAGGGGGGCCGAATCCGCCCCCCTGCCGAGAATCGACCATACCGTCTAGCCAGGGTTAATAGTTAGACAACCCATATAAGAAAGACTGCCGTACATAAGACAGTTTGGTGCTATCATGGAATTCGGTATGAGGTTTGCGCTTTGGCTCAAGTGTTTGTGAGACCACGAGCCGCCAATGCTTACGCCTGATGCTGGTTCACGTTGGCTGATTTGGTAAATTGGTTGCATGCTTGTGTTAGATGGTTCCTTGTGGGGCTCATTTTGCACTGAACCCTTCATGGATCGTTGGGGAACAATGGAACAATGGGAACGATAAAGACCAGATCAAGAGAGACGCGTTTTTTAAAGTCTCTGGTTGTATGTCTACGTAAAACTTTGTAGAGACCTCTAGCTTTTCCATCACAGGTTAGCATTTGTATGCTTGCCATCCCAGGACATAAACGGAGAGTGCGGTAAAACAGCCTATACCTAGTTAGCCGGGTCAGCAGATAACCCATAACTTGCAGAAAGCAGCACGTCTTCTGGAGAATCCCATCTACGCCCTCGATCTGCTACAGGTTCAGGACAAATGATTCCAACGTGTACAAATGTCCAACGTGTCCAATTAGAGTACAAATCAGGGTGAAGGCTTTTAAACTACGCACCAGCACTGGCTGGGCAGACAAGCTGGACCGACAAAAACCAAAGAAATCCAACGAGGAGACGACGATAGTAAAGCTGCGCTCTCTAACATGTGTCTGACTCACACATGGCCAAAAGCAAGTACTCAGGCTGGAGTAATTGGCCAGAAAAACACGCCTTTGGATCGAGATTGCAATTTCGTTTTCCATCAGCGCAGCCTCTGATCGAAACACGGCGACGATTTACCCTCGACGCAATGATCTACGCAAGGCCGTGTGTGTCTCACGGTTCCACTTCTTCGTTCCAGTTTACCGCCTCGCCCCAGGCGTCTCCAGCACCAAGGTCGCAGCTGGATGCCTGTCGCACCGGCCGCGTCCTCCCTGTTTGCTTAGGAGGGTAGTGTTTGAACGGGCGACACGGCGCTGCCGTCCTGCCAGTAAACAAACAACCCCCGGACCCGCTGAGACCGTTTCGGCGCGGTCGCTGCGGACATGGCACGGGCCGTGCTGCCGCCAGCCGTCCCGGCGGCCGCTCGCACAGCTGGAATCCTCTCCCTCTCTCTCTCTCTCTATATCTCTTTCCCTCTCTTTCCCTTCTCCCTCCCCTTTCCTCTCCTCTCTCCCGCCTCTCTCCCTCCCTCACTTCGTGTTTCCCTTTCTCCCGCCCTTCCTCCCCAGCCCCGTTCATTCCCTTTTCACCCATCAGTAACTCCAGATCCAGAGAGAGGCAGGAACTTCATAATTTATTTCTTGCATCGTCGAGAGTGCAGTATGGTCTTTTCGACATAGCAAACATTTTTGGAACAGTCAGATTCGACTTTTCCTCCCAGACGTTTCGACATACGTGTGTTACTTAGGTCGACTTGCACGCAGTCACTATGGCGGTGTGGGGGAGAAGGCTGCACGACGCATCACACTCAACTCCGGCATCTTTTGGAGGCTTTACAGGAACGTAATAGCCTTTTATCGAAGTGCCGTGCGGCCGGCATGTTTGATTGGTCCGTTGGTCCGACTTACCGTCCACACATCATCATTGTTGTGTCTTCATCCAGGGTATCGTTTTGTGTAAATAATTGGAGGGGGGGGCAGAGCTGAGGGGTCCCCACAATCTAACCTCCCCCAAATATGAGCTTCTGAACGGATTTAGGGCATTTTGTTTTGACCGACGGCAGTTTCTCTTTTTTGTTTTATAAAGAAAAATATGGAAGATATTTGGTTTATATATATATATATATAATTATATATAATTACGTATAATATATATGTATATAATTTTAAATAAAAATAAAATAACAGGTCAGTTACATGAAGTTGCTGCTTCTTTCTTTAAATTTCGTCATTTGCCAGTGGTATATGACAATATTTGACATTTGCCCCCCAAGGAAAATACTGGCTACGTGCCTGTTTTTCACCGTCCGTTTTGCTTGTTTATATATATATATATATATATATATATATATATATATATATATATATATATATATGAATATATATCAATGAGATATCTTCCACATTTTTCTTTATAACTATATATATATATATATATATATATATATATATATATATATATATAATACAACCATAACGGACTGTGAAAAACAGGCACGTAGCCAGTATTTTCCTTGGGGGGGGGGCGCAAATGTCAAATATTGTCATATACCACTGGCAAATGGCGAAATTTCTATCAAGGTTATGGGCGCCGAACGACCTTGTAGTCGGTGCGCCCCTAAGCCCCAATAACCAACCAACCGACGAAATTTATAGAAAGAAGCAGCAACTTCATGTAACTGACCTGTTATTTTACCCACAGGAATACATATTATGTTTGCTTTTGCAACATACATATGATCAATCTTCCGTATTCGTGCAAAATTGCTATATATTTAGTGCTGGCTGCTTGGCTCAAGGGAGAATGGCTCCCGTGCCCCCTTCGGCTACATCCCTGGAAGAAAATATAATGGCCGCGCTTGCCATTTAAGCCTCCCATTCCTTGGGCGTAAAATGCTGAAATAGATCGACAGATGTGCATTAATATTTCAACGCCCCTAAGAATGCTTGAGGATGGCCCCGAAGACCCGGGGGGAGGTCCATTGGATTCGTCTGGCGTATCTCCTTGAATTCATTTACAGGGATCCGTTGAAGCATGCTGCGGGGCCCTGAAGTTTTTGAGGGACCCTCAATATTTTTAGAGCCCTCAAATTTTCGGAATATTCTTTTTTTGACCGGGCGAGAAAATAATTCTGCAACTTGAATTTGCTTGCTGAGTAGTACTGTCGTTTGATAAAGTTACAAAATGCTCCATCAAATCAGGGTCAGATCCAGGATGTTGCCGAAGGGGGAGGGGAATGGTCAATGTAGGCCTCCTCCCGTCCGGCCCCCATTTTTTCTCTTCATGCGCGAAGGAACTTGGATCCGCGCAGACCCAGGGGAAATGATATAATTCTACGTTTGTTACCATATAAAGGCACCGAAAAAATTCAAGCACGTCACCTTATTTGAGAAAATTTTACCTTTTGGTGCCGTATAATGTGGCCGAAATATGACAAAAACAGCATGATTTTAGACGGCCGCGCGCTTCCCTCTGTTTCAAATTCGGTTTCCTTATCTGACAGTCTTTAAATATTTGGTCAAGGGACGGCCCAGGAGCACCCCTGCCCCGTCGTAGTTTCTGGTAGCTTAGGTTGGGTTCCTTCTGTCAGTTACAGGGGAACTTTTTGTGGTTTCTGGCCGTCTGCCGTGTCAGGATCCTCAAATGGTTCCAGGCTCCTTTTACAGTTTCACGTGACCCCCGGGACATCTCGGGCGCTCCTTTGGCAGTTGCAGGACACCCCGAACAGTTTAAGAGGCCTATCTAGTATGGTCAGGGATGCTTAGGCCATCTCGGGGCCCCCTTGTCGTTCCCGAAACATTTTTTGCCATCTCAAGTACCGTCTGGTACTTACAAAAAAACTTTTTAGCTCTCCCAGGGCCCCTGTGTAGCGTTGTGGGCCCTCTGAACGTCTCCGGTGATCCCCACGGCTGTAACAGAGGTCTCTATCTGTTACATGGGATCTGGAAGTCTTAGGGCCCTTCTGGCCGTATTAAGGGCCTTTGTTAGCGCTTCAGAGTCCTCATTGGCAGTTTCCGGAGA
Source organism: Capitulum mitella (assembly GCA_030062745.1). NCBI lineage: Eukaryota > Metazoa > Arthropoda > Thecostraca > Pollicipedomorpha > Pollicipedidae > Capitulum > Capitulum mitella. Next base: position 5,750,853 of record CP099841.1, on the reverse strand, counting down.
TCTTTTTCGTGCCAGGAGGCCAGGAGGCCGCCTTATACACTTGAGGGCCCTCTGGTTCTCCAGGGCCCTCATGCCGCCTTGAGGGCCCTCCTATCGTTTTTGCCTTCGCAGGGGCCTCTGTGGCGTTTCTGGCAGTCTCAGGGGCCCTCTGCCTTGCAGGGACCCATGTTGCCGCCTCAGGACCCCCCGATCTTGCTGAGACCCCTTGACTGCATCAATATTCCTTCAGGTTTTCAAAAAGAACAGTACAGCCCATTTGGGGCCCCTCCTGGGGTTGAGACGTTCACCGAGCAATCCCTGTTGAGGGAGCCCCTCAGGCTGGCCAGGGGTTTCTTATGCTGTCCTAAGCGCTCTCATAAGGTTTTGCCGTCTCAAGGGGTCCTCTGGCACTTTTTTTGCGATCTCATGGACCCTCTGCCATGTTGGGGCCCCTATTACTGTCTCAGGGGCCTTTGGAGAGTTTTAGGTGCCCTTCTATCTGTCTTCGGGGCCATCGTGCCCTTTCAGGGTCTCATTAACCCTCCCGAAAGACCTCTGACTGCACTTCAGCTTTTACACAGGCCCGTAAAGCCCATTCGGGCCCATATGACATTCTAGAGACCGCCATGCTATGCTGGAGTCTCCTCCTCATCTTTATCGTCTCAGAGGCCCATGACCCTTTTGGCAGCCTCAGAGGCACTCGGTCTTGTTGGGACCTGTCGCGGTCCCAGGGGCTCTTTGGGAGTTTGAGCCCAGAGGCTCTTCTATCCGTTTCAGGGCCATCGAACCCTCCCGGAGGTTCCCTGACTGCATCAGAAACCCGTTTTCACAGACATCATAAAGCAATGTTTCACAGAGACCCCATGCAGCTCACATTGGCCCCTTCTGAGTCTGAGGGGGGCCCCTCTCGGATCTCAGGGGCCGTGAGGATTGCTCCCATCGCCAGTGGCGTAACCAGGTCGGCTTTCCGGGGGAGGAGGGTCCTAGACGATCGGTCCTACGCTGAGGTGGCTCCTTGAACGCTACGGGGCGCGCATGACTAGAATACTGGTGATGTTTGACACTTATTTTTCAGTGCCATTAAGAATAAGCGTGCCCGACGGTACTAAAACATACCGAAAATTTCATGTGTATGACTTCTGGTCCGCGCTTCGCGAGGTCTTTGCCTGGTGTCTGGGGCCCTTTGTGGAGGAGTGGGTTTGTCCTTCCATGCCAGGGTCCCCTCAAGGCAAATACCAGGGGCCTCTCCGTGTGCCAAAAATTTCGAGGGTCCAAGGACCTCCAGGCTACGCTACTGATCTGTGTGTGTGTCCCAGCACCCACAACTGGAATGGGCACCCACATTACAGCTGGAGCACCCGCAACCTAAAACGCTATCAACGATTTCCTAAAACATGGTCCACAGAAGTGCACCAAATATTCTCTGAGAGGGAAGGGGGTAGGCGGAGGCAAATACATTACCAAAGGTGCACCAAGCCGACCTGTTCCGCCCGTCACTATCCCGTGTGAAATTCGTGCAGAAGCTAGAAGCTCTCACCGGCGGAAAGCCCACCACACCACACAAAGGAAATTATTTGAACGGACTTGTCAGCATTCGGGTCATGAAGTCGATACCAAACGTCATATTTTGAAAATATGAAATATAATACGCATTTGGGCAGCCACAATTATTCTTAGAAAGCCACACATATGCCCTCCACGCTGCCAGGATGCCCTCCACAGGTCGTCAGGGGTCTCCTCTACAAGCGGTGAGAAGTCTTTTCCACAGGCTTTAAAGGGACCCCTATAGGTCGGCAGAGCCTCACAGAACCGCAGGGGGCTTCTCCACAGGCCAGCAGGGTCTTTTAAAAGCTGGCAGGGGCCCCACAAGTCGGCAGGGGGACCCTATCGGTCAAGCAATCGGCAATCAACAAATAGAGACCCGTCAGGATTAAAACTTTTCTAAACACAATTAGGTTGAATTTAATGAAACTGCCTGTCAAAAAACAAGCACAAAAAAGAGAACAGCAAATGGCCGAACTACTTCACTACGCGCAGCTTGGCAAGTAAAGAATGAGCAGCAGCAGGCACGTAACCAGGATTTTCTTCTGGGGAGGAGGGGCAAATGCCAAGTTTTTCCTACACCACTGACTTACAGCAAAATTCATAGGGAAAGGTGGCAATTTTCTGTAACTGACCTCATATCTGGCGCACAGAAGAAACATATACTGTTTGCTTTTGTATCGTCTATATGATTACTATTCCGTATTCCTGCAAAATCGCTGTATATCTAGTGTCGTCCGCTTGGCTCTGAGGGGAGCATGCCCCCATGGCCCCCCTTGGCTACTTGCCTGAGCACCAGCTGCGCTCAGCACCAGCACCAGCACTTCCTCCCAATCCGGCCTTGCCTGCCGGCCACTAACAAAACCGCTAGGGATAAGAACTGAATCATGTAAATGCTGTTAATAATCCGTTCTTCCGTGCAGAAAAAGTCTGACTTTTCATCTTTGTGCAAACCAGACAGGACCAACATGATTACTGAACAATTTCCGTTTTCGAATGCCACGAAATATAGGAATAACATCTTTAAGGGTTGCTCTGTGATGAAAGGTGCCTTGTATTTGCTGGAGATTTAGTCAACTCTTCATCTTGGAAATTAACGCCCTTAAAAGTAACTGCGGAATATTTACGGATTTAAATGACATTCTCGTGCCACGAATCCATTATCAGAAACTTGCCAAGGCCCGCTATAAATGCGAACTATAAATCGTCCATTCGAAATCCACCGTTTTTTCTTATTTCTGTTTCTTTAAGTTCAGCTCGAACGTGTCAAAGTGGGTGGCTTTGGGATCAGAGTCCATGCTTGTCCGAGCCTGTTACCGGAGCCTGACCCCAACACAAAAGTGTTCCCAAATGTGAAGTGATTTTGCCCCAGGCGCAGAATCAGATGGTGCTGGAGGATCTTTATTGTACCGTGCAACTACACGACACGGCCGTCCCATAACCGGCTGACCCTTTTGGTCTATGGCCGAATAAAGGTGCCTTCTGGAACTCGAACCCAATGCTCATGTGTGAAGCAAGGTTTTAGAAATGGGGAGACAAAACAGTACCTGGAGGAGACAGTCTGACCCAGAATGTCATTTTCCGATGGGATATTGCAAAAAACCGTTCACTTTCCGACCAAAATTGGAAGGGTTACCCATTTTGCCAAAATTGGAGGGGCCATGTCCTTCCGCCCCCCCCCCCCCGTGGTTACACCCATGTCAGTGCCTGCCACGCACCAGACTCTGTTGTCTGGCTCCTGCCATGGTGATACCACCTGGCCATGGTGATTACTTATTAGCTACCATGTCAAATAAGATCTTAACTTATCATTCTGTGTTACATTAACCTACTGTTACCATAGAAGACCAGCCTGATAAACTGTAACGCGAGATTACCACGGATAATTTACACCGAATTCGTTCAGTCCCTAGGACCAAATCGCATACTTTGGCGCAAAGACGTTTGGTCAGGAAATGGACTCGCGACGTAAGGTCTGCTTATACGGGGAGCATGACATGAAACATCTGCATAGCAACAGAAACAAGAATTTTCAAGCATTTCAGTTTCCTGTAATATCATGAATAACTTCATACAACAGATCTGTCCACAATATCTGTCCCTGGAAAGGCAGTTTCTGTACATTTTGCTCAACCTCAATAGAAACATTAATAGGAGAGAAATGGGACGAGGGAGAATCGGGACTTGCGTTTTTCTCCGGTAACACACTGTGCAAAGGTGCTCTGACCGACGTAACATACCTTGTTTGCAGCTGGCAGCCTTACCATGTTCCTTATTTTACGGTCACTTCGGCTACTGCGGAGGTAGGAAAGTGAGGATAAAAAACTTTTTCTGTGGTCATTACGAATGAATTAGCGTTCACACATGTCCTTGTTTCGTGACTTGAAAATACTGAGTTACTGATGGGGGTGTTGAATGTGTTTACGCTTGCATTCAATCCTTGGTTGTTGCCATCGTTTTCCCATGGTGGTGACCTTGAGTCTGTCACAGGATGGAGGAAGATATGGAACACGTCACTGAGGCCGTAGTATGTCTACACTTTAATACGGACTTGATAGGACATATCTATCACTACATACTATTCTGCTTGATCCCATTCCTTCCTCAGCAAGTTCCTCCTCTCCTTAAGTCCCATTTCTCTTGACTTTAAGTCTTCTTTGAAAAAAACAAAAAAAAAACACTGAAGCGTTTTTTCGAAATGTGGCATGGTTGCCAGGTGTGGACAGTTAGTTTAACAGACCAATGACGCATTATAATATTTCTCAATCGATAAATAGGTCCTATTTTGGTGTGCGGGTGAAATGCGCAACAACATGTCCCACCTCTCCTGGAGCTAGCCTACACTTGTAGTACGGCTCTGCTGTTCCAAAATTGTGTGTGTTGTCCAAAATTTTGTAAGGAACGCAAGCAAAAAAAAAGAGAAAAAGTAATAATGTCAATGAATAAAAATGGAAAATAGACGTAATGGGAAATTTTACATCACACAGAATGACGACAAAAATAAAAATGCTTTTCCAAACTTATGAGAACTGAGTGTCACTGAAACACTCGTCATTACAGCAACAAAGTCAACCATATATAAGTCTCGACTTAGAAACACCCCCTAAAGCACAATACTTCATGAACTATACCAAGGCTGGAAGTTGAAAGAACTGCACCATATTACATCATACAAGTCAAGTATTCAGTCAGAAGTGGAGAACTGTGAGACTGGATGTCGGAATGCAGGAGAGAACACTTCCTTGATGTTCACATATGCAGATCAGACGTTGACGTACGTTGCTGGCGGCGGACGTACGTGCAGGCATGCATGTGCAACATACACCGACGCTCACGAACATTTCGCGTCATTCAACCGTCTAGCGATTCACTCGAGCACTCATCGCAAACATTCAACAACACATATACTCATAAACTTTCTTACGCTCGCGAGCGGTCCTTGTTATATGCTTTTAATTTTTCTGGAATGCTGGTAAGATGTACACCAAAGTATTCATCGATGTCGAACATTGTTATGGCATGACGCTGGAGCCGCACTGTTGCTTTTTTGCATTAGTTGATTAGGACTCGAGAAAACAACTAAACAAAACAGAACTGTTCAGATATCCAGCGTTGAAAATAACAGCCGATCTTTTGATCACCAATGACGAGCAAAGCGGTGTCCCCAGCAAATTCATGTTCCAATGCGTAAAAAAATAAGCGATCTGGCACTATCCAACCATGCGGTTTTTGTGAGCTAAATTTCGTAACCAGCTATCATCGAATCGTGCAGCTTTCATCATGAAAGATACCAGAATCCTTTGAAAGCTTTGAATTACCAGTTACAGAACGTCTTTGTGCACGTTTTCTGCCCGATCAAAGCCATTCCCGGACAACTTTTTTTGCTTATCAGTTCCTTGATTTTTTGTCTTGTCTTGATTTTTTGCGTATGAGTTCATCGATTTTATTGTCCAGTAATGACAACGAGCAATGCCAGCCATAAATGTGCAAGCGTTCTGATCTGACAGCGTATTAAACAGTGCGTTACACGTCTGAGCAACTTAAGTCACCTCAGTGGTTATTGGACGCACTTGGATGGGATATTGCTGGTGGGAGGTTCTCAAAAGTGAATGGAAATGTGGCCCAAAGGTCTTACATGTATGTTTAAGAACAAAACTTTTCACATACTTATCAACGGCACTTTCAGGGACCATAAAAGGGGGGCCATGATGATGCGTCATTTTTTATTGCTAAGAAGTTGGTTGGTTATTGGGGCTTAGGGTCGCACTGACTTCAAAGTCATTCGGCGCCCATGAAATTACAAGCTGTACAAGTAAGTACAAGTAAGTGCAAGTTGTACAAACCACACTGAAAAATACAGGCCAAAAAAGTTAGGAGAACTCACCAAGTTTCATGAGTCTCTGTCCAACCGCTCTGAAATGACGAGTGAAAAATGTCGGATGAAGGACTTATAACCTGACATTGACTGGGGCATTTCGCCCCCAGGCTGGTCGGAGGTGATTTATATTTTCACTTTCGGGTAACTGATCATGTCACAGGTCGGATAAACGCTCAGACGCGGCCCTTTTTCTATCGCCGCTTGATTAACCAGAAACAGCCCAAGATTAAAACCTACATTACAATCCCTCTCCGATAGCTTGGAATCATGTTTCCATTGTCATTTGACATTTAAACTCTCTATCGAAGGTCAACGTCATTGGCCAAATTGTAACTGAAGTCCGTGCTTTGCTCATGCAACGCAAACGTCTTGCCTCGCCTTGTCTTGTCACTTGCCGCTGATATGCTAAAAAAATATTACCGAAGGGCTTTGTCCTCAAAAAATTTAAATGCCTCCAATTATCCTGCGCCTGCAACTTTGCAACATTTTGCAGCTTCATACTGGGAATATCGTGAGGACGCTGATAGCATCTGTCTGATATCCTTCCGCGATCCAATACAAATCAGTTTGGTTCATGTTACACATATTTACTGAGTATGGCATAGCTTAGCAACGGCTAAAATCACCACACTGGTAACCTGGAGCACTAAACGGACGTCACCAGTTTACTCGCTAAGCTAAAATCTGTATAACAGTGCCAAAAGTGGGAACTACGAAAATCATTAGGTACGTTGTCACAAGAACCTCCGTGTAAATTATTCGTGCAGAACGCAGCAAGTAACGTCTTTTTTATTTGGCCTTATCCAAGTCACCCCATTCAGTTTCTTATCCTAAACACATTTTCCCTGGACCCAGTAAACGGAGATATCTATCTGACTTAGGGGTGATCTGACATGAGATCAAGGGTGGTTAGCCTTTAGCTCTCAGGCCATGCTGTTATGCAATATAAGCCAGTCACCATGCGGTGTAAAAACGTTGGCAATAAAACAGGAAAGTAGGAAAATTAAACGTCAAATCACAAAACACGGATATCACCATTTTTCATTTGGATATGACCAAAAAGATTATCCGTCGTTTCCGAATTTCATCAACACGTGCACGACTGATGTCAGAAAAGGTGCTGAAGGTTTCAGAACGGCGCGGTCATTCGTTTGTGAGGTATTAAAAAATGAAAAGATGAGGTATTAAAAAAACAAAAAAATGGAAGTGAAAAAAATATCTTCGTGGTCAAATAGGGTCAAAACGGTCAACTTTGGACACTATACCCGTACAAGTTATTCCGTGCAACTTTTCGAACGAAACGGGAAAATGGTGTTCGTTTGAGCGTTAAAACGTTAAAACGACAACTTCCATTCATTTGACGTCTTGACTGAGGATTTCGGACCGACGTCATGCCAGATTATTGACGTATGTCGTCACTTTTTCATTTTTTTCAGATCAGATTTGGAGTAATATGGATGGCTTGAGCGTAAATGAAGTTGCTACACGCATCTTTTGGCATATTTTCAGTGAAAGTAGCGACATTGGTACATTTGGTCGCTTCCAGTGTTTATATCTATATAAATATAAACGTATGTATATATATCATAAATATATCATGTTATATTATATATAAATATAAACACTGGAAGTGGGTATATACATACATACATATATATATATATATATATATATATATATATATATGTATGTATGTATGTATGTATGTATATACATATATCAATGTGACAAACGCGTTGTTATTAGAGTCTTCGAATGCATATTTCACGAAAATAGGCATGTCGCAAAGCAAATCTGGACCAGGTCACAAGATATTTGACCTTGACCTTTTATGACCTTGACCTTAACTGAACCTGGTATATGGGAGCGTATCCATGTGCGCACTCATGTTTTTATTACAGTCTCTGAATGTGTATTTCATACAAACCGACATGTTGCAAAGTAAATCTGGATCAGGCCACAAGCTCGTTGACATTGACCTTTGGTGACCTTGACCCTTATTGACCCTGGCTTTGGTCTTGGTACATCCATCACTTATGCCCGAATGACGTCGCCTGATTCTGTTCAAACGGTAATCTTAGGTAGAGCGCTAGTCCTTTCATAAAGTTCCCATTTGTCAGCGACAACCGTTATTTTCGTTATGTTTACTTGACTTCAAATGCTTGAAACTTGAGCAATTTCCGGCCGATTTTCGTTTTTACTACCTCAATCGAGCTACTGGATTGTCATAAATGTCACAAAGTAGCAGCAACCGGTTCCGATCCGTTCTCGAGATTTTCAAGAAAAACAGGTAAAGAGCACAAAAAGACCCCTTTCCAGTGCGCGTCTTAAGACGTTTAACAACTTATCACCTGTGAAGCAGCCTTTGCAGAACCATTTATACCGGCCCAGACTGGCAACTTATTTCCACAATTTTTGATTTTTAGAATTATAGGACTGGGAAACGCGGTCGTCCTTCAATGGCTAGTTGAAGGGATTTTGCCCGACAAGGTAGAACGGAACAAAGCGCTCTGATTTACAAAAAAAAGATGAGATTGATTTAAAAATCAAAAGAGGTATGAATTTACACGTTGTTGTAAAGGAATATGCCTAGTGTTTAACCGTTTATTCAGCTATTCCACTGTCTAGACAGGCATCTTGCTCCACTACAGGGCAAAGCACTCCTGTTTGTGGAGAAAAGCGACCCTCCCTTTTGATACAGCCCCGTTTTACAAACCAGATCGTGTATGGCATTAACAGACAACATGAACCTATAATAGACAGCCTATGGGCAATGAAGCCGTGAACAAGTGAAACATTAAAAAGGTTTATGGTTGAACTTTTAGAACGTTCATTGTATCATGCACCATGTAGGATGTAGAACCTCTGTCTTCTCTGAGATCTAGGAAACATCAGCAGTTAGAAGATTATCGGAGTAGGCGCTTCATACAGCTCGGCCGCCAGCCACAGCCTCGTCTTCCTTCCGGCGTAATTTTATTTCACGTCTTGACTGTGGTTTGCTGTAGCTGTATGGACTTAATTGTACGGAATCATAAAGGTTCTATGTCAGTGCCTTTTAAGTAAAATGTTAACATACGCCTCAAATCGGCCGATTTGACACAGCGACTTCCGGAATCGCAATTTCGAAAACTTTTAAGAAACCGGAGTTCTGATGGTTCGACATGACGAAATGTACGTAAGAAACAACAGGACACAACCCTCTCCGTACCAGCGGGTGTTTTAACACCGCCCAGGTTTTTCCGCCATAGCGGAAAAATGGAAAAACACAGAACCGTGAAATTTACAGCATCTTTTCTTATGTTCATTGCACACATTCCATCAAAATTTTAGCTCCGTATCAGGTCAGACCCATGACGTAGGTAAGTTTGAAGAGGTCAACCTCCGAAAAACTTTGATTCCCTATAACACTTTTCGGGGACGGGCGAAGTTTGCTAAAACTTGCAGGAGGTATAGCATATGATGGAAGGTACAATTTGCATAGTACACATTTTTTTGAAAATTCCAGGCCAGTGACCTCAGGTCAGGTCAATTTTGCCCTCTTTTTGAGACTTTGTCTAAATTTGAGCGGATTTTACGGGACTGCGATGCTCAGATATTATCAGCACCATGACCCATCACATGCACTACCATTATATCACCAGAACACCAGTGACCTTGGCTCAGGTCATGACCCACCAATTGTGGATGTTATAAACTCAGACTTTTGTCCAGAATTAGTAATTTGCAACCCTATAAGGTAAAAATAAATGCTGAATTCAAATTTAGCGCTCAAAATAATCTTATCTCACTGTGTAAGGCAAAACAAGGTCACTAGAGATTATCCAAGATCATCCTTTTTGTCCTGAACAATGCAGTAAAGAGTTTGTTTTGGCCTTGAATAGGTCAATGCAATGTGTACAAACAAGCCTAGAGATAAACTGCGACAAGGAGATTCCAGTAAGAGAAAAATCCTGCATGACCAAGTGCACCTTACTTATTCCTCCCAACGGCAGGCACATCAAGTGGCGTCGGAGGTTGTCGGCTCGTGACCTCATATAACCTCTCTTGGCCTCCACTGACTCTTCCTGAGCCCTGAAAAATACTCCACTTGTCACGCTGACCTCGTTAAAACTTTGAATTTCACGACTCCTATAATTAGTGCTAAGGTATCTCATCAACGCCCTCTTAAATGCAAATTAGCCGTTAAAACACTCATTAGTAAGAAAAAAGAACACGTACATTTTGCAAACATAAGTCCGTTTTGGAACGATCACGTGACCTGACCTGGCTCGCGCTGAGCGTCAAAAGGAGGTAAATTTACTTAAGAGAGATTGTATGGCGTGTTATTAGCCATTAGTGTACAGCATAATTCAGGGCAAAATATTTATTAGTAGCTGAGCTATAAAGTAGCCAAAATCCCTAAATTTAGAAGTTTTTGGTTATATTTCCTTAGAAATATGAGGTAATTTTCAAAAAAGGCTTCGAGTTTTACTCTTCAAGTGTTTTTCGATGACGTATCTTTCATTTTACTCCGATATATGGTTCGTTAATTAGAGGGGGTGTTCAAACACCCCCCTGCTACGGGGAAGGTGGATGTGACCAGTATGGGGCGGATTAAGGTGATCAAACGCCATGCTACGTCATTCGCCACAGACTTTCGATTGCGATTTCGATTCGATTCGATTCGATTCGATTCGATCCGATTTCGATTCTAAGTTTTCTGCCTGTGTAACCAGCGGAAAGGAAAAGGACAATCAAAAAAGTCGCGTAAAACTTGTAGAATCATATAACGCCACATAAGATGAAGATTCAGTATGCATTAAGGAGTCATTTTAACGATTGGCTGGAATATGCTGACTAACGGAGTAAGCCGCCTCCGCCATGCCGGCTAGCGGGAGGGAAAAACCTGCAATTTACCCGTTTCACCTGACTTTTCAGTGATCAGCCAGAAGTAAACATAGCCTTCCAGTACCACTGAGGACCTCGACTTGACTTCGATGGTAAATTTCGTCAACCTGGCATTAAGGCTAAAGCTACGGCGGTGAAATAATTGCATAATATTGTCACCTGACCGGCTCGAAATAAAGAAAACGTTACCTTTTAAATACAAGTGCAAGCTATGATGACCTGCCGATTTTACCATTTTTTAAGCAACGCGTGAATATTCACTCACAATTATTTAAAACAGATGTTTTGTGGCATTTTGTTTTTGCCAGTTATCTGCGAAAACCTGAGGAGAGTTAAAATGCATCTCATTCATTGTACGTTTAAGTATACGAGGCGTAACGTGTTCAGAACAATGTAGCTGGAATATTTTTAGACATGGTAATTTGTGTGACACATCAGGCATGCTTTTCCATTATCGTGTTGTCAACTCATACGTAGTCATTGTTAAGAATGGCGGTTTGGGATCTTCTGAAGCATTTTGGTCAGCCACCTGGCAGTTATTTAATGAGTTTGGAGGCGATTTGTTGACCTAACGCAGCATTAAGCCAATGAATATGAGAACTGTGGAAAAACAGGGGGCGAAGACAATGATAAAAATATTGGCGGACTTGTAATTTAGGTATGGAAGACCCATTGCTTGTAATGAATGGGTTTAAAATACCGACCCTCAGTGAGAACGTCGTTGAATGGACTCAAAGACCGCGAAGCATTGCAACCTTCCTATTTTAGGAGAGTATCTATACATGCATGTCTTTTGACGGGGCTTGTCCAAACGTGATACTCACATGTACTAAAAATACCAAATTACTGAAAAAATGCCGCGCCTCTGTTATATCCACCTTGTGTCGGAAACACTGAGACAAAGCATAAAAGAACAACGGCAAATCAAATGTTGGATAAAAAGGGCGGCGATTGGGTCCTTACCTCAAGTGGGTGCGTTATCCCTCTGTACCCAATGACGCACCACATGCTGACAGACATCCGTCAAAATAATACAAAGCATGCTGCTCATGACTTAGTGCTATTTTGGCAATTAATGCCTCGCTTGTTACCCATGCAGATGTCACAATCCCGTTCGTAGTGTTTTTTGGCGTTATTCGGATTTTCGCAATTTTTCACAATCGGCCTAACTTCGGATCCACAAGCGCTGGAATCGCCTCTTTCCGGCTGCACGGTCTCCATCGTTCCATCATAATCGACCAGAAGGGATACTTTACAATATGCACCCAAAGAAATCAAATACATCGCTGGATCTAATGGCGTTGGCTCGATAGCGCAAGAACTAGACCAAGAACTTAGTGGACTGCATTCACTGTCGCACAGAGACTTTATATTTGTGTATCATTTAAGGCTAAAGAAAGCAAAAAAGGTCTCCGCACTTCCGGCATCATAATGAACGAAACCACCCTTCTTCGTTCTAAGAAAAACTGTTTTTAGGCGTAAATATGTATATTAACACGTTTTTATTTCTACACTCTCACACATTTTGTACATGTCCTTCGTGGAATAAAGGTCATTTTCCTCCATAATTTTAACTTTTTAGATTGCCTTCACGTGAATACTGCAAAACCCATCATCATCGTAACAAATTGATGGAATTCAATTTCTGCAGAGTTTTAGACGGTCATCAAATCAAGAGCACGTCATCCGCCACACTTCATCTTTTACTACCAACGCTCTATTTCCGACCCACGTCAGCGACAGGCGGAACATGCCGCTGGAGCGGCAAACGTCCTGGTCACCTCGCCCCGGCCTCAGGCACACGACAGAGGCCGACAGGACTCGCCTTGTGGCCGTGCCGGAGCGGTGCTAAAATTAGCGGCCGTGCGCGGCGGGGCGACAATGGCCGGCTGACCGGCCGCGGCCCGCCCCGCCGCCTCATCGAACGCGACGACCCGGCCGGCGCGACGCGGCCGCTTGCCGAGAGCGTCGCTCGGCTGCCCGACGGGGCGCGACGCCCGGAGAGGGGCCTGGCTCTCCTGCGGACGGCCGAGCGCCTGCCCGGACACACGCGAGACGCGCCCTGGACACGGTCGACCGCAGGCCGACCGTGTCCGTGTCCGGACCGCAGGCGTCCCGGACACGGACACGGCGCCGCTCCGTGTCAGAGGCCACCAGTGTCCTGCGCCGCATCTGACGGCGGCGGGACGGACCGGCTGTGTTTCGGAGCCCCGGCCCGACGGCCCTCCCGAGCGAGAAGATCTCCGAGATAGATCGGATCTTTATCGGTATAGACATCGAAGATACGGCGCGTGAAGATCTCTGCAGGCGTTTCGCGCCGGAAATCTCGGGTGCACAGCGCAGAACAATGCGTCTCGAGAACGCTCCATCTGAAAAGTATCCGGCAAAAATCACGGGATCGCAAAGTCGTGACGCAGCGGAAATATCCGCACAACACCACGGCGGCCGAATCTTTTGGAAGAGGCAGTGAGCGAAAGCCAAACAACCGCATCGATCTGGGTAGCAGCTGAAGCAACTGGGGTGTGCTCGTTCTGCATCGGCTTGGTTTCGTTGTCGACCGGTTTGCATCTGAGAAAAAAGCATCCATTTGCGAGTCATTTAAAGAGCCGTTACTTTACAAGACTGACCGCTTGTCGACCCCGTTACACCTGAGCCGGTTACCGGTACCCACTAAATCCCCGGCCACGAGACGGAGCCAGATTTCGCGGCAGCTTCCCCAGCTCCGGGACTGCGGCGCTCTGCCGCAGCCGGAGCTTCAGAAACCGCTGCCGGAGCCGGACTCGCCGGGGCGCCGCCCGTCGAACCCGGGCCGCGTGGGCGCCCCTGTTCCGGGGAACGCGGGCTTTCTGCCGCGGTCCCCGCTGGCTGTCTCCGGCTCTTGGACGGACGCGGATCTTCGGCGGAGGCGGGCCCGCCGCCCGCCGACGCCGTTCCAGCGTCGCTGTCCTCCGTCCACCTGGCTGTTCAGCCGCTCAGGGGCCAGACCGGGGGTGGCAGCCCGCCGCAGGGGAGGGGAGAGGAGTGCCCGCCAGCTGGCCCGCCGCCCCTCCGTCGGAGAGGCCGTAGACGGTCGTCGTCAGACGCGGCGCGGCGGCTGAGGGCGGAGACTGGAGCGTCACACGCTAATCGGATCGCGAGGAACGCTCGTGACGCACCCTGACAAGACCGGACCTTCCGGCAAAAACTGACCAGTGCAGTGATCGTGTCGCGAAGGAGGAAGCAGCCTCGTCTCTTGGCAGCCCGAATCGTTATCTCAGTTCGCCATGGTTCCGAGAAGATTACCATGAACGCCGTGGTCGTACTCAACAATGGCCATCATCCCACCTTGACGAGTCAAACACGATGTCTGGGTTGGTGAAGAAGGGCAGCGTGTTTGTCCAGGCGATGATATAACCGATGAGTGACCGGCATTTCTGATGTTTGGAATTAGACTCTTTACAAAGGACATTCCTTTGGGAAACAGAACAGATATGTTCTTTGGGGATGAATGCTCCAATCAAGACGATCATTATTTATCAATTGAAAAAAGATACTGGTTGACATATCCAACGATTTTCTCTTAGATTTATCCCCCTCCTTATTTTTCTCACAAGCTGGAATAAAAGTTTCAGTATTTGAAACACCTGAACGCAGGGGCGTCAGTTTCTGTAAATGATTGGGTGGGCGAAGCCGAAGGCCCGGTAACCTAACCTCCCTCCAAATGTGGGTTTCTCGACGTATTTAGCTCACTTTATTTTGATCAATGAAAATTTTTAAGTTTTCTGTTACTATTTTTCAGGTAGAAAATTGCGTCTATCCCCATGTACATAGGTAAATATATATATATATATATATAATAGGATATATAGATACATGACTTAATGCTTTACTCTATACTTTCCGCCTATTTTTTGTCTATGGCGGCCATTTCTTTTATTGCTTTTACCTAATCCCCCTTAAAACGGCAGAAAATATTGGAGGGGCCCAGAACGTAATTAGTAGGCCCAAATCAACATTGGGTGGGCCAGGGCCCTCTCGAAAGAAAACAAATCGACACCCCTGCCTGAACGACTGAGTCCATGTTCCTAGGTTGCTTCTTAACCCTTTTTGGGCTTGGGACTGAACAGGAGTCCCTTGAGGTTTTTCGCCCGCCATTTCTGAAAAGGCTTAGGTAGGGTCTTGAAACTTGGTGACGTTTCGTAACATTCCTTTTGGCGTGGGCTGTAAAAAGTTTGAGTTTCGCTTTTTATCAGAGACGGATATACACTCGAAATAATTTCATTCCTGCCCAGGGAGTTAACCCTCTGTATGGGTTGAGAGGACCAACAACCGTTTTTCACTCCCGAAATAGGGATACATTTTACCCTCAGTCTAAGACTGCACTGAGAATGAATCCTTTTGATATACTCCTGCTCCAGGGGTTAACCCAAAACCCAGACCTCTGATCAGGCAGTTACCCCGCATCGTTTACTCCCATGCATAGGATTCCGAAAACCCTCCATTTCGAAACAGGAGATCGGCGCACGTTGTTATTCCCCACCTGGGAATAAAAGTTCTATCCTGTTGTAGGTTCCCTATCCATATCATGCGCGTAACTGTACTTTCAGTGTACTCTTGCTCCAAGTGTACCTCTAAACCCTACTCCACCAACTCCTCACCTCAAATCCACTTGACTTTTGACCCGTTCCAAATGGGTAACAGCACGCCGCGGCACCACATGGTATATGTTATGAAGTTTGCTTACCAAATCATGCACGGATTACGCGCGCACCAAATCACGGGTATGCACAGTAGGGTGACCCGTCTCTCAACTTTTTTTTGAAAAATTTTTCTCCCACAGGTGATTTTGATGTGTTTTTTAACGCTGGTTCCAAATATAATGTCAGATTTGCAGTTTTTGAAGAAAAAAAAAATTTGGACGCACCCGCCGTTTGAAGTTTTTCACTTTCCTCATTTTTGCATGTTTAGCTAACTCTGGCGCAAGCTATAGGCGGAAAATGAAAAAAATGGACATTTAATGGATACACCAATTCTTTATCAATGCTTTGGTGTTAACATGAATTCTCTATCTTCATCCGTTAGCTGGCAATATTGGTCAGAAAATTGTCTTTCCGTAATAGTTCGCCTACTCGGCAACAGGTGACGGTAGTGTGTCCTGACGCTATTGTGGCGTTAGTTGCGAAAATCGCGGCTGTGATAAGGGCAAAAATGTATTTAACTGCCAGCAGACGTGTTGGTAGCCCTCTATGGGTACCAATGAACCAGATGAAACTGTACGATTATCCACTGTGGCTGTCAATAAGCGAGACAGAGTTATCTTAGATGCCAGCAGCTCACTCGAATCATACATAACTAGGCTTACCTACATATGGACTCACTCACTTACCTAATGACTCATATGTTGTACCTTTTCCATACTTTCTATCGCTTTTTCAACGTTCAACGTTTTTTTTCACATGCTGACATGTGAAAAACTTTTCATTCATCACAAGGGACCAGAGAGATAGTACTAATGGTAACCTTTAACTATTACAAGCCAAAAACATAATGCAACATTTGTTTGCGGTGCCATTTCTATTTAAATCATAAGGGCGACAACAGACGTGACCCTGGCGGCTGCCGTGGCTAAGGTGGCGGCGGATCCAGTGGTGGCGACGACGGAAGTCACGGCGGTGGCAATGGCAACGGTGACGGCGGCGGTGTCAGTAGCCGCGGCAGCCGAGGCAGCGACAGCAATGGTGGCGACGGAGGTGCGAGTGACGTTTTTCTCTTGCTGGCGCCAGAAGCTGGCTTTGGTGGCCTGGCCTGGAAAATGACGCCGGAAAGCTGTCTTGTTTAGAGCATGGTCATCTTGGCGGTCGGTACCAGTGACGGCGGCGGTTGCCTCGGTCGTCAGCTTCGCCGCGCGCTCCGTCGACTGCGTGTGACAAGGCATGCCGGTCTTCAGCGGCACTTGTAAGCGCCTGTCGAGCTCAAACTCGTCCATCAGCTTTACGAACGGTGGCTCGATGTCGCTTTCCTCCTCAGCCTGACGTCGACCAGCTCGGTGTACTTCTGCGCGTGGAAGTTGATCTCCGGCGCTTTGAAGCCTCGGATCATTCGGCCCGGACGACGGCGCTGACGGATGGACCTGATCACGTTGACCGCTTCGGTCCTCGTTGCCTGGTCTGCTTCACCTCGCATCGCGAAGACCACGTTCTCGGGGTGCGCCATGAAAGGGTTTCTGGCCATGCTGCACTGCACGGTGGCTAGCGAGACGCCGTTGATGTGTTGCCGCTGCCGCCGCATCTGGTCGACCACGTGACCCGGCGCGTCCACAGCGTCCCACCTGTGGTTGATGCTGATGACCATCGGCACATAAAGGCAGAAAGCGCGTCGGTTGGGTGTGGGACAGTCATGAAGTACCGGAGCTGGCGGCTCTGAGCTGTGCATCACTTGCCCATACATAATTTGCCGTGCACCTTTTCCGCGACGCCGTTTACATCGCCAGTGACCACACTCTACGCACACTGGTACAGCAGTTTCATGTCAGAGCTCCTGCCGCCCTCTACAGTGTCCGGCAGATCAGGGAAATCATCACATCGCACACGCTCGAATGTTTCCACAGGCAGAGGGTGTACGGGCCTCGCGATGCGCTTGCCTATCGGGCCAGAAAAGGTGGTCGGCCCAGCGGTCTGGCTATCGATCTGTCGGAAGAGGACGCGATATGGCAGCTCGGCTTGATGACAAGGGCACACAACCCTGCTCAGTGGCCGACCTACAATCTCTTCGAACTTAGCCAACCATCCACCCGCGCCAACCCACAATCTGGTTGGTGCCATCACCGCCAGAAAACGCCACTTTTCCCACATCAACGCCACGCTTTCCCATAAGAGCATAGAGGTTTGTGCCAATGTTTCCCCCGTATGGCTATTACCACAGCTAAAATGACCCATATGAACATCGGCTGGGTGCATATTCAAAGATACGTTATGCACGATACCCTTTTACATATTTCTTCGAGCCAGCCTCAGACACGATCTCCTTTTTCGTTTGATCATCGTCCGTCACAAAACACAGCACATCGCTGTGAGGCGTCCACACTCTCACCTTTTACTTTCTCTTTCTCGGTCTCAAGGGCCCTCCGTACTTTGGTTTTTGTGATGGAATTCCCGACTACCGCGATCGAAAATGAAGAAAGTATTTTTGACGCCTTTCGAGCACCAACGTAGCATCCAGAGCCTCTGCCACGGAAACCAAATTCCCGCTTCTTTTAGGAAGAAGGTAAGGCATGACATATTCGGGGTCATTCCCATCGCTTTCACAGCTGTCTGATAGCTCATCTGACGGAGTAGTGACAATTGCCGGGGCTGTAGAGGCTCTGGCGGTGGCAGCAGCAGCGGTGAAAGTGGCCGTGGCCGTGGCGGCAGCGATGGCGGCGCTGACGGCAGCAGTAGTGCTGGCGTTGGCGGCGGCGGCGGCGGCACGGGGGCCGGTGACCGCAATGCGTGTAGCTGTAGCGTCGGCCGCGACAGTAATGGCGACGGTGGTCTCTAGCGTCTTTGATCTATTGGTAGCACGTGCTTTGTGGTGACGCTGCTCTCACTTCTTCCAGCGTGCTGTTGTAGCCTGATCTATCGTCCCTGTAGCCTGATCTACCCCGCGCCAGCATGTTCTCTGGTCCTCGAGGAATGCCCTGTCATAGCATTGCTCAGGCTGCGCAGTCGGCTTTGAGATGTCGAACAGTGACGTCATGCGAGTGTTACCGTGAGTGACGTCAAGCTGCCGAGGACGTTTCCTTCCTGTCTCCTTAAGATTCCAAAGCTTGGTGACCGCTTCTCTCACCTTAACGTTTCTTCTTGTCGGAATCGATGCCCGGCTCCAAAGTTCGATAGCCTCACCAGTCACCTTGATGCCTTTTTCGTGGAGACGTACTTTTCATTCACACCTAGTTCTTGCATTTCTTCTAGTCTCAGCGTCATGATTCGCCCCACGACCTGGCCGCAAGTTGGAAGCTGATGTGAAGGAAGACTGCATGGCTTCACAGCAAACTGGGCGTGAGGCAGTCTCATCTTCTTACGAAATGATACTCCTTCCATGTTGAGCTCGCAGTTGTAGCAAGAGCAGTAAGCTACGTACCTACTTCCTACCTTTGACAGCCAAGCCAGCCTAATGGTACCTGCTACAATTTTTCGTATGTCTCATTAAGTAAAAATTACCAAACCATACCTTTCATGAATTCAAATTTTTTCGGATATTTTTGTCTACTAATTATTTAACCCCAAATTACTGGTCACAAAATACGAAAAATATTCAGCATTTTTTAATATTATACTTTTACCTACAAAACATTTATTCAATACTTCACGGCCTTAATTGCATACGACGATTCTGTCTTGCCTATTGGTAACCACATCCATTTTCGACCTCATCACGGCCGCGATTTTCGCAACCAGCGCCACTGCAGCGACGGCCTGCCGTAAAGACACACTAGCGCCACCTGTTGCATGGAGGGTGAACTACTCCGGAAGGACAATTTTCTGACCGGTATTGCCGGCTGACGAATGAAGATAGAGAATTCGTGTTAACACTAACGTGTTGATAAAGCATTGGCGTATTCGTTCAATGTCCACTTTTTCCTTTTCCTTCCATAGCATGTGCCAGAGCCAGCCAAACATGCAAAAATGAGCAAAATGAAAAAAACTTCAAACGGACTGTGCGGCCAATTTCTTTTCGAAAATCGTAAATCTAAGGTCATATTCGGAATCAACGTTGAAAATCACACCAAAAACACGTAAAAGAGAAAAGCTTTCCGAAAAAAGCTAAAAAGAGGGCCCAAAACAAAAGGGGAAAAAAAAAAAAAAAAAAAAAAACCAAACCGGGGAACCGGGGGGGAAAAAAAAAAAAAAAAAAAAAAAAATAAAAAAAATAAAAAAATAAAAAAAAAAAAAAAAAAAAAAAAAAAAAAAAATTAAAAAAAAAAAAAAAAAAAAAAAAAAAAAAAAAAAAAAAAAAAAAATAAAAAAAAAAAAAAAAAAAAAAAAAAAAAAAAAAAAAAAAAAAAAAAAAAAAAAAAAAAAAAAAAAAAAAAAAAAAAAAAAAAAAAAAAAAAAAAAAAAGACATTTTGGTTAGCCGTCCGCCCTAATATAAAAAAAAAAAAAAGATCAATATACCGAAAAAACAACAGGAGACTCAAAGCCAAATGTAAAACCAGGCTCGCCCTGACAGACACAATCTTAAATCAGACTCTCTTTTGAAAGACCACGCAGAACATCTCACTTGCCCATCACCGGCAACTTTGGATGGCACTTTGAGGCTACTGTCAGTTTTCCAGATCACGCTGGCCATCAGAACCGCGGTGTTTCCACACTTCAGATAACTAACTTTCCTTGTGAACACTGCAAGGCGGCTCCCCAGGTGGGCAATTTCGTGACGTCACAGCTGCGGGGCCGAACTTGCACACCTGCTTCCCATTTACGTCATTCTGAGGCAAAACCGCTGTTCGGGGAGTAACGCCTGCACAAATATGTCTGTTTCAAGGTTATTTTGGCCATAGACTAGCTGCCTCGGGGAGACGTTGTTTTCAATGCAGGACAAGTTTTTGGAGGCACGTTAATCCGTTTTTCGTCATTTTTCCAGGTAGAGCACTCGACGTGCTCTGTTCGATGTTGTAAGAATCAGGCCACCATTTTTTTGCAAAGCACAAATTCCTTTCATGCCTTACGCCATATCTGCTACATTTTATGGAAGCAGAGGGGACCTACATAGTGGGGAAAAAGGAGGGCTCGACATGTTACTTTCGGCAAAGTAGCTAGTCTACATTGTCAGATAAAGTGCGGACTTAAAAGTATTTGTTACGCTTTCCTCATCCTTTTGAGATGGAAAGACGACATTACGACAGTAGGGGCGGATCCAGGGTACCAAAAACGATTACATAATGTACTATGTCACCAACCTCACGTCCGTGTTATGTGATTCCAAGGACGTATTTGGACTGGTCTGCGACCTTATGTGAAGAATATGTTTCTTAACATATAGCCTCCGGTGCATCTTGCCGGAGCGGATCCAGGGGGCCCTAGTTGGGGTCCATTTATCGCGCCAAACACCACTGCGCCGTTCCTAGCACTGTAAGCAAGAGGAGTGATGAGTAGCATTATGTAGTATAATCTTATCTGGATGTTGTTACGTGTTGATGGGCCCTCAAACGTGTTGAAAACAGTCATTGTGACCCAGCATGCATTTTCCTACAAATGACAGCGGGGCGGGGTCAGTGACAGTGAGTGAGCTGAAACTTTCGAAGTTCGACGATCATTTACGCATTTCACATACTGCCTTTTGGCTTGTTTCATGCAACTATTCCTTCCTTTCCGTTGCCACTGTTAGGCGCAGCCCCGTGGTTGCAGTGCCCCAGGTGACTTTCTTCGTACCTCCATCTCGTTTCTACCCAAGGAACGCTACAACCTTTCTCAGTTCCCTACCCACAGAATCCGCGACTTGTCCACTTCATTGCCACAGGCACATTAATAGCTCAGATGTCCCGAGGCACGCACTTGTTTGTTTTGTAAGTATACTGTGTGCCAAGCTCTAAAAGCAGCCGTAACAAACTTTTTAAGAAACAGTGTCGTCTGTCATAAGACGTCATCGTCTAGCGCCAGACGATGGCTGGACCACCTAGCGCTGCGCTCAAGGACAGAAACGTGGACTCTGCATGCGGTAGCGGTGTCCCGCGATTAGCGTAGCCGACGTTTCCGTGCACCGGGCTGACCGTCTGGCCGAGAGCGGCTCGGTGCCGTCGGGGTTATGTAAGTGACTAGACTGAGCACCGTCTCAAGGACAGTCTCGGCCTTGATCGCACGCCGACGGGAAAGGATGACCCCGCGCATATCTAAAAACGCTGCCCCGAGTGCGCCATAGATGCATGAAAACGCTTGTCGTTTCGGAAAGTATTGCCAGATAGCCATATCGGTACGTTTAACCAAGCGGCTCCAGACTGGTAGCAAGGCAACATCTTGGTAAAAGACTATCGAAGTCGGGACCGAACAGGACGTGGAAATTCCACTTCATGCTGGTGCATGGGATTTTTTTACGGCCGGCACGTCTCTTCGCTCAGTTTGGCGTCATCACGTCTTTTCCCTTCGTTTTGCGTCATCGCGTCTTTTTATCTTCTCTTGATCGTAAGAAGTGCCGGCAGCTTCTTGCGGTATGCCACTTACAGGGCTAGACACCGACCGCGACACGTTGTTTCGTCTTGAGAAAACCGGTTATGCACATTCTGAAAAAGCGTCGTAGTTATTGCATCAGCACTGACCTAATGGGCCGGAAAAGTACGCGATTTTCCTTGAAAGACGACGCCGTGTCGATTGCCATCAAATACGTCGTATTTAGCCGTCTGTCTTCGTGAACTTCATCATCCAACCTATTCGTCAACGAAGTTCCGACACGATGTCCGCTTTTCAATGACTGGGGTGTATCTAGGCGAGGGAAGGTGGGCTCGTCGTCCTCTCTTAGACCATTGTGCTCTGTGATATAGTGTTAAAGGACAAATAAAGAAATGCATTAGTCATTTCGATATATATATATATATATATATATATATATACATATATCTCTGTTAGATCATGGTAAGTTATTTTGCGAAATAAAAAGGCAGGAACCCAGGCTGGGCCCCGTAACCAAAAACAGCATGGGGAGAGGAGGGTGGCGTTAAACTAACCTTTTTGTAGCTTTTTCTGCCGCATTTCTCTGGAACCAAGCAGTGCATCGTCGCGAAATTTTCATTGTCCCTCGGTACATTAATTGTGCACATTTTGATGACGTAAGTTTGCCGAGTGCGTCCTAGGTCATGTCAATATAATGTTATAAAGCAGAAGGCGTTTTAAAATCTTGCAATTTTTCCAGTTTCCTTAATAACAATCACTGTAAGATTTTTCTGGTGCAAACTCGAGTATTGAGAGGCATTTTATGGAGTTTGTATGGTGGTTTTGCTGTCCTATGCGCCATGTTAGGCCTATATGCTGGCATATATGTAACAGATGTCTTAGTATCGCATCAACGGGCGGATTCATACAATGTGTTTATAGTTTTCCAGTCGGTATGGCGGCGAGGGTCTAGAAGCCACTTCTGTTTTTTTTTCCGCTCGCCGTTTCCGGTATTTTTAGGGCGGCTTCACGGAAGTTGGTGACTTTTTCTACCTATTCTTTCAACAAATAATGACACATGTCACAACTTTATTTTGCCTAGCGGCGGGGTCAGGCCAAGCTTTTGGGGAGCGCCTCATGGCTTTTGAACGTAGAAGAAAACTGCCGCCAAAAATATAATTTTAAAGACAAAACTTAAACGTGATATTAATGTATAGGCAAATGATTGGCCAAACTTGCAAACAGTTTGATTGGCCTGAGGTGACTTTACAAGGTCAAGTTAAGGCCAAAAGTCGAAATTTGGTTGTATGCATATGTTTTTGGTACAGATTTTCAACGTACGAAGTTAGGAAGGTAGATTACTTAAAACAGTAGTCTTTATTTTCGCTTTAGGTTTCGAGTCGACATCATGTCAGGTCATGGAGCTGTGCTTTAAAATGTCTACGCGTGTGTCCTGTATCTCGACGGCCATCAACAGCACATTGAGGAATGTTAGAAATGTGAACAATTACAATTTAAAACATTGTGAAGTAAATCAAAGGTCATTTTCCGTGACTCTGAGGTCATTTTAGGTCAAAGGTATTAAGTTAATCAGATGAAAATGGAAACATGACAGTTTCACTTTTTTCATGTCCCTGGTACCCTCTTTGGCAACAATATGTGAACCAGTGTTTGCACTTTTTAAGGAAAAAACAACCAGTTCAAGCTAAAAAAGATGACTAAATTCCATGTTAATTTGGCTTTCCAAACATATGACCGTTATTTGTCAAGCCCTCTGAACGTCATTGAATTTTTCCAGCTGCTATACCTTTGGGTCAAAGTCTTATCGATTAGTTCTCGATTCATATCAGTTGCATGCAAATCGTTCCATAAACATTGGAATTACAACAAGCAAAAAGTGTCCGCTTTCTGACTTTTATCTCTCTGTATCCGTCTCTTGAAGGAGCATCAAAATGTATTTTATAAAAATGCAGTTTGCGTCATGACAAATCGATTATCGGTTTTTGTGATCAAATCAGACATATAGTTACGGAGAACCCCATGGGCGGAGGGGGGTGGGTCAAACAAGCGCCCCATACGGGAATGCGTCCATACGTTATGGGTACGGGAAAAAAGTTACGGGAGGGACAAAATCTCCATTCGTATAACCTACCCTACCCCAAAATGTTGATTTCTCCTCGGATTTCGGCCCCTTTGTTTGGCTGTTTTCCAAAATATGCAAGCATATTGTACATAAACTTATGCTTGTTCGGTAAACAAAATATCCACAATTTCGTTCCGAACAGGAGGAGGGGGGGGGGGGGACAAGAGACCGAAGGCCACAGGCTTTTTCAACAAGAGGTGGAGGCTATGGACCCGATGATCCCTTGAATCCACTGGTGACCGCATGGTCTGGTTGACCCGTTTTCCCAAGTTTCTCAGGTAAAGTTGTATTGGCATTCAATATATGCCTTTTCATGTATGTCGGTCTTAGAATGGCTGTAATGCTTGATCTGTACTCAAAAATGAGCGCCCCACGTCGGCCAGACATTTTCTTTTGACGTGAGCTGTGACCTGATGTATAATTTTAAAGTTAGGAAGCATGGCATAGTGAGGTCAGCGCCGTTGAAAACAAGCTTTTTTTGTCGGAATTTGCTGTCAGAATTTTGTCTATTGTAGGAATTTTGTTTATTGTCAGAATCAGCAGAATCGGCCCATTGGTTGCAGAGTTATTGTCATCTAGCAAGTGCCAGGCGACGGAATTCCCTACACCGGAAAACAGCAGCTGCGGCCTAGCCTGGGTGCAGCTTCCAAGGATCATTTAGATAGCGTTTAATACAATTATGTGTTACGTAACTGATGAAATCGGGATGAAAACTGATTAACGAGTATGAAAGCTGTTGAAAGTTACTGGTTCAGAAACATGACTGATATTCCCGTTTCCTGAAACGTTGCTAGCGCTACAATTTTTTTTTAGGTCGTGTTGGGTCCAAAATACTTTAACCTTTGCGCATGCAAACAGAGCCAAAAAGCCCACTTACATTTTTTTGGAGCAGCTAAAAAAGGTTAACAAATGGCTGTGATGTGTTTTACACCTCTGAACTCCGGATAAAATATACGCCTCAAGAGCGTTATTCCGCTGCTCCGTAAAACCAAAAAGGCTTAACTTTTCTTCAATAATTACAAATGTTAAACAGTAACAGATTAAGGCTCGCCGCCTCTTCCGTTCAGCAAGGTTGCTGAGTCCCTCTGCATTACCTTTTCTGCTAAGATACTCTAGATCTAATGGTAAGCTCTGAGAAATAAAAGCAACACGTATTTCGTTGTACAGTCCCGCGCGTGGCGGACGAGTGCCACCCCCAGTGGGCGATCTATACCACGTCTCAATGCCGTTACAACGTCTTTTTCGACGAAAGGCCAAATCCAGCTCTAGATCTGAGGTTAAAAGTAAAAACAAAAGTTGCTGAAAGTTAAGTTAAGAAAGTTAACAGACAAAAGTTACAGAGGTCAATTCTGGTCTTCAGCTCTCTGAACGTGACACACGCTGTCTCTTGTTGCACATGCATAATGCTGTATATTAGGCGCTTAATTTCTTTCCAGATGATATCACTTCGAGTTCCTCTGATCTTCGGTTGCCGATACAGCTTGCTGGAACCCAGATCGCTTTGGAAACAAAAGAGTGGCCATATTTGTGCAGTGGATCCCAGATGAAAGATCGTGCGTGCGTCGTTAAGATTATTTGACTGAATGTAGGCAGATCCTGCGGCTGACAAGCGAGAAAATCTTTCTGCGAGAAAATCGCGTTGGGATTTGTGGGACTTTATGAAAACATGGGTTTTAACCAAACCACGGCAAAATACGACCGTATTTTGCATTAATATATGGCACGAAGGAAGGGGCAACACATCGGTGTGATTTTCATTGCGTGGCTCCAGAAAAGTGGGCCGAAGGTGTCTGGCTCTCGGTACAAACGAAAGATGGTACACGGAGCTACACCGCAGCGTTTTCCCAAGTTGCTGCGATCTCTGAATCGTCAGCACCCCACTCAATCCTGAAAAAACATGGCACATTGAAACGTGAAGCCGCGCGCATGGAAACGTGGTGTGCGCCACCTGATTGCCCATCTGCAAACATCATTAAACACGACAGCGTTTTCGGAATGCATCTTTTTTATAGACATTTTCAAGTTATTTAACGACTTTCCGTTGTTCAGCCGAGATATTATGAAGCAAATGACCAAAAAAATCAACCACGAAGACAAGAGAAATTGCATTAAGGTAAAAGTAGGTACAGTCAAAAGTCATCTGTTACATCATGTCCATTTTTATATGTGTCTACGTTTCGACCTTCATGCGTCATCTTCAGCAATCGAATAATAGCGAGTTCATACGATTGGAGAGAGAGAGAGAGAGAGAGAGAGAGAGAGAGAGAGAGAGAGAGAGAGAGAGAGAGAGAGAGAGAGAGAGAGAGAGAGAGAGAGAGAGAGAGAGAGAGAATATCAAGGCACCACGCGATATTATTAGTTAGACACTTTATACCAAAAGACATGCACACACCCACAGAGTTAAATAGCCAGAGGTGTTTGATAACTGGCGTGTGGTATCTGTTGTATGTTGTCACAGCAACCGCCAGCCGACGCTTGTCTTGACGCTGTAGGAGGATAGCAGTGTTGTTTGTCAGCATAGCCCTGGTCCAGGGGTGAAGGAGCGCGACGAAAAGTTGGTGACCTTTCGTCCGGGGACGCCAACCTTCAAGAGGGGCGCCGACCTCCAGCAGGGGCGACATCTGTGTAGAATAAAATCGTTAGTTACTTACATATTTACCGATTTAAAGGCACATGTATCAATGGACTCTTCTATTTAGAAACATGTACGAGTCCCGCACGCCTGGTCTGTAGACGGGGCGTCAAATATATGAGGGGCGCCTGATCTGTAAGGGGGCGGTGGGCGCCTGGTCTGTAAGGGGCGCCTGCATCGTAGACGTGTCTGTTCTGTAGTGCATACCGTATGGGCGCCCGATCTGTAGAGGGGCGCCAAATATATGAAGGGTGCTTGATATGTAACGGGGTGTCTCGTCCACCAGGGCGCCGAGCCGCCGAGGAGCGTCTGATCGGTACGTAGGGCGCTTGGCCTGAAGGGACGGCTGTATTGTCTGGTCTTTGAGGGGGGCCTGATGCGCATAGGACGCCTCGCTCGTCAAGGGCGCTGAGCCCCCGAGGGGCGCTTAATCTGTACGGGGGGAGTCTGGCCTATAAGGGGCGCCTGAATCGTAGACGTGTCTGGTCTGTGAGGGGAGCTAAATTCTTTAGAGGTGTCTCATCTGTATAAGAAGAGGGGGCGCCTGGTCTGCACGAGGCGCCGGGCATTTCAGAGTTACCTGGCCTGTACGAGAGCGCTTACCTGTAAGGGGCAACGTGTCCACGAGAAGTGGCTGATCATTGTATGGGGGAGGGGGTTGGAGGCTGATTGCTGAAGATTCAAAAGGGCCTTCTCTCACCAAAGCAATAAAGAAAAAAAACAAAAATGTAATAATAGAAAAGAAGGAGAACTCCCCGGATTCGGTGTTTATTGTGGATTAGGTTAACCCTATTCCCGGCAGGGGGGGGGGCGGAATCCGGCCCCCTCGGGTTTTTTGCTTGCCAATTCCAGACTTTTTGACGCAGCTTCACGAAACTTGGTGACTTTTCCTAGCTATTTTTTCTACGTGCTGTGACAAAATTTCAAACTTCTATTTTGCTCAGGGGCGGAGCCAGGCAACGTTTTGGGAGGCACCTCATGCCATTTTTGGCCATGTTGAGGGTGAAATGAAAATGTCTGCCAAAAACAGAATTTCAAAGCTAGAACTTAAAACTTTATATGGATGTATAGCTAAATAGTTGGGCAATGTGCAGATGTAATTTTGTTTATCTGAGGTCACTTTACAAGGTCAGGTCAAGGTCAAAAGTCAAAATTAGTTTTTTCACTATAATTTCGGCGCCATTTTTTCAAATGCCAAACTCGGAATACATATGACGTAGAAAGATGCCCTCTACTTGTGTACCAAGCTTCAGCTTGATATCAGGTCGGATCACGGAGTTATGACCTAAAATGTCAGTGCGCGTACCCTATATCGCAATAGCCATAAAATGAAATTTTTGAAATAGAGTAAATTCAAATGATTGAAAACGTTTACAGATAATATTAAATGCACACGAGGTCATTCCAGGTGACCCCAAGGTCACTGGAGGTCATTTAAGGCCAAAGGTCACAAGTTGATCTGAGAAACGTGTGACCGTGACAGTTCCCCCTTTTTCATGTCCCTGGCACCGCCTATGTTAACATTATACAAACATTGTAATGCGATTTGTTATTCTTTAGTATAACATGACTAGCAGAAGCCAAAAAAGGGTGTTTGCCTCTTTTGTTCACTCCGTTGTTAGAAAACTAATCCCCCTATTTTTGAAACCCTGTGAACGCCCAAGAATTTTCTCAAAATTTCAGATTTGCGGACCCATGGTAAAAGCCCTATTCATAATCTCTCGATTCATGCCAGTTTCATCGAAATCGGTCGATAAACAAGGGAGTTATAAGAAGTCCAGAAGTACCCCCCATTTTAACATTTTTGCCCCCTGTATCCACAAATTTCAAAATTTTGAAAATTTGTTTTTATAAAAATGTAGTTCATGTGACGACAAATCGATTGCCGTTTGTTACGATGAAATCGGACAAGTAGTTCTCGAGATCTCAGGGGGGGGCCGAATCCGCCCCCCTGCCGGGAATCGACCATACCGTCTAGCCCTCCGGGAATAGGGTTAAAACAAGTTTTTTAAATTTCCTTCAAAGCCTGTTTTTGCTGTGGCGTAAAGGGGGCGCCCGCACAACGGGCCAAAAGCGGGGGAAGGGGCATGTTCCCGTCCCCCCTCCGGTAATTACACCCATGCCCTGGTCAGACATTGTCCGTGGTGTTCTCAGAGATGGTTCTTAGGGCCACACTGCTGCAGATACATTGTAAAACGACGGCTGAGACTGGCAGTGGTGATTTTTCTTGTCTTCATGGTTAATTCTTTTGGCAATTTGCTCGTAATGTCTCGATTGAACGGAGAAAAGTCTAAAGAAAACTTGAAAATGTCTGCAAAAATAGTACATTCCGAAAACACTGTCGTGTTTAACGATATTTGCATATATTTATATACATATCTATATGTGTGTGTATATATCAGTAAAGAAATATATTGTACACATATATATGGCTTCCTGTTTGGCTGAGGACAATTTTCATACCCTTATGTAGTTCTAAAATTCATAAAAGAACTGTATATGTACATATATTTATTATTTTCTCCCTTAAATTTTCTGTTCTTTGCACAAGCTTCCGCTGCTTTTCCTTCCGGCGGAAAAGCAGTCCTCCAAAATCATGCAACGTTCTTAACGTTTGATTGCCCATAAATATCGCCAGTCAAACATTCAGGCACATTACACATACATATAACATTTCTAGATAACAATGTGGTTAAAATATGGCCAGAGGAAATCTGGAATTACAGCATCACAGCCGTTCCCTTATCACGATCGTTGGTTTCTAATGCAATTGCACGACATTGTTCCAGAAATGTCGTTGGAAGCTATTCGGAAACCTATGTTTCATAAATTTCAGGCAGTTCCGTTAGCCTAATTATATATATATATATATATATATATATATATATATATATATACGTAAATATATATATGTATATATAAACGCCTTTACCTAATAAATATCCTAGACTTCTTTGGAAATGTGTAAGTTTAAGTGATTTTAGTCGTTAGAAAGGGCGTGGCCAGGGGAAGGCAGGGCCCGTGGTCCGTTCGGGGCTAAAGGTTTGACGTTTCTTTACGCACAGAACATGAAAGTAGAGAGGAATTTCCGTAAACCGCGTGTTAGTGGCCGAAATCAAGGCTTCCGATTTTAAGAGAGGGAGTGGGGCTGGATTTGTATCAGCCCCCTCCTTGGCGAAATCCTGGCTACACTCCTGGACGGTAGTGATAACATTTTTAATGCTCTCGCGTAAAGGCCACGTGATAAGAACTTTTAGCGCTGCTAGTCCAGCTGCTGTCATCGCTTGAGGAGAACTGTTAGTAAGTCGCATTATACCTGTCTGTCCAGCACGCGCTTTGGATCTCAACAATCGACTGGTTCATTTTTGTGCTTTATTTGAAACACTTTGTTACTCGTCCGCTGTGAGGGGCGACGCAGCAGATTTTGAGTTGGGGGGAAGATTTTCCAGAGGCCCATTAGACAAAATGGAGCCTCCTCGCAGAGGGGCCTCCTGATTCACACAGGGGCTTCCAGACCCAGCAACAAGGCTCCTTATCCCAAAATAGGGCATCCTGTTCCAGAACAGGGGTCTCCTGATTCATGAAGGGGCCTCCCAAACCAGCAAAGGGGCCACTTAACCGCAAATCAGGACCTTCTGATCCCGAGCAGAGACTACGCAATTCATAAAGGGAACCTCCTGATTCAGAAAAAAGGCCTCTGAATGCAGAAAAGGGTCTCCTGAACCCGAATAAGGACCATCCAGCTCAGTTATGGAGGTCTCCTTGGTCTGAATCTTGTTGACATTAGAATAACCACAAAACGTTCAGTTGAAGTAAAAGGGTTCTCCCAAAATTCCGGGGGGCAAAAACGTTCTCTTGCCCCCTGGCTGCCGACGGGGGGGGGGGCAACTGCCTCTCTGCCGTTCTGCTGCGCCGCCCCTGCCCACCAGTAAGCCGCAGAGCGGGTTGGATGTTCCCACGATGGTTGGCTGGACTTGCCCCTGCCGTGTCACCGTTCTGACGCGGACAGTCATGACCATCAGATAACGTAAGTCCCACGATGACCAGGCCTGCAAGGATCGGGCGACAGTCACCTCCGGTTTATCCACCCATCTGTCGCACTCGGTAATCTGCCCGGGCCAGGCGCTGTCAGCTTCTTTTCCAGTCCATCGCCGCGCCACCGACGTAACTCCTGTTTATTTTTCGCTTTACGCGATGTCATTACCGCTGCCGACGGGGACACACGCAAACATTCCCGAGCCGATTGCTTCCATGTCCGGCGGCTGATGACAGCAATGATGGCCAGGCCCGCGGCCCGGCGCAATTAGCTGCGTCACGCGCCAGGAGCGGCCAACTCCTGGCGCGTCGTCTGCGACTGCCGCGATGTCGCCGAGTCCCACATTTCCGGATCGGCGGCCGCTGTCGTTTGTTTTGGCGCCGCCGTCGCGCCGGCCCGGCACCGGGTGGCTGACCGAGCCTGCGGCGGCCGCCGCCCAGCGGCGCCACTGTCGCGCGCGGCGGCCGCGCCTCCGGCCGCTAGATGCCGCGGCCTCGGCCGGCCCCCGACAATCGCGAGCCGCCAGTGCTCCGGCGGCAGCCGCCCGGGTGAAAGCTGGGCGCGCGCGGCCCTTGGGATGGACGGCGACGGCGTGCGCGTCCGCCTCTGAGCGTCGCCATGCGTGGCGCCCTGTTGCTGGCGCTGGCGGCGGCCGCGCTGCAATCCAGCTGGTCACGGGCCGAGCAGATCCCGATCGGCTACCTGACGGCGCTCAAGGGCACGCGCGAGAAGCTGGGCCTGACCATCAGCGGCGCCATCTCGTACGCCGTGGATACGATCAACAACCGTTCGGACCTGCTGCCTGGCCACACACTGGAGCTGACGTACGCCGACACAGAGGGCGAGACGCGCGTCGGCACGCGCCACCTCATCGAGATGATCTGCAACGGCACGGTGGCGTTCTTCGGGCCGGAGGAGTCGTGCCTGGTGGAGGCGAACGTGGCGGCCGCGTTCGACCTGCCCATGATCTCCTACGTGAGTACCGCGCACCGACGGGAGGCGGCCCGGACCCGCCGGCCGACCGGCCGCCGCCGGACGGCCCGCGTGGGCGGCGGCTGTGCTCTCTCCCGCCCACGCAGGCGCTGGTGACGGGCGCCGAGCCGGGGACGTCGCGCCAGGCCGCCGCTCCGTCCGCCGCGGCGGCCGGCCCGGCGGCTTTCATTGCACCGCCGACCCGACCGCCGCCGCCGCCGCCGCCGGGAACCTCCGCCGCCTGTGTCTCGGCGCCCTCCCGCCCCCGACCGGCCTCTCGTCCGTCGTCCGCTTCTGCTCCCTCCAATCGCTGGTCGGGCTCGCCGCTTATCTGTCCGTCCGCCGGCGCCGGCGCCCGGCCGACCGCCGCCCATCCGTTTCGTTCGCCGTCCCGTGCCTCCCAGACCGCTGACCCGTCACGGCTGCCGGACGCGTGACGCCCACCGGTGGTCGCGTCCGCCCGCCGGCGCCGTCCGTGCTGCCCGGCTCGCAGCGGCCTGGCCGCCTCGCCTCGACCGAGCCGCTGGCCTGCGACCGGGCTCACTGCTCTAAACGGGGACCCTGCCCCTGACCGGCAGGTCGTTATCTTTCTCGGCGCACGCTCAGGGCTCCAAGGTTGCGGGATGCGAGAGAGAAGCCGTAACGCCCTGTTCCAAAGCGATGCCGCTCGACGCGCTCGGCGTCAACAGGTTTACCTGATTTGGATGCACGCGCGTACCTGGCGCGCAACGGCGACTGACGTCAAGCAGACTATTTGTGTTCCTGTTCAGACCGAGAGAAACTGCGTACTTTCTCGCGTTAGGTTGCTAGCATTGCGCCGTGCATTCTACAAGCATTTTCTGGTGCGCCTCTGTCCCTGGGTCCGTAGGGAGACAGAATTGAACGTTGCGTTGATCAGGTGTACGGCGCGATTTTAAATGGTTTTTGTTGCGTATTCACATAAAAATCTATAAATCGCTGTCCACTCCTCAGCTGCCTGTGGCTTGCATGTGCACACGCTCATTTTTGCCGACTGAGTGGGGTGTTTTAAAGCGGGGCATGGCTTCATTACCTACCGTAATGGTGATGTTCAACAAGAAAGGTGTTGTTTAGAGTCCTGGATCGAAGGCTGGGTTGGGCCCCTTCGCGTGCTATGCGGGCTCAAACAGCTATCGATGGAAATGGCTAGCCAAGAGATGGTTCGTCACACTCAGATCTAGGGCACGCTGGTTCAGATCCGGCTCGTGCAGGCTTCGCCTCTCACTGCAGCAACAAACGTGAATGGCAGCCATACTAAACTGCAGCAACAGTCGAATATGTTTTGCCAAGTTTGGGCCCCTGGCGGAGGACCGGGACTGTTTATTTCGTAGGGCTATGCAATCTACCGACTGCATGGCCATTTGATACCTGCAGGAGACAAACAAGTCGAGCGACAGACAAACAACAGACAACCTCGCCCTTCAGTCGCCAGCCACGGGGAAGTATGTCGTTTACTTTTCCGCTGAGGAAGGATTAGAACCGGTGATGACTCCGTCGTTTGACCATATGGCTGAAACCTTTGTGCTACCGCAAGATACTAAGGGCATGACACATCGCAAGCTTTATGCCGCAATATGTACCTCTATGTAGCTGGACACTGCCAGAGATTTTCGTAGCTTCACGGATGATTCAAAGGTTTTCATTGGAAGATTAAGAAAAGACAAGCGACGAGGAAGCGGATTAAAATATCATGTGGTGCTATCCATTCCCGATCGGAGCGAAAGATAGGCAAGAGGGATTTTTTGTACGGAATGATGAGACATATCCAGGTGCTATGTATGCCTGTTCATAGTGGACTAAATTTATGAAGGTGTTTTATACACTTCCCAATAAGGGAGGCGGATAAGGGAGAACGGGGGCAGGGGTGTGTGCAGCAAGGCAGCTGCCGAAAAATTGGGGCAGATATATGATTTTGCCCCCCAAAACCCGAGCGAGGCCAAGAACACTCGGAGTCCCCCAAAATAGGCATATTTACGTATGTATTACATAAATGGAGACTTCAAAACTGTGACCGAAACGTTCCCAGCCCTCCCCCATCCCCTTTCCAGAAACTCATATACATACCTGGGGGTCTCTGGACCTGACCACTGGCCAGGGGTCCTTTATAGATTTGGGGCCCTTTGGAAGTCACGGTCCCACCGCGACTTCATAGCAGTCGGAGGGTTCCCTGACTCCCAGTAGCCCCGAATGCATTAGGCCCTTGGACTTGGCCATCAGCCCTGGCTTTCATAGGGAACCCAAACACACCGTGGGTCCTTGGTCAATGCCAGAAACTCTCCAGATATGTCTAGGGCTTCAGAGAGGGCCAAGGCCCTAGGTGTGTCTGGGGACACGTTGAAATTCAGGGGCCCACTGGCGCTGCTCCTAACAGACAAAGGAGCGTCTGGCTTCCACTGGGCCCCCAAATACACAGAGGACCCCTGGTCCAATCCGAAGACTTCCAGATGTGTAGAGGGTGTTCTGGAGAGGGTCGGAGGCCCTTGGTTTACCTGCGGATCCATCGAAAGTCAGGGGCCCCGATGGACCTTCAACATCCACAGGGACCCCTCCTTCCAATGGGCACCCAAATACACAAGGGCATTATATTCGGCATTATTTTATCCCAAATACGTTATATTCGAGAATAGTATAAAAAAACGAAGCATGATCGCTTCACCTCCCGAAGAGGCGAAAACATACATGCAGTGGTTCACTTATGACGTCACATCTTTATGACCTGACCTGGCATGAAATGGTTTTGGTGTCAAAATCTGTAAAAGTGATTCATGAACAGGTACGGAAAAATTGGTTGGGTTGGTTCTAACGGTTCAAAAGTTCTTAACGAAAAACTGGGATGCCCTATTTGACACCCTCTCAGGTTGCGCCGGGTAAAGCCTTCCATGCCTAGTATTAATTTTGCTGGTAATGGAAGGCGATTACCGCCCGAGCGGGCCCACTCCGTTTGAAGACCCCTGAAAAGTTTCTCGCCCTCTGTCCGAAAATGCGATCCGCTGACACTGCCGACCAGAACTGACAGAACATATGTTCGGCTCGTTTTCCCTGAAGTGTTAAGCTCCTCTTGAAATGAGTTAAATGCAAGCAAAGTTTTTTGCGAAATGACGAAACATCTCCGACTTAAAACAGACATCGAATCACACTGACCTGTGCGTTTTGAAGGCATGTTCACAGGCTTTATCTGCACCTCTTCAGATCTTAATGGACTTTTAAACATCGCGTTAAACATCGCGTTACTTAATGGACTTTTAGCACCGCGACCGTTAAACATCGCGCACGTCGCTCGTTTACGGCCGTAAAATAAGCGACGGGTGCAGTGCGTACTGAGCCCACGTTTTTCATGTGTTTTTGCACAACTCTTGAAATAGATGGTATAAAATGAAATATGAAATATGAAATAGAAAAAAATCTGTTGAGATGTTTGCGCAGCTATGTCACAAAGGTGGGACTGAGGAATGATGACGATAGAATGACCGAGGACGATAACGATAGGTGGTCACTTCTCGTTTGAATGTGGGTCTCAGTTTGTGTACGTAGTCTTCATATGCTTTCCTCGTTATCATCTGTATAATGGAGTTTTTTTTAAGCGTATCATTCACGCATAGCAGATGCGTTGTAATGAATCGGCAAGCACAGATATCAGAACGTTGAGGTTCAAGAATCACTGATGACCTTTGTTTTACAATCATTTTCATAGACATTAGCAGAGATAAAATAATCGCTTTTTATAGACCTATGCGGAAATTTATTTTTATTTTCTGTAGAAATTATAGAAATTTCTACGAAAATGTATTCTCCAAAAGATATGTGAAAAAGTTTGTAGAAATGGACTTTTTTATGTTAAAATCAATAATGCCCCTCGTAGCTTTTGATACGGCCCCAAATATAATTGTCGTCTCCGAGACATTTATACGAAGTGCATTCTCGTGATTTTATTGACTGGTGTGGGTGGTGTGCGCTGCAACGTACGAGTAGTAAACTATGAGTAAGAAGTAGAGTAGAGAACTAGAGTAGAGAACTACGAGTAAAAAGGACTCCGCTTGCTAAAAGCCATGATTTAGCACATAAAAACAACTTTATCTCATAGTGGGAGAGGCTGTTTTTGTTTTTGTTTTTGCTATCGAAACGCGCGCGACTCGACGTTTCAACGCTAGGCCATCTTCGGAAATAGTCCTTAAAGATGGCCTAGCTTCGAAAGTTTTATGCCTACTTGTGCATGTAAAGACAACCTCTCTGGGCATAAAAAAGTCGTTATATTTTTTTTAATCATGTGCAGAGTGTGAGAGTCTATGAGAGCCATTTTTTACCTTGTTAAGTGAAATCCCATCGCCGACCTTTCCAAAATGGGATATATTATTCCTGACATAATACGCGAGGAAGGCCATGTCGTAATTCACAACATAGTCGAACAAAATCGACACCATGTTGAGAAGATATGGCGTCATTTTTTTGTCCCAAATTGTGGCAATTCGTGGAAAAAGCCAAAGACAAGCCGGAACTATCCCTCGCAGTACAACTGAGTTGAACACGTTAGCTTGGTATGTTGGAGATACTGTGGCGGGTGAATGGCGCATCAGAACATCAGGAGCAATAGCAATGATTTCTTCAGCTCTAGAGTTGGACTGGATGGAACGACATTGATGCGCTGCCGAAACGCATCCGACAGCCCGGATAAGATGGCGTCTCGGGATGGAAATTACCACAGCATCTGGTGGTGTATGACGTCGCGGATAAAACCTTAACATGCCGGTTACAGCTCGACTTAGCATATCAAAGACATGAATCTCTTCCACGAATTTTGGCAAATCCTAGATTTGCTGAGACGTCCCTCATTCTTCATCGCGTCGTTCGGTGTTGGCTTCCTGTTATAACGTGTTCCGTTGTGTTCTGTTCCGCACGTTGTCACCAGGCCCAACCGAAGAATGCCAGTCTTGTTTTGACAAGCTGAAGCCGATTACCAAGCACAGAACTGCGATAACCGGCTCCATGCCCGCCATCCCCAGCGGACTGGTTTGTGTTGCTCCTCAAAGGCGGCCCAGTATTTTACGAACGGCCAAAACATTCCGTCGCTCACGCTTTATCAGCTCATCAGCGCTGACCAGCACAGTGATACAGAGTGCGCGTGTATATGCCACTGCGTCATCTCCTAAAAAAATAAATAGCATAATGCCAATAAGTGTCAGTTACGGCTGTCACGTATTCGGGGCGCGTACAATGTGGGAATAATACGTTTACTCGCGGAATAGATATTTGCGTTTTTCAACACTGAGAAATGAAAATCTCCTTGTCCGCGGTCTGCAGATATATCAGTATCTGTAAATGCATCGGTGGGGCTAATGACGAGATTTGCAGCGTTGTTTCGTCTTTTTTTGTGGATCATGATATGTCACGCCCGTCTTCTGCCGACGGCACAAAACAGTTGACTTGACAACGGAAACGGTTTTGGCGGTCGCACATTAGACACATTAGACCTTATGGCTTGGTCTTCCGCCTACACCAGGGAGATGACTGACCACGAAGATCTGATTTCAGCTTGTGAAACCCAGGCGACAATGTTATGCTTCCGTCGCCGGATTTCACGTTTTTTCCGACATTTGTTTATTGGGAAGGTTTGTGCTTCACGAAATCTGAGTACTCCTCTTCATGCCATTAATTTTGACGTCATTTTGCGTAGGATGTGTTTCTTGGGAAGGATCTCACCTCTGGTTCGGTAAACATTTACTAATGCCATGCGACTGGCTTTATGTAAACACATCCGCTTCTGTGCAGTACCCACAGGAGATGCTCATACAACAGATACTGAAACACAACCAATGGTGTTTCATCAAGTTTAGCTCTGCACTAAGCTGGACATTCACAGCTTTGAGCGTTTCCGATAAGGTGCGTTCCTTGCGTTGCCCATTGCTTCCAGTAGTGAACGGGATGTTTGAGGTGATTAAAACGTTGTTCAAATGTTTATACCCACCCCTGTGGTGACAGATACCGGTTAATCAGCAGTAATGCCTTGATACCGAAACCTGTGCACAAGCTGACTTGAGGGCAAGTGGAGATATTCCTGAGCTGTCTGATTGCCAGCGCTGCCCGTTTATCTTTCAATACATGTACATGGTCTGCTGAAAAAAACCTTTGTGTTGGATGATATGATTCTACCCCCATCATCGCTCTGCAAGCGAATCATTCCCTTTTCGTGATGGTCCTGATGTGCTCCATGCTTTGATTTAGTTTAGTATTTCCTACCGAGTAGTACTGTTGACGTCTGCTCGTAACGTTTTTACAGTTGCCAGGTTTTACGAGGAAAGACTGGCGGGTGATATCCATACGTCATGACGCAGGTGTAGGAACCGTGGGGATCCAAGACCGCTACTTTTTTGGGTTTAAACATCACTAACCCTGTGGAAAAAAACGGTTCTTGGCTCCCACCACATGTTTTCAGATGCTCTCTTACTTAATGTCGTATGTTATGCCCATTGCAACGTGAAAAGGATGTACATGACTTTCTTTTTTAAACGCTGAATTCAAATTTAAATTGCATGAAATTTGCATGTTAAGAAATTTATGACTACTTCGCAAACAATCTGGAGTAATTAGGAGAGCCTAGTTCTGTAGCCGTTGAATCACTACGGGCGAAATGAGAGGTGAAGCTCGAGGAGCTGACTTCATGTAAAAGAACGAAGAATTTACTAAACTCTTTATGTTTTTCCCCGTGGCATTATGTTGTCTACCATTTTCTGCCGCCGTTTTGTTGACTTCATTACTTTTAAATGAATAAGCAATCAATACGCAATAACCCACCACTGAAATCCGCACGGCACGTGATGGGTTCACTTCATACTATGCAATATTTAGCCGATGGCTGCAATCAAAAGGAACTTTTCTCCCGACGACTTTGGCAGGCTTTTGCCACAAACAAGACTGAGGCGATCTGAAAGTGTCGACAAACTTGTGTCTTAGGCAACATTCAACGGTACTCGTATTGGCACCGAACCCACGTTGTCACGAGGGGCGACCGCCCGGCTGTGACGTCATCACACGTCGGCGCCGGTGGAGCCGGCCGCCGCCGCTCACAGCGCGCTGGGCAGAACCGGAACAGGTTGGACGCCAGGACCGGGTCCGGAACGCGGGCCGTGACCGGCCTTGACCTCGATCGTCCTGACGACGGCGCGGGCGGCGGCCGAGGCGGCGCGGCGCTGAGAGGCGCGGCTGGGTGGTCTCCGCGCCGCCCGTGGGGGCGGAGGACGCGTCGTGGAGACGGACGAGTTCAGGCGTGTGGGCCGTGTCTTCTGCCGCTGGAAGGCTGGTGTTACTGCGAAAAACGTCTGGGGTTAGTCACCGGGCGATGGCGAAGCGGAGTCGATTGCTAACGATGCGACGGTGGGTTTTATTTCCGCAACCTCGTTGGCTTATCGCTGGCCTGTGAAAGAGGGACGAGCCGTGGCTACCATGCAGTCCATAAGTCCGCGACTTATGGTGACTTATGGCGGTTCTGCCCGAGGCAGCAGCAGTTCAGACCCTGGCGTGTCGTCCGAGTCTTTCGGACTGCACTCTCTCATCGTCTGGAACGTGTCACGTTCGGTTGTCGGAAATTTTAGGCCTCTGTCGTCGGCTTCTGCATCTGCGCTGGACACATTGCGTTTGCTATTAATGTATCATTACCAGGAGGAAAACTAGGACCAAATCATGCAGTAAACAGGTCTTTCGCGCAAATATGGCAAACAGCAGTCCCTAATGATGCAAACCCCCTATGTCAACCGGAGTTCTTCGCCAGTCATTTGTTAATGTTTAAACTTTCCGCGGTAAACACTTCCCATATCGACGTTCATGTTGCATTCGTTTCTAGCCTTGCGACGTAACCTAGATAGCGCCCGCTCGTAGTTTGAAGCACGTGCTCTCATGATCGGGGGCTCTGCATAAAACGCTCGGAAACACGCATTACCTGAATCGAAAAAGCACGACCCAGCTCATACATTTTGCTGCAACAGATGTGCTCACTCTGCCATGCATCATCTGTGATAGATGTTCTCCCATTCATAATTCATGAATTACCCCAATGAATTCTGGAGCAGTTCGGAAATTCATAAAACCACCTGAGCTCCGCAGGACGCGTGAAATTAACCCGTTATGAATAATGTGTGGAGAGGTTGTTCCTTATGTAAGGGGTCGTGGAAGAAATTGGAACTAAAAGCAGTGGAAACGGATGTTTCAAAGAAAAAAGGGCAAAGTGAAAAGCTGCATTACAGCAGACAATAATGGCAGGCATTAATGGAGGCAGGAGGGCGTTTCATTTTCCGTGTGTGGTCAGTGCCAGAATTCGTTTTAGATGATTTTGTGCCGTGTAAATGCTTAGGCTGTAATAAGGGTGTTTGTCTTGCGATGGCAAATGTATCACGATGCGTTGACAAATACCGCTGATGACAGGAGGAAGAAGTGCAGGACACAATGAAACGTGTACATTCTGAGGTGCTGTCTAACTCCAGGTTTCTCCACCGACAGCTAAATATCGGCCCGGAGCTGCTGTCAGCCAGCTCGATTTCGGTGTATCTGAAATCGTCCGGAGTCGTGGTCTTCATGCGCGCCTAACGCAGATGGTGTCAACTTTCCTGGGCTGCCTTTCCTCTGAACTGTTTGCGAAACGTGGTTATCGCGATACTTTTGGAACGTAACGTAATCAATCGGCAACGAATGTTAATGACGTCGACTACCGAGACAGCATTATTTGCCTACGGGCAAGAAACCTTTGCCACCATGTAGCATGCAGGTGCAACAACGTCTTTTGGGCATTTGGCTCACACGAAAAACACCCCGAAGTGCACTGTCGTCGTCGTTGACGGTCGGGCTGCCTCGGGAGAATAGATGCTGCTGGAAGCCAGCATACGGGGAGCGTTCTTTACCTTGTTCGTCCACGTTGGACACAAGTCACTGGCGGACCCAAGGAGAACTCATCAGGGCCATCACCTCCTAGCCTGGAAAAACCTGGGGCCAACATCCCCCCGATTTTTCGACTTGAATCGTACGAAATTTATTCGAAAAAATGTTATCCTATGGACTTTGACTTGCAAAAATGCGACAGAAGTGGCGAAGCAAAATGGCCGAAAGCATCTAGGAAGAATCAGTATTTGGCCCAAAGTCAGGTCTCAAAGACTGAGAGCTCGCCCCCTAGCGTATCTTTTCGTAGTGTCATCTGGTACACTTAGGGCGACACCATTTAAAACGCCTGCGTTACACGCATAACGGC
Organism: Capitulum mitella; assembly: GCA_030062745.1. Taxonomy (NCBI): domain Eukaryota; kingdom Metazoa; phylum Arthropoda; class Thecostraca; order Pollicipedomorpha; family Pollicipedidae; genus Capitulum; species Capitulum mitella. The sequence goes on along the minus strand of CP099841.1, from coordinate 5,709,943 downwards.
CAACTGGGGCACCAAACTAAAAGACGATCTGAAGACTATGTCAGCCTCCATTGGTAGGAGGCGCACCTGCGGTCCGTTCGACAGTTTCACAGTCAGCAAAGAGATCTTAATGCAATTGCTAACTGATCATGATCACTGTCGCGAGGCTGGTCTGCTTCCCAAGTGTCTGTCAACGTGAAAGTAGCGGTGAACTAACGGCTTTACTCTGGTGCTCGTCTTTCGCGGATGTACTCTTTATGGGCGTGAAATGCGAGAATCCATGCCGGGTCGGCTTTTCCATTACGAGCCACGCTGAACGCCGAGGTGACGGGGTGGCTCGCTGTTTTCCTGGACGCACCGTGGGCGAGCGCACAGGACGCTGCCGGGCACGCGATCGAGACTCCGCGAGGCCGGCGTCGGATTCAGCGGAGCGCTGACATCGCCGCCGGCGGAGGAGCCGGGCCGAGGCGACGTCCCGACGGCAGCGGCGATCCGGATCCCCGGCCGGACCGCTCCGGGCCGCGGTCCGGATCGAGCCGGGTCAGCCGACCCGGATCGCCGGGTCGGCCGATTCGGATCGCCGCGCCAGCTGATCCGGACGGCGGCCGGTGAGCGATGGCCGCCGTTGATGAGGTGGGGCCCATCTGGCGGCTTACCGGCGGCCAGATGAGAACGGACGGCGATGGAGGGTCGGCCGAGCCACCGACCCGGCACGGACGGAAGGCGGGGAGAGGGCGTCGGCCGACACGCCGCGGTGCGCCGAGTGGAGTCGTCCACTTTTCGGATTTTGCGCCGCGCGTGGGGATGGGTGCCAAGTTAACCCAAAAGTCCCAGGGCTCACCAAGTTATGCTCTGTTTCATGCCCCTGGAAGCCGCAGGAATTTATCTAGAGAGACGGTGTTACAAGAACAGATATCTCTGAGAAACAGGAAAGGAGTGGCACCAATAAAATCCGGAAAATTAGGCTGTGGCGGTCGTCCACCAGCGCTGTGAAGGAAGACCAGTGGAAGGAAGACGGATGAGTTGCAATAAGGCGTGGAAGGGCTCAAGAGCTGGAGCTTGAATCCCTGCACTCGCGTCAGAAAACTTCTGTTGTCTCCGAAACCAGTTTCAGATCCTTCAGAGTACACGTACTCGATTTAGTGTCAAACATTTATTTAGCAAGCGAGATTTATCGGTGGTGGTTTTCCTGATGCCATGCCATTTGGGATTTTCCGCCAAAAAAGCATTGCCGAGACATCTCTTTACTTTGATTTATGTTTAGGAAACTTAACTGGCGTGGTCTTTCACGGCAGTTTTACGGGTGTTTAGTTGACACGAACAGATAGCGCGCTGGTGCCCTCACCAAGCGTCTCTCCACATCGGGGCCAGAACCAGTGGGTGTTCCTCTGCGTCACTGCACGTGACGGCCCGCTCTTGCTGCTCTGAGCAGGCGTCAGTCTTAGGTTCTGAGCCAGGTGGCGTCACGGGCCGTTGCGCCACAGTGAAACTCATCAGCTGCATGTGGAGTTTTCCTGTACTGCCGTCAGCGGCCCGGCCTTCGGTTCGTAGCGATGCCCACCGACAGTGAGCAGAGTTTTGTACTTAGTGGAGATACTTTCGTCGATTTCAGTCTGCAGATCGATCCAGGTCTTGTAAGCCTACGCATGAATGGCATCCTGCTGGGGGTTGGGGAGGGAAGAAATGATTACACTACCCCTCACGCTTTCTGCTTTGGTTTTGGCTTTTTGGCGTTGCGCGGGAGAAATGTTTTCAGAATTTGTCAGTGTGAGACAGTTTTTTTTAATACCCTATGTTTACATATTTAAAATTTTATCTGGATTAAATCACCCACCTTTCTTAGCTGGCTCATAAGGCATGGATCTTTTTACTGATTGCGAAAAGGATACTGTCTTCATGCATAATGAAGTCCAACCCTTAACAAGAGAAAAGTTTCAGCTTTGTGAAGTAGCCCCCGTGCAAGTCACTGATTCCCTTGACAGCTCCTCAGGTATCCTTTTTGTTGTCTGTTGTCTTTTTCCTGTGGTCTGCTTCCCCGCTTTAGTCGTGTCCGCCTCAGCCCCACACGATGTTCGTTTTGGAGCGGCGCGGCGATCTAACGGTGCCGCGGAATTCCTTCCGACCAGCGCCGGCGTCGCGCCGTGTTTGGGGCGGCCGGCTCGTGTCGTGTCGGCCGTCGCGGAAGTCGGGCCGGCGTGCCGGTCCTCCGTGACGCGATGGGCGGCCGGGGCGTGCCGCACCGGCTTGTCGTTTCGTCGCCGTCGGGCTCTGCTCGCCGCCGCCGCACGCGACCACGTCGGGCTCGGCGTGACACGCGCCTGTTGATGTGAGCTTTCCGAGCGTTGTCGCGGCGTCCCGGCTGGCCGCCGCGACGTCCTGTTTTCGAGCGGTGTCGCAATGATGAATCATTTGGAGCCAGGCTCTAGAAAAGCGACCCTGATGCTGGAAGATGGCGCCAAACTCGCTGGTATATGGATACGTTTTCTCACGAACGTCCTCTTTATATTGTTATACCAGTCCAGCCGTATTGTGCAATTCATTGCTGACCCGAATTATGATTGCTGTGGGAATAAAACGGCATATCTTGTGAAAACGGGCTCTTAAATGCGATGTTTCCAAGACTTTTATGGTTAAGCGGAATTGGCACGGGATTGACATGTCCGAAGAGCGTCTGTATCTATCCAGCATTTGATTTTTCAGCTCTCGGCTGGAAATAGCGCAACATCAAGTCCTGCAACATTTGTCAGAATAACTTCATATCTAACGTAGGGTACAAGTCCATTTAAAGGTTTGTGAAATCGAGTTCCGAGGTTATAGCTGCAAACACTGTTACGGACGTGGACGTGACTGCGGTCATAACCATTCTGTGGAAGCCTTTTGTTGCCGTCGTAATACTTCATCGGTCAGAATAACAGTGAGAAGGCGGGGAAGGCACCAGCTCGGGAGCCGCAGTCATCAGTCATTACAGAATGTCCCTACCTAGTCAGACCGAACCAAGACGTCGCGAATCAGCAAACTGGCGCACTGATAGGGTACTTTACCTGCCCATGTAAGGCAAGACGAAAACGGAAGCCTTGAGTCTATCCACTTGGCGAAAATAACGATAGCATTCGGCTCCCACTATATATATGTATATATATATATATATATATATATATATATATATATATATATATATATTTGTATGTACATACATTCGCCCAAATTTGTGGAGGCTCGGCAACCTGGACGCTGCGCTCCAGCACTGGGAAGTCACCGTCGGAGGCGAAGGAAGCAGAGCCGCCTGTTTCAATTGAATGACCGACCTGACCCGGTCTGTCGGTCGGGTCACCGGACGCCTCGGTCCGACCCAACCGCCCGGGGCATTCAGCCCCGCCTCGCCGCGCCGTCCTGGGCCCCCTGCAGGGGGCAGTTCCCGGCCATGGAACTCCGCCCGCGGACAAAGGTGCCCGGCACGGCTCGCGACAGGGTCAGGGAGGTCGGCCGTCCGATCTGGAGCGCTTTGTCCGCGGCTGCCGCCCGAGCTTGGCCTCTGGCCCAGCCGTGCCGCTGAAGGGGATTTATTTAGACCCGGTCTCATGCGATCAAGGGGGCCGAGAAATCCCCTGTTGATCGAGGATCCGCATTCGGTAGACGTTAGTGAATAGACAATACTTAGTGGTTTGATGCCGTATCGAGTGACGGTTTCCTCCTGACACCAAGTTCTTTCTTGGCATCTCAGTCCCCAGTCCAAGCTACTGCACCAGGGTCTTTCTCGGTGCATCGTGAATGTATGCTGCTGCGAACTGTCTTCAGCCAACCTCTGCAGCTCTCAGGACGCTTTTTTGCTACTCTCTCGATGCTCTCGGTCCTCCCAGTTGCTATCCTCTGTCACTCGACTCAGTACTACCACACTTTCGTCCTCTGCCGCTTGGTACACTAAAAACCACTTAAGAAGCTTATGAGATCTTGAAGAACCCTCACTTAGCGCTATTCGAAACAGACAGGAAAAAAAAACAGAAAAAAGATCGAGGGGTCCTCTTATACGACCAATATGCCAAGGCCTGTCACAGGTACCGTGTCGAAGAAACATAATATGTCTTCGAGAAAAATCCTAATGCTGCTGTCATTTCTTGGGTAAAAAGCTGCCACTGACTTCGGATTCCTTGAGGCGTATGCGAATCCGAATTACATGTACATGGAGTACATGTACTTGTACATGGGGTCCGAAGTGCATGTACATGGAGTCTCCAGAGACTTGTGAAAGACATCTGGTTTCTCGGGACAGCCATTGAGAAATGACAAGCCAATCAAGATCACTCTCAGTCACACTCAATCACTCTCAGTCACAACTGAGAAATGACAAGCCAATCACCCTCACGTTTTGGGGATAGCTCGTAAATCAAGACAATCCAAGACCCCTGTGCTATCTTAGCATTTTTCAGCAACTCGTCAAACGTTTCTTGCAGCAATTACAAAATTGATTAAGCTGCTAGTGAAAACATGGGTTTAAGCCTCTGTTGCCATCTCGAGTCGTGGTTCTTGAAGCTTGAAGCTTCTTAGAGAACCAGGACTTCGCCGATGGTAAGTTTGTAAACATCTGCGTTCACGGCACTTCATGGACACCACTGATGAAGCCATCTGTTCAGCGTTTCAAAATTTTATTTTCCTCCGCTCTAAAGGGAAAATAAAGGAAAAAAAACAGCTCAAGCGAGCGTACACAGAGATGTACAGACTAAGACACTTGTCGCGTTTTTCACTTCCTTCGACCTTTTTTCGACGACTCCAAGACAAGTTTTCCCCCAAAAAAAACAAAAGCAACTCGTGACGGGCCGGCGGCCGGCGTGTAGGCTGCCGAGTCGGCGCCAGCCGCAGTCCCCGGAGCAGAGTGGACAGATATTGTACCCGGAAACGAACGCTTGGCCATCGTTTACGGCCACCGCAGACGGCGCTTAGCTGTGCAGTCCGTCGTGTTCTAGACTGAAAAGGCTCAGAAGTGCTGCAAGCCCCTCTCCGTCTGAAAAACAAGGACTCAGGTTAAGACACGTTCCATTCAGAGAGCATAAATCATTCGGCAAAACACGCCGTTGATGCCAAAATAGAGTCCCATGCCATGAGGAGGTCTGAAACCGTGGGCTATCACGCCTTCCACCACAGTTTATTTGTTCATGTGACGATACCGTCACTATATGAACTCCACGCCGGCAAAATAGCATACTCATTAGGGATGCACCGGATATCCGGTCCGGCCGGATATCCGGCCGGATATTAGAGATTATCCGGTATCCGGTATCCGGCCGGATATTTTTGTGATCCGGCCGGATACTGCCGGGTATTTAACCTTCCGGTGTACAATCAAGACGTTGCTCTTATGTCTGCGCCCAAAACCGTTTCAGGGGAAACGTGGCTTGTTGTGTTAGATTGTCGATGTAACTGGCAGTTCCAAGTCGGTCTGGAGACCTTGGAACCAATTCTTTTCTGTATTGGTCCGGGAGGGTTCGGACGTATCTTTGCAAGAATGGGACTCAAGTTCAAAACTGTGAAACAATAGCCAGCATGCGGCCAGCAGCCCATCTTATGATTTCCTTTTTTCGAAATATTTCTTGTCTTTCTCAAATTCTGACACAAATGCATGAAGGGAAAATGTAAATTGTGGGCACTGGAAAATGAGACAGTATTTAAAGTAAGCATTACCGTAAAGCAGCAAGTAAGTCATTAAAGTACATGTAAGTACATTAAAGCAGCAAGTACATTAAGTACATTAAAGCAGCAAGTAAGTCATACCGTAAGCACATTTATTACTGTATGAACATTAAACTTTGCAGAAATGTAGTCATAACCGTTGCGGTCAGTTCTTGCTTAACGGATCATCTCCATCACCTCTCATCTGTCGGCAAGACGCACGCGCCTGGGTACGCGCACCAGCATTTTACGCGGTATCTCTAGGTCCAGAGCAGCGATCACCTGGCTCATCCAGCGCTTTAGGGCGACTTTGGATGTTACGTACCAGTCTCCCTGATACATCCTCTGCTTAATGATGCCCCAGATGTCCTCAGTAGGACACACCTGGTGCACACAGGGGGACTGCTGTCACGCACTACATACGGCACTCTGGCCTCTTCCAGCAACTTGAGCGTTTTCTTCGCATAATGAGCGCTGGCCAACCTGGCCAGATCAACATGGCCCTCTCGAAACAGTACTCATCCAAATATGGGATGAGCACATCTCCTACGCCCTTCTCACGGTACATGTTACCATCAACATTACCCATACCCAGCATGATAGCCGGTTTTGTCACACCCCTGAGAGAGATGGCGGGCCACACGAAAAGATTACGGGGAAACTTGCTCTCTGGCCTCAGTTGTACTTTTGCTGGACTTCTGCTGGACGTGCTCCAACAGAGTATCCAAGGTTTCCTGACATATAACTCGCGTGGTAGGTGAAGTAGCTTTCGTCGTCCATGGCAATGCCCCATTCTTTCCGATTTCATGTGATCCGCGGGACAGTTTCCGGATGCGGGTCTTTTGGGCGACCTCTTGTTTTTGGGTGACCTGGGGTGACCTCTCGCTCTTTCGGTACCGAACCTTGTTTGCCACCAATATTTTTTTGTCACGTTCGTTCTGGAGATTCCAAATCTTCCAGCCGGAACGCGCTATGACACCCGTTGTTTTTACAGCTGGAATCAGCTGTAGCTGTCTTTTAACACGCGCACTGGAATGGGGGTCTTTTTGTGCTCCCCACCTGCTCTTCTTGAATATCTCGAGAACTCATCTGAGCTGGTTGCTGTTACTTTGTGACATTTATGGCACTTGAATAACTCGTCGAATGGCGTAGAAAAATTGGAAATCGGCTGGAAATTTTGTAGTTTCAAGCATTTGAAGTCAGGCAAACATCACGGTTGTCGCTGACAAATGGGAACTTTGTGAAAGAACTGGCGTTCTACTTAAGACTGCTGTTTGAACACAGTCAGGCGATGTCATTCGGGCATAAGTGATGGACGTACCAAGGCCACAGCCAGGGTCAAGAAGGGTTAAGGACTTTGCAAGATGTCAGTTTGTATGAAATATGCATTCGAAGGCCCTAATAAAAACACGTGTGCGCACACTGATACGCTTACATATTCCAAGGTCAGTGAAGGTCAAGGTCGTTAAAGGCCGAGGTCAAATATCTTGTAACCTTGCTCAGATTCTGCGACATATCGATTTGTATGAAATATGCATTCAAAGACCCTAATTAAGACACGTGTGCGCACATGCAGACGCATATATATATATATGCCAGAGTCATTTCAGGTCGAGGTCATCAAAGGTCAAGGGCAGGTTTTTGTGACCTGGTCCAGATTTGCTTTGCAATACATCGATTTGTGTGAAATCCGCATTCAAAGACCCTTCTAAAACACGTTTGGCATATTGATACTGACATGTATATACATACACAGCTATACATACATACAGAAATATAAACGCTGGAAATGACCAGATGTACCGTTGTTGGCTACCTTCACTGAAAATACGCCAAAAGATACATGTCGCGCCCTCATTTACTCTCAAACTGTCCCGTGTTGTTCGAAATCTGATCTGTAAAAGATAAAAAAATGAAGTCATAGGTCATTGACCTGACATGGCCTCGACCCAAAGTCCTCAGTCAAGACGCCAAATGAATGGAAGTTATCGTATTCCACGTTTTAACGGCCCAACAAACACCCCGTTCCGTTCGAAAAGTTGTACGGAATGGCATGTACAGGCCGATAAAGTGTCCAAAGTTGACCTTTTCCACCGCATTTGGCCTTGAAGATATCGACTCACAAGCTGTGGGCATTTTTTACTATTTTTTTTCAGTTTTCCATATTTTTCTTTCCTATTCAGTCTTTTCGGTTTCATTATTTCAATAGAAATAGTAAATAAAAACATGTAAACATAATATCCGGTATCCGGCCGGATATCCGGCACCCCGATCCGGCATATCCGGTATCCGGCCGGATCACAAAAATCCCGACCCGGTGCATCTCTAATACTCATTATTCTTTCTGATGAAACGTCACAAGGCAAACACGAGCACATATTATCTAGTTCGGCGTACTCGTGGGCATAAAGACACCCTTTCAAATTCAGAGGGTAGAAAGTGGAGAGTGGAGGCATGTGTGGACTTACTTTCATGCCAATAGCACACAGTTCACCTGAACATGAACAGGCGAAAAATCCATCATCAAAGGTTTTCCTGCGCAGCTTGCGATATGATGATGGCGAAATTATTTCACCCTCACGTTTTGGGGATAGCTCGTAAACCAAACGACAACAAGCCACATTTCTTCCGTGACTGTAGATGGATAACTAGCGCGTTGTTCAATGGAAAATCGGCCTAAAGCGTTTGCATGTATGGGCTTTAGGTCCGACTGTCTCATTGACACTCCTGGGGAACAAAAACTCCAATTTTATTAAATATTAAAAAATTAAATCCAATGTTATTAAACTCCAATTACGATTACATCTCGTTTCTTTTGTTAAGCCTGTAATGACAGCTACCATGAGGGTTTAAAGTAAGATTAAACGATATAAGAAACAACAACAGAAATTATACTCACGTATATTTCATAGTATGGATCAACTTGTGACATTTATTTTTACTTATGGTGAATAGGGGCACTGTGTGGTCAAATTTTATCAGAAGCTGACCACTGAGTTGGGCTCACTATGATTGACGTAAGCTTGCTGTCTGGTGGGCGACTCCAGGATTGGTCTAATGATGTCGAGGTCTAACAGGTCTAACAAACTTTGTCTAATACCCATCCAAACAACTCACACATGCGCAGCCTCAGTCCCCCCATTACACGCGTACAAATGGCATGCACTCTTTAACGTACTCAAAGGGACATAATGACTAATTCTGGCCGTATGAATTAACAAAGTGCTTTTTGACCATCTTCCTTATGATATACTTTGAAGCTGTTCATGTTAGGAAGAAGACGTGTTTCTTTGTCATTTGAAGTCTAGAAACAACACAAGAGGCAGTAAATGGTCCATAATTTCTTTTTTGAACAAGGCTGTGCCAGATGTTGGGTTTGCCTTGTATTATACTCGTTTTCATCCTCTTTTATGCAGTGCATGGTACTGAGTGACACAGGGAGTTGAATAATCAGAAGTTTATGCGTAACAAGATACATCTGGGATTTGCCTAGATCTCATTTCAAAACTTTGCATCGTTTGAAGATTGGCTCCGAACGTATGGGATGGTACATATGACAATCATTCGAACCGCTTTTTTGCAAAATGAATAATTTATCTAACTGATGAGCGTAAATAACCCCACCCCCAAATAAGACAGCGAAAAGGTGAGGAAGGTTTCGAGTATTATAAAGAAGACAAGCTGTCATTTTGTCAATGAAGTACCTTGTGCGGCCAGTTACGCTGATATTCCTGTTACTACAGACATGCTACAGACATATCGTATATGCAATGTGATTTTCAACATTTTATCAAGGCTGACGCCTATGTACTTATGTTCCTTTTTTTCTTCAGTAGCCAAGTTACTCATCTTAACATTAATTTTGCGGAGTTAGGAAAGTGCTGAGTAATGCCATCGTTAAGGGAGAGAAAATTTGCACTAAGCCATTCCGGCACAATAGTTAGTAATTCATTCACGATGATGTAAAGTTTGGCACAATCTTTGAGTAAATGGAATCGCTGTCTCATCTGCGTACGAGCGACATATGTCCGAAAATATTTTTTTGTAACTCATAACCACACGATGAAGAGAATAGGGCCAAAGACTGATACCCGTCGCACATCCATGGCACTGTGATATCCCGAAACACTGCGTCTACCTTTCACACATTGTTTTCGTCCCAAGTATGAACGAAGAGTTTCATTTGGCCGATTTTTTCACCATGCTTCTGAAGTCCTTTTTAAGAAAGATGTCAATATTCACAGTACCAAAAGCCCTTTGGAAGAATAGGACCTTAAGCAAATTCTCTGTTTTCAAAGGCTCCGGTAGTTTCATCCTGAGGCAGTGATACCAACGTACACGTATCTTTTTCATTTTCAATTGCTACTATTGAGGGCCGAATTGAGTTTTACGTTTTATTGCACTTCCAGCTAGGTATGCAATAAGCCTTTTGTAAATAACGTTTATAAGAATCTTGGAGATGAAAGACAATGTACTAATAGGTCGGTAATTATTCAGAAGGTGGGAATCACCAGCTTTGGTAATGGGTGTTATCAGAAGTAATCTGAAGGCAATAGGAAGCGTTTCGTCATTTTCCATTTTGGAACTGATCAGGATTGGTTAGGTCCTTCAGGTTTTTGGAATTTCCATTTTTTTCCGCAATTCTTTGATTTGGTACGTTTTCTTCGTTTTTCGAAGCAGGTCTGCAAAAATGTTCCAGTATTTGTTGCAAGATGAAATATTGTTAGGCGAAGGCTCCTGAAGCTTCTTCTCAAAGGATATACATTTCCGTGTAAATGAAAAGAGAAGCGCAGATCCATGATTTTCGGGGGCTTGTTTTTCTTACAGCACTCTTCGTGTACGGAAACATGGCTGTGCCTTTGTTACATGCGTTTGCAGTGCAACTGATGATTGTTTCAGAATCTTGTTAACCGTTCACTGCCTGTGAGGTTACTGACGAAAATCTTTCCGGCTGTCTAGTTTTTTGCAATGAAATGAAGCATAGGAACCTGCGTGAGAAGTTAGCAATTTATTATCCAAATCCAGTAGGTAAGCCTGGAAAGTGATTTGTGATGCCATGCACAGTAACACCAGAGCTACCGATCTTGGACAGATCATTCAAGTTAACATTATCAGCCAATCAGTTTACCAGAAGAATTTGACACTATTTGCTTTAATGAGAATAAGTCAAAACTGATGTCACCTATGGTGGGGACAGCGCGATTCAGTTTCTGTACTGTTACAGTACATTCCTCGAGGCCCAAAATAGATTTAAACTTGTTTTTAGGAGGCATCTTTTATATTTGACATTATAAGTTTTTAATTTTAACCTACGACTTATTATGTGCATCAATCTCATGTCGTGTAACCAAGCTAAGTGTACTGGAAAAAATATGTAGCAGCTCGACCGACAGACGTAAAGTTTGCTGTAAAACCTGCATGTTGATGTTATTTCCACTGAAGTTTTTATATTATTATTACAAACGTTTCCTCCCGTTTGTAGTGCTGAATTTATTTTAATGTCGGCTAATTTACATAACATTTATTTTATTTGTTAGATATTTTGTTTTTTTCTTGTGCGGTACAACATTCGCACTACGCCTCCTGTGCAGTGACAAGCATTTACGTAGCCTCATTTCTTGGCGTAGTCCTTTCGCAAACTTTGACGCCTGGCAAGACGGATATGCTTAGTAAAGATTATCCACCCAGCCCATGTGAGAATGGGTTTTTATCCCCCAAAATCTTAAAACATTCCATTAAACGTGCAGCACTGCGTGCGTAACTCTAATAATGGATCATACAATCCGGCATAAATTTAAACCAAATATAAACTTTGTTGTCTAGTCCGAAGCCTTTTGTATCAAAATTTCAGTTAGAAAGGGCGGGCGTTTGTTGACTTTCACAAAGCCGTACCTATAAACTTTGACTTTGAAAAAGCACACTGATAAACATTGATTGGGTCCAAAAGCCCGAAATCTTAACAGCGTTTCCACAAAGCCACACAGCGAAGTGACTGTGGTGTGTGGTCTGACTGACTGTGACGTCTGGTCTTAAGAATGCCCTTAACAACATACGTAAAACCACGCTGCTGCAAGAAATTTAGATCAATTGGTATGAAATATCGCAGGATTTAGCACGTTGAGAAATGTCGGTAGATACGTGTTATATACTCCCGCAAAATGTGAACTCTCCTGAAGAGGTTTCTGGGCAAAACAGCACACTATCTGGACGAAGCGTGGAACGTCCGTCGCCTTGGGCATTTCAATTCACTTCTTACATTTCGCAGTTATTCCCCATTTTCATTGGAAGAAACTTAATCCGATGATACGTTATACGAAAAATACGAAAGTCATCAGCCATTCTAGAAATGCGATACTCATAAAGACAAATGCAATTACCAACGAGAAAGGAAATACCACCTAATGCGTCACCGGGCTCTGCTGGCACGCGACGCGCACTCCTCGCCAACGGTTACGCGCCAAAATACCAGGAACAGTTCTTCAGTTTACAGTCCTGCCTGCTGTCCACAGGAGCAGTTTTCGGTGGCAAGGATCCGACGAAGAAAGCTTTTGGAGCTTCTCGGATGACTCTATTACATTTTGCCAAGGATACCTTTGCCGAGAACTGCTCGATGAGGCTTGACGAACACCTGTCGGCGTTCTTCAATTTCAGGGAACATTTTGCAGGCCTATTAGATAGCCTCTCAGAAAACATTTAAAAATGTACAGTGGTTTCCTACGAGAACGCCGTACCAACGTTCTTTCCAGCGGTTTTCAGTGTGCGGTTCGCCCTCTCGATGTGCCCGTGCGGTACGCCCTCTCGATGCGCCGTGCTCCTCGGTGCGGTACGCCCACTCTAACTCCGTTTGCACGAGCAGCTTAGGGCAATCGGAATTTAGACCCGTTTATATGGGCGAATGCGGCTTGACGTTGAAAGTGGACGCAATTCTGCCGTTACTTCGTAGATGACGGTTGGAGAGCGTTGAGATCTGTGCGGTGGTTGTGGACGGAGGAATATACGAGAAGGAGATGGGGCAATGCAAACCAACAGATATTGGCTTGCATTTCCACCTCTCTTTGCATATACATATACATATATATATATATTTTATATATTGAGAGTTGAATATATATATTCAACTCTAAATTCCAACCATTGTCAAGAGACCCAACGAAAGCTTTAACCACTAAGCTCAATAAACAGATTACTATAGCCAGTGCCGTCATTGGAGACATCCATTTCACCAAAGGCATCGGTGAATACAGTCCAGGCTACGCCTGCGGGAAGTCAAGATACACAAAGCAGGAAATCCGTTACCACCAATCATCTCTTAGATCCCGACGCCAACCTGCCATCTAGCCAATAAGCTGAACAGCATGCTTGCACAATACACTCCTTCTGAGTTCAGTCTGAGGTCAGCTGGCGAATTTCTTTGACATTATCAAAGGCAACGAGCCTGACGGCCTCCTAGCATCTAGGGACGTTGAAAGTCTGTTCACCAATGTGCCAGTGGAAGAGACCACTCAGATAATTTTGAATGCAAGTGTACAGTCACTGCGGCCGACCTCCAGTGAAGATGTCTAAAGGTTTACTGGAAAGTATGCTTTAAGCCTGCACGACTGAAGCACCGTTTCGAGCGCCTGACGGGAAGCTCCAGCCGCCAGACTGACGGCGTCGCCAATGAAACACTCAAGAATGACGACCTGGAAACCACATATATACTGCCGCTACGTCCACGACGTTTTTGTCGACGTGAGTGACTCTAAACGCCTCCTCAACCTCAAAACCAGCATGCAAGACCATTCTGTCCTGAACTTCGCGACAGAGACAGGCATCAATAACCGCATCCCATTTCTGGACCTTGACATCGATGCACAGACTGGTACCAAGAACTGACAGGCTTATGACGTTGTTTGGAAGAGGTCGATTTCAAAATTCACATAGACGTATCCAGGGCACATAAAAAGGGTCATAGTTTTTTTTTGGAATGTTTATTCATTTTGCGGCATATTTTGAGACTGGCGAGCCGTGTTTGGAAAACTTTTCCATATGCGTCACTCGCTATGTCATGTATACATGATAAATACCCATAGGAAGATTCAGCTACCAGTAAAATACCAGTGAGGTAATTTTCTGCATGGTGAACTATTGGTAACTGGCTGTCATGCTTAAACATATCGTAAACAGTATTTTTTATTCTGCTTCAAGGTAGATATTCTGAGATCATAAGTACATTATAGTTTGAAATAATAAAATCATAGGCATAACCATGACACTTGAAGGGGAACTGCATTTTTTTCGGGAAAATGTTAATTTTTTTATTATATGTTCTGAATCTGGTGAGCTTATGTGTGTCACGAAAACATTTCCCTATATATCACATGCCATGTTATGCACACATTGCAGATGGTCATAGGCGGATCCAAGTACCATAAAAAGAGGGATTACTAACTGCATGGTGATCGTTGTGTTTTGTTCCGTAAATCGAGTCATAATTTCTCATGAATAAGGAAAATATAATATCCCTTTTACATCGCCCTAGAGCCACCCCTGATTTTTATTGTCACTGAAATATATGGTATTTGGTCGTATTATACATGGGATCGGCAATAGCAGTCACACAGATGCCAGATGTCTGTGAGGCCCAGTGAACGTGTTATTGGACAAAATATGCGTCCCAAAACCGATGCCTTGAGACGCCACTAGCAATTTGTTCATATGTGTGTATGATGATATGCCTGAATTGGGATAAATACGTCTATATCACATGTTAACTTTGTTTTATTCATATGGTGAATCATAAGTCTGTAGAAATAAGAAAATATAAATACCCCTTTTGCGTGCCCCTTGATCCGCCATTGCCCAACTCTTCTTCAGAATGCTTTGAAAGTATGAAGGTTACAAATATTTATGCGATTTTAACTGTCCGTGATATTATGGAAGTCATCAAAATAAAACATGGCCATGTCGAAGGGCGCAATCTCCAGAAAGCGTGATATTCCTCTAACAGGCCTCCCAAAAACGTGTCTTTGAAACGCCTCTGAAGGGGGTAAATTTTTGAAATCTTGTCATACGGTGTAAAAAAACGTATTTGGAAATCACCAAGTCTCGTGAAACAGACTCCCAAAAGCCTGGGAACGACGAGAAAAACCGGAGGAGGAACAGAATCTGCCCCTCCCTGACTCAGGATAGGACCTCCCGATCCCGGGCCCTCGCTCGGCGGGGCCATTTTTACACCCTCGCCCGGCATGGGGGTTCTAAAGTGACCCCCTAGTAACTGGTGAACCAAGAAAGATGGAGAGCGCAGTAAAAAAAAAACAAAACAAAAAAAAATAGTGTGTTGCTCTTCACGTAAGAAGCTCATCGATACCGATTTCCAGGTTTCATGTCAAAAGGTGACCTAGGCCACGGTAATGACCTCAAAGCGGCAATGTGAAAATATGTCGAGGTTTTCTTAGCAATATAATTTCCACACTTGTAAGGATAAATGTATTTCGGAAGCACCAGGGTGTTGGCCATTGTCTTAGCTATCGGAAAATGTAGGGGTTTTTGGGTCTAGGTCAATCGGCGACCTCTCAGATCACAAAAATGCCATCATAGCCGAAATTTGCAAGGGGGGATGATTGTCCATGACACCTTTGCCGGGCAACAGGACAAACGAGCGTCTACACGCATACCAAACTTGGTACTCGGTTCTCCTCAGGTTGGGAAAGGGGCTGCCTCTTTGGGGTCCCGACCACCTAAGTTCCAAAAGTCATCTCCAGGAGCTCTCATGTCATTTTACGGAAATCGCTCCTTTTCGAAAATCACTTAAGCTAGAGCTGCCAAGTGTGGTGTGTAGGTAGGCGGGCACACGGTCTATGCTAGCATATCACTGTGGTGATCGCGATAGTTTCCCAGGGTCATCGCTAGAGACACAATTGGATTTCGAATTTTTGTATTTTGGAATCTCTTTGATACAGCGTGACCTTGGCCTACAAATTGGCTTATTATATGAGGTGATGTTTGTGAAAATAATGTTCACGTGATGGATCGTATTATAGCTTTATTGCAAGTGTAGATATCACTTATTCCGTTTACAAAACTACAGTGGCGTTTGACGCCAATGTTTGATATGCTTGTTTGACCTAACTAAAATTAGGCCACTGACTCCGACATTTATAAAAGAAATATATAGAAAAACATTGCAGTTCCCAATATCCAACAAGTATAATGTATCGTGCGAAATGCTTAAAAACAAGACTAACACGACCTTGACAGAAAGGTCACAGGATCACGACTTATTGCATGAGAAATTCTGAAAAATTTACTCAACGCGCTTAAATGTTAAAACTCAGCTACAGCAAAAATTAGCGCTCTCTATCTCCCGCCACTAAAAGCTATGCAAGAAAAACCGCAGAGGGTCCTTAAACGACCCACCGCCGGGCGAGGATTAATAGGTTCGAAAAGGGTTCTAGCCGACACGCGATCCAAATTCACCGAGCGGGTTACAGGCGTTTACATGAGACAGTAAATGCGACTTTGAACCGACCGCACGGTCCATTCAGACTTCAGCTGCCCATGTAAACAGGGTTCGTTGATCTCTGCCGCTATGAGTGCGACCCCTCTCCCCCCAATTCGCCGGAGCCGGTGGCGTGTGTGCTCCTCGTCAGCCGCGGTGACCCAGTTCCGCCCCGCGCGATCACAAACAGGCGAGGCCGGGCGTCGCGGTGGCTCCTCGTCCGGCCGTGTTAATGGCTTCTGATCATGGCTTCTTGGCCGTGCGGCGGGCCGAGCGGCGGCCGCCGCTGCCCGCGATGACCTCGTTAGTGAACCCGGCCGGGCGCAGGACGGCCGCCGGACCGGTCCGCATGCAGGCCGGCGTCGCGGCGGCGGTTACGCGCCGGCCAGTGACGTCATTACGCGGCGGCCGAGTCCGTGAGCCGGTGCCGGCCGCCGCCGGGCGTCAGCTGACCGGCAGCGGGACGGTGGAACGGCGGCGTTGCATGCCAGCGTGGCGCCGCCAGCCGTGCAGGGCATCGTCTGCTGCTGGCATGCACGTCCTCAGGTTCGCAATGGGCCCATTGCGGAAGGGCTGCCGAGAGATCGGTAGTGACTCCGTTGTCGCCGTGACGTTCTGGGAAGGGGGCGTCCGAAGGTGTGGCGTCACGGGCTGTGAAATAATGTTTATTCCACGGCGAGGTGATGCACGTGTGTAATGCTTCCAGAAGAGCTGCGTTGCGTGGGAAAGGCAAGCTGCCAATGGTCTGGAGACACGTTCAACTGCTGTTGCTAAGTGCTGGTTTCGGTCTTCTCCCGGCGGCTCTTCACTGCCTACAGGGCGGATTGTTAGCCTGGGTTTCCCCAATGGCGTCGGTAGACCCTCTCGTGCTTCATTAACTGGCTGGTTACTGGCCATTCCCAGGAGCAGTCTGAGCACGAAACAGCCGAGCTAATTTCCGTAAGTGTACATCGTAATAAGAAAACGGGCCCAGCAGAAAGTATCCCCCATAAAGTTGACAGCATTGGAGTGTTCATTGCTAGGGAAGCAGATACGTGATTCATTGCTTGCTCTGAGACGGTAAATCTACTCTGGACAATCTCATTAGAACGCAGTGAGCTACAAATGCGAGGGCTGTACTGAAAGTAGTGCCGGTCGGGCTCACAACTCCTTTATTGACCAACATGAGACATAGTCAACTATACACATGTGTAGGGTAACTATTTGTCTACAACATGGTACTGTTCAAAATGTTTTCCATCAGTGGCGATGCATTTCCGCCACCTTTGAACACACTTGCCACATCCGCTTTGGAAAAACTCTTTCGGGCTCTCCCTGGTTCAGCGTCTGATACGTCTTCCATTTCGCCGGTGTCATCGAGCTGCCGCCATTTTAGACTTTCCTTCATGCGACCGAGAATGTGAAAGTCTGGAGGCGCCAAATCGGGGCTGCGAGGCGGATGTGGCCCTACGTACCATCCCATTTGTGCAAGAATCTGCGATGTTGCCAAAGAAGTTTAGGATCGTGCATTGTTGCGGTCAACTTTTTCTGTGGTCTTTTATTACGGATGGCTTCCTGAAGTTTCCGGAGTGATGCAATGTGGCGGTCGCTGTTCATTGTTATTCAACGCGGGAGGAAGTAAATCCAAATCATCCCCTTGCCATCCCAAAACACATTCACCATAGTCGTTGTGTGCTGAGTGCCAATCTGCGAATTTCTTTGATCTAGGGCAGGTGGAAAAGCTTTAAACTTTTTAAAAATTTTAAAACCTTTAAACTTTTTTTCACCCGTCTTCGCACATTACTTTCATCAATGGTCACCCCACCATACACATTTTTGAGTCTTTTGTGGTTGTCGGCAACTGCACATCCTTCTTTGGTCAAAAACTCGATGACAGCTCTTTGTTTCTGTCCCATATCCATGGTAATGCGATTAGTTTCGGAAGAAATGGCAAATAGTCATTACTTTCACTATAACAGTCGTATTACAGCGACATTCGTTACAAGTAAAATCATTTCAGAGCACTTGATTCAGCTCATTCCCCATGTAGCTTCTGAAGATCGATGTATGGCTAATCTGCATATGCAATGCATACCCGGAAAAGCCGAATCGAGGGCGGAACAACGGGTTGTCTGCGCCTCCGGGCCTCCGAAGTAAGGTTAAGCGATACAATTAGTGTCGTAATGCAAACAGATAATAAAAGTCCAGTTTGGTTTACGGTGGCGAGTCACTGAACTCAGCAGTACCCTAGGGAACTTTAAACTTTTTATAAGTAGTTAAATTTTCAGGTAAAAAGGGAAAATGGAGTCACATACAGCCATAGGCCTAAATGGAAGCAATTTAAACTTTAGCATGAAAGCAATACAAACATTGATGAAAGTAATGTGTGAAGATGGGCGAAAAAGTTTAAAGGTTTTAAATTTTTTTTTAAAAAGTTTAAAGTATTTCACCTGCCCAAGACCAAAGAAATCCGCAAATCAGCGCTCAGCACACAAGGCAAGCAATACAAACTCGTGAAATATGTAATGGGGGCTTAAATGAGTGGCGTATCTTCTATGCGAGGCACGGGCGGTTACGCCATTTCTTCTTGGGAGTGCTGCAAACATCAGTCGAACGGGGCTGCCTTCCTGGAATCGATTTTTATGTATGGAACAATATACATTAATACAGTATAAGACAAAATTGCCCAACACCAGCCCAGGACTCATTTCTCACAAGACACTCCTTTGCCCTTCGGATAACGATGTGACTGAATGTTCGTGCTACGAAGCTGCACGACTCCTTATCGGCCCATTAGGCGAAGTGGTAGTGTACGATGGAGTGCACGTAAGCTTCTTAGACCACAGTGACCCCAAGAAAAAAGGATGAGACGTTCGGGAAATGCATGACGGTAACCCAGACGACAGCAAACATCGACCTGTATCATTAAACCTCAAATCACGCAACTGCTTTTACTGGACGTACTCCACCTTCTGCAGTTCCTGTGAAGTCTCCTGCAGAAACCATGAGAGCCGTGCTTGATACGAGGACGAAAGGCCAAATTTCGTCGCTGAACGGCGATTTCCGCCGACGACCGGCCGACCTCTGATCCGCAGCCACCGCCAAACCGGAGAAGGCTGACGAGCGGGGTGCGTCATACGCTTGCGAGGCTCTGGCGCATAAGAACAGAGGCATTGTATTTCTGCGAAACGGCTCGACTACTTCGGCGAGCGACAGACAGACCCGATTCGGTCCGTTGCGGGACGTTGTCAGAGCTTGGAAACGAGGCTGACGACAATGACCCGTTTTAGAGACATGAGCATAATCCAACACTTAAGAGCGTAATTAATAGGCCCGTGAAATTATCCAAAGGGATCTCAGAGGTGGACGGGGGATCCAAAGAAGCTAGGCCAGGAGATGCAAAGAATCTGAGATAAGAGATCCGAAAACGGCAATGGATTTTTTCCGCTTTCCTTTTCGCACGTGCATTGCTCATAATGTCACACCCCGTGCACGTGTGTATGACCGACCTTTGTCACGAGTAGCAGGTCCAGGGGCGTAGCCAGGATTCCGCCCAGGGGGGCCAAATCGAATCAAGGTGTCCCTCATAACCAATGGGGGCCCGCGCCAAGGGCGGACCCAGGATTTCGCCGAGGCGAATTTCGCCAAGGGTGGAGCGAATGGTCAGCGCGGAGCCCCATTTTTTGCCCTTCATATATGAAAAATTATGCAATTTTGCCTTTTACCATGTAAAAGAGCCGAAAAATTCAAACGCGTCGCCTCATTTGAGACAATTCTGCGTTTTGTTCCCGGACAAAGTGGCCGAAATATAAGAACGGCGAGATTTTAGGCGGTTCCCTCCCTCCCTCCGTTTGAAATGTCGTGTCTATATCTGGCCCAGGAGCCCGTCCGTTCCTTCATCCCGTAGCTTCTGCGGATATTTTCGTCAGCTTAGTTTAGGTTACCTCTTGCAATTACAGGGGCCCTTTTGGTGGTCTCGGGCCGTCTGCCTTGCCAGGACTCTCTAGTGGTCTCAGGTTCCTTTTAGTTTCACGTGTCCTGCGGGACGTCTCAGGTGCTCCTTTGGCAGTTTCAGGGGCACCTCGGACAGTCTCAGGGACCCATCTGGCGGTTTCAGGGACGCTTGAGCTGTCTCTGGTTTCCTCCTGTCGTTCCTGGGACGTTTTGCCGTCTAAGGAGCCCCTCGGGCACTAAAAAGACCGCTATAAGTCTCTCTCTGCCGTGACAGAGGTGCCTCTGGCAATGCTCTAGGTCCTTTGGCCGTTTCAGGAGCAGTCTGGACGTCTCAAGGACTAGTAGTTTCAGGGACCCTCTGGGATTAGGGACATTAGGAACCTTCAGCTTTTCACTCACAGGGGCCCCCTAGGGACTTAGTCCTCATCTCGGGCGTCTCAGAGGACCTATGAGTCATCTGACGGTCTCAGGGATACTGCCGTGTTGGGGCCCTGTTGTGGTCTCAGGGGTCCTTTGGCACCTTCAGGGGCCCTCTATGCGTCTCAGAGGTCATCTAACCCTCCAGGAGGCCTCCCTGACTGCATCAAGAGCCCGTCAGGTTCTTACTGAGACCCAGTGAAACTCATACGGGCCCCTTCAGGGCTCTTAAGTCTGACAGGGGCCTCTTCTTGGACCTCGGAGGGAGGGGGCGATCGTCCTCATTGCTTCCTCTTTGGATCCGCATCTGGCCCTCGTAATCAGTGGGGTTCCATGTGGTTAAAAGTACTGTCGGTTTGTAGAGGGGCTCCGCTAAAGTGTAAAGAGAGCCCATGCTCACCTGTAAAGACGTTCCTGCCGACCTGGCGGGTGCCTCTTACAAGTTGGCAGGAACGTCTTTACAGTAAAGCAGGGATCCCTGAATGATCGTTGAGGGGCCCTGTTGGCCAGGGGGTCACTGTCTGTCTGCAGGGGGCACCCTATCCGCCTGTAAAGTGCCCCTGTCGACCTCTGTAGGCAGAGGTCGACAGGGAGGTCAGGGACAGGGACAGGACAGGGAGTCAGAGGTCGAAAGGAGGTCCCTTCAGAGGCTGACAGCGGCTCTTTATGGGACGACAGGGTGCCCTTCCCAGACAAGCAGTGAACTCCCCTACAAGTTAGCAGGGGCCCCCTAAACGCTCATTCAGACCACAGGCCTCTTTTTATAGCACACAAAGTTTTCTTGTATATTCGCAGTACGTGCTCCTTAAGTTCGTAAGCCTTCTTTAACCCTATTCCCGGCAGGGGGGGGCGGAATCCGCCCCCCCCTCGGGTTTTTTGCTTGCCAATTCCAGGCTTTTTGACGCAGCTTCACGAAACTTGGTGACTTTTCCTAGCTATTCCTTCTACGCGCCTTGACAAAATTTCGGAATTCTATTTTGCTCAGGGGCGGAGCCAGGCAACGTTTTTGGGAGGCACCTCAGGTCATTTTTGGCCATGTTGAGGGTAAAAGGAAAATGTCTGCCAAAAACAGAGTTTTTAAGATAGAACTTAAAACTTTATATGAATATATAGCTAAATAGTTGGGCAATGTGCATACGTAATTTTGTTTATCTGAGGTCACTTTACAAGGTCAGGTCAAGGTCAAAAGTCAAAATTTGTTTTTTCGCAATAATTTCGGCGCCGTTTTTTCAAATGCCAAACCCGGAATATATATGACGTAGAAAGATGCCCTCTACTTGTGTACCAAGTTTCAGCTTGATATCAGGTCGGGTCACGGAGCTATGACCTAAAATGTCAGTGCACGTACCCTATATCGCAAAAGCCAAAAAATGAATTTTTTGGAATAGAGTGAATTTCATCGATTAAAAACGTTTACAGATAATATTGAATGCACACGACATCATTCCAGGTGACCCCAAGGTCACTGGAGGTCATTTAAGGTCAAAGGTCACAAGTTGATCTGAGAAACGTGTGACCATGACACTTCCCTTTTTTATGTCCTGGCACCGCCTATGCTAACATTATACAAACATTGTAATGCGATTTGTACTTCTTTAGCATAACATGACTAGCAGAAGCTAAAAAAGTGTTTTAACCTCTTTTGTTCATTTCGTTATTGGAAAACTAATACCCCTATTTTTGAAACCCTGTGAACGCCCATGAATTTTCTCAAAATTTGCAATTTGCATACCCATGGTAAAAGCCCTATCCATAATCTCTCGATTGATGCCAGTTTCATCGAAATCGGTCCATAAACAACGGAGTTATAAGAAGTCAAAAAGTACCCCCCATTTTGACATTTTTGCCCCCCTGTATCCACAAATTTCAAAATTTTGAAAATTTCTTTTTATAAAAATGTAGTTCACGTCACGGCAAATCGATTGCCGTTTGTTGCGATGAAATCGGATGGTGTTCTCAGATCTGGGGGCCGAATCCCCCCTGCCGGGAATCGGCCATACCGTCTAGCCCTCCGGGAATAGGGTTAATGCTTCCAATATTCTCATTTTGCTTTAATTGTCTGTTTCGGACAGTGTAAGACGCCCTGCGGGCGCCTCACGCTATCCAAAGAACTGGCGCCTTCGGCCCCACGGGGGTCCGCTCGGCTGCCAGGAGGCCCCGCTTGGCCTCCAGGGGCATGACCTCTTTTCTCCCTCTTGGCTACGCCACTGAGCAGGCCTCAAATGGGCGGGCGTCATTCGTGTGGGGACGCTGGACGCCGAGCTCCACGAACTACAGGCAAACTGCTCACGTTTGGAGATCGTTTAGGTTCACGGAACCCCGTGGGATTAAATCGTTTTTTAATATGGTCATAATGGTTTGATAGGGTTAGGAATCAGAGCCCTTGCTAAGCAGAGCTTGTTGCATAGACTTTGACCCCTGTATCCGATCACGCAATGCCAGGTAACAGCTTATCTCGAGGCAAAAGTTTAACGTGCCCTTAGCGTGCGACACGACCGTATGGTGGCCAGCATAACCCTATATTGGCCAGTGACCAGCTGACCCGCGGGCCAAATATCGAGCGCCGGGGCGACTGGAACCCGTCTGACGGGGAGACCAGCGCTCTACCAAGTGAGTTACCGGTTACGGTCATGCTCATGCGTCTGGCAGCGGCGCCTGTGACATTTAACGACCATGAACGATTGTGATGATCGAAGCATGTCGACGACAGCGATGGTGACGTGACAACGACTGGGGTTTCGAGGTGGACTGGTCGGGGTCCATGTAAACTCCCGCCGGCATCCACGTCACTGCACACGGATCACCACTCACTACACGCAATTACCGTGACCCACCGTGACGTTTTCTGACTCATTCAGAGCCCACTGTATACCGCCAACACGACCTTTCACGGGTTCTCGGTGGCGAAGCATTCCACGGGTCTTCTGTACCGCGTGACGCCCGCGGCGGCGGCAGCGGTGTCCGCGCTCTGTCTGGCTCTATTTGTAGCCGCCACGAGCGTCTACGGTGGCGAGCAGTCGACCCAGCGAGCTCTTCTCTGTGAGCGTCCCACCGCGCGCTGATGCAACGTCCGAACGGCACTCACAAGGGAAGGCCGTGCACGTCCGCCGGCCGCCGGCCGTGGACGTGGACGGGACGTGGACTCGGACTCGGACTCGGGCGGAGCTGGTGAACGTGGACGGGGAGGCGGGCGATGGACCAGAGGCGACGAGCAATGGACACAGGCGGGAGAAGGGGGCGGGGGGTGGTAGCAGACGAGGACGTGGACCGTGGCATAAACGCTCCTGGGTCCGGAGATGAGGCAGAGCAATGCATCGGACACGGAACACGTCTTGATGAGGTCAGCCCTGCCGTAGTTTAACACTAAAGCCTCTGGACCGCCCGCGGACACATGGAAGACACCAGCTCAGTGCCGCTTGGAGAGAAATGTTTCTGACGTTCTTGAGAAACGTACTGAATCACTGTATGCTTGATCCGTTAGAGCTGCAATGCATGCCAGGCTTACGTGACTAGAGACGTTCATAAATAATAGGAAACGATCCAGTATGCAGGTATACAGGTGTATTTGTAAATGTGGCTGAGGAGCCTTTCAGAACACTCATGGATTCCGAGACATTGTTCCGTCAGTTGAAAAACAAGTGCTCCCTTGGGCAGGCGTGTAAGACTATACATTTCTTTGCATCCTGAAATTTTCCGGGGAGTTTTTATTGCAGTTGATTTCAGCATAGGTAACAATATTTGAAGGATTACTTGCCGTATGCAAAGGATGCGCTAACGTGTTGACTTTTTTAGGCATCTGCATTCGACAGGGCTGTGAGCGAGACAATGTTCCTTTGTGCAAACAGCGTGAGCTGCAGCAACGACAAAACGCTTATGCAAATTTTGTTTGATGGAGTGCTAACATTCCGGACACGACTGCGAATCCTAAGGGGCCTGCCATGATTCTGAGAAAAAAAATCAGAGTCCCATCTACCAGCCTCCCGTCGGAAATGTGGGAGCTCGAAAGCCCTGCGTGGGATTTCGTCTTCGCCGTATGGTCGTGAACAGTGCACAAGGCTTCCGACACCGGCCAGAGCCATGACCAACGAAACGACCTGGAAATACGAAACCGTTTCTCGTGTTGTGCGCCCAATAAACTCCGTGAAGCGAGCTATCACGATGCGATTGCAACGGCGCTCTGCGCTGCGTTCGACGTTTTCCTCGCCCATGAAGGCGCGCGATCTCAGCCGGTGAAGTGACTCAGAGTCAAGCCGCTCGAAACGCCAATTTTCGACGGTAGAGAGCGGCATTTCACCGCCCCTGTGGGGAGGCGGACCGGCCATCGTCATCAAACTGAATGCAGTCCTGAAGCAGGGACATTAGTGGGAGCGAACAGGGACTTTTGCTGGCAGGTAAAGACGCATGTCTTTATCCTCGGCCATTTCACTCTGGTGAGGCTGGTGTGATTCGATACGTGTATAACGTCGTCCTTAAAATCGCAAGTCCGAAGTGTTAAGCTCCCACACAGGCGATCGATTAGCAATCGTGAAAAAGAAGCCCACAGCGCTTTTTTCTTATCAAAATTGGTCTGTATTTAGCCATTGGGCATGGACCCTGTAGCCTTACAATATGGGGATTACTTCTCAGTGCAGTAGCAGGTGGGCCGCTTAGGATGCATTTTTGCCCCTGTGCAACCCGTAAATATCGCCATAAACAGGCACTCTCTACAACATTAGGAGCGCTTGAGACAGTCAATTTGTAGCTCGTTCCCCCAACTGTCGTTCGTTTTCGCCAAAGTTTGGTGGTTATCCGTCACGTTTACCGACATTCCGTCGTAGTCACTACCATCGGAAGAGTCTCGACTAGCGTGTCAATTTGGGGGAGAGAAGTCCCTTAGCGACCTGAATTGCCCTCCCCAGTGACGCAAAATTCCCCTCCCCTCCTGTTCAGGTGCAAGAATGTCCTGGAGTACTTAAATGACTTCTTGGCCGCCTCCAAAACCATTCGTTTCGGAACCGTCCTTAACAGCGCCATTACTAGGTGCCCGCTGGAGGAGCTGGCGACGACTAAATCGCGAAACTTCTTCCGCAAGTTGAACATTAGCAACGCCCTTCTCGATGTCAGCGACGTTCACATCGAGATGCCAGATGTTCGGGTCAACGACGAAGACCCGAACACCTGGCCAGTGCGCGAGGACTATCGGAAGGCTGCCACCCTCGTCCGTGGCCCCGGCGTCACGAACGACCGCGCCGAGAGAGGTGTCGCACTCATCCATCCAAGAGCACAACTGCCGCCTTGCAAAGGATGAAAGAGCAGCTGCAGTTCGCCCTCCACGTCGTCAGCGACCATCAGGAGCGGTTCCCCGACAGCCGTGAACGCACACTGGCCGCTGCCGGATGTTAGCCGAGCAGACGTGTGGACAGGAGACGCCATTGGTCGGCATCCAACCACTACATAGGCACCGGGCGCTGGGCTGCGGTGAAACTCTGCTGGCGGGTGTTAGCGGCGCTCGTTGAGCCCGGCACAGTGACACTGTTGGTGACACTGGTGTCAGTAGTGATACCGGTGGCGGCCTAGAGCTGGTGATCACGGTGCTAGTCATTCTGTTATTGCGCCAGCCGGCGGCGGTGGAGTGCGGTTGGCGGCCGCCCCTTTCCTGTGCGTGGAAGTCGGATCCAAATGAAGCGCTTTGGGTTTAGACCTGCCCTGGGCGGTAGCGGCCCGAGCTCAGGGCACCCCGCCAACGTACCTGAATAACTGCGAGAGCTTGGATCAATCGGATTATTAATCCATCACATAAGAGACTGCCAGTAATTTACGAGTGGAGTTTCACATGTGCCAACACTTGGTGTGGGTACCAGCTTAACAGATTCTTTGTATGTACCCAATGTTGGTACACAGGGCATGTGATTTGTCCGGGGCTATAAACTGGAATCATCCCAAACAGAAAAGCAAGCAGTGGTCGGCAGCCATGAGACCCCGACCCTGACGGCCTAATGCTCCAGATGAGGGGGAATGGACCTGGATGCCGGCCAGGGACGCGGCCTTTCTTTGGGCCCCGGAGCTCAGTGTTAACTGAAATCATACAAAAACCGCCCGCCGGAAAGACGATATGCAATGGTTTTCACAAAAAATGCGGGCGTAGGGGGGGCATGCCCCACCTTGGCTGCGTTTCTGATGCCATCGCCAGGGGCAAAAGTTAAAGTTGGCTGCGCAGTGCCTAAATTTTAACGCAGTTTCGTCAGAAATTAACATAGGTGTTTCTAGTCTAGCTGAGTGGTAACCGATTCCGGTGTGGGAGTTTAAAAATCTCTAAATCGAATTTTTGCCCTTATCTTAAGGACTATCTTAGTCCTTAAGCCGCCAGAAGCCGGCGTGCAACCGCCGAAACACTGACTATTGTTGGCGTCCGTCCTCATCAAAAAGGAAGAAAAAAAACACGCTAACTGAAGTTTCACGTGGGCATTTCACCCGGTTTCCAGAGGCCGGAGAATGGCGAGCGATCGGGATTTCTCCCGCCGTTCTGACGTGAGTCCCGCGCTTTGTCGAGAGCGGCCGTCCCGCTCTGTCCACCGCCGGCGGCAATACGGCCGGCTCCCGTGGGCCCGGGGATCGCGGGACCCCAGGGACCCGACCGGCCCACTTCCAGCGCGGGAAGCCCTGCCGGCGGCCGGGCCGCTTTCCGGCCTCGGTGCCCGGCGCGGCGGCGACGCGCCAGCGCCGGCGCTCCGCACCCACGGCTCGGCGGGGAATGCCGCGGGAAGTGACGCGGCGCGGAGCAAAAACGGGTGCGTGACGGCGGCGATTCGGGCGGCCGTCGGCGCTATCGACGGCAAGTGGTGAATCATCTAGGCAGCATCTGTGATAGCTCGAAGACGTAGAGGTGTTTCTCTGCGCTTATTGAAGTACTTAGTTGGGAAACCGAGCTGACTGAGAGCGATAAAACCAGTTGATTGAAAGAACAGTCCACGAGAGATTGCTTCCTGCCCAGAACTTTTTCCAGAAGCCTAAAATATTCGCGAATTTGTTGCCTACGCTGGATAAAGCATCTGAATTTCCCCTCTGTTTTGTGGCTCCTGGTAATAACAGTATAGCGTGTTTTGATCTCACATGACATTTTTGATGTTTACGTACAGCTCTGGCACCTCAAAAACGTCCTTTTGTTTGTTTGTGGATGCACATATATGCAGCGCAGTGACAATCTGAAATAATCAAGCCGTCTCACTCCAGCTGAGCGTTAACTGTGGTCTGAGGCAATCTCGAACGTCTCCGGACTTTAAATCGATACTGAAATTTATCACCGCAAAAGCGGCTTTCAGATCATCGGCCATTATTTAGATAATGGCATGTACCCGACGAGCGTCAGTCCTGATGCATTGCCGTCAGTCAAAACGAACTTTTCCGGCTGGGATATTTTACGCCAAAACACTATTAAAAAGCACCGTAAAGTACGTAATCTTGATCTTCACTCAGACCAGACGGGGCGGCGGCGGTTGGCACCGCCAGGCTTTTACGACCGTCTGCTGACCGCTATCTGGCACGGCCGGCGGTGGGTGGACGTATGCGGCCGACTCGAGTGGGACTGACGCGGGGCACGCCAGGTCCCAGCTGGGACCCTGAGTTCCCGCCCGCCGCCGCGGCGGCCGACCGGCGGCCCTTGGTTCGAATGGTCCGATTGAACGACCTACGGCGGCTCGTCGACCCGAGCCGTTCGCAGGGACGGGACAGCGGCCGGCCCGTCGGCCCGCCTCACGTCACGTCGACGTCACGACATCGCCGCTCGCCGACGTCGCGCCGGGCCCGCCGCACACGGCCCCGGCTGGAACCTGCCCAACGTCGCGCCGGCGGCGGTTCCGCGGTGGCCGTGCCACGCTATTTGCGTCGGTTCAGGTTCGTCGTCTCGCCGCGTGTCTTGGTGTCGGCGGTCCAGTTTTTCCCCCGGCGCACGGCCGGACGGACGGACATCGGCGTCGGCAGCCGGCGGCGGCCACTAAACGCTGCCTTTGTTCGGAGACGGATGGTTACGTTATTTTTGTTTCTGGGTGGCTGGCAGCTGAATTTACGAGGCCACCGCATGTTGCAAGACATATTATCTTCCTCCAATATCTCCTCCTCACACGTATCCGACGATCTACTGTTCATATAATGCGTGCAATGCTGGTGTCTTCCTACTGGGTGGCTAGACGTTGCGTCTTGTCGATGCAGAACAAGTATCGGCTATTTGTTTCAGTTAAAGCATTAGATCATTCCCAAAACCGAAACCCCTCAAATTCACCACATGAGCAAGGGCGACGTTCTTAAATTAACCCGTTGGATTACACGTGGTTTTTGCGCCGTGCGGAGTCTGTAAAGACCGCACTTTAGCACCTGTCGGTTCCAGTCATTAAGGACCGTGAAAAACCGAGCCGCGAGTCGAACCGAGCAAAAACTTTGATGCCAGCCAAAACTGGCCGAGGTTTTCTGCCGGTCCCATCTGCCTTCCGCAATTTCCGTGGTGATATACATCATCGGAGGGGCCATGTGGAGGTGCTAATGGACAAGTGCACTGGCAGCTAGATGTACCAATCACTGGTGCGCTGGTTTCCGTGTGTTTCCCACGGGAGTCGGTGAGTATTCTGGCAATATGATAATACAGCTATCTGTTTAAAAGCAGCAGCACTCGGCTGGTTTTAATTTTGTCACAGGACGGATCTGTGTATTTTCAGCTAGCGCGGCCGTAAAGGCCGGGACAGAGGCGGACCCAGCCAACCGCTTTGGGTGGGTTCAAACCACCTGGAGGTGAGGTTAATGGCAATGGAAGCTATGAATGCTAAAAGGTAACAAAGCATGAACGGCATGTCTTTGCTTCTAAAATGACGTAATGCATTTGTATACTAGAAAAACCAGTCTTATCTCTCAGATTGTGAACTTGACAATGTTTTCCGTCCTGGACGATCTGGGGGACTGGTCGTGGCCCTTTTACACCCCCTGGGTCAGTCTCAGTTGAGACAGGGCTCAAATGTAAGACCAGCTCTGGTGTAGCGGAGCGGCACTAAACCAAGGTCAGGTTCGGACTGGCCCTAGCATACGGGAACCGGAAAGGACTTTGTGTTTATATCACGCCGCAGCTGGGCAGGCCAAGCTGAACTGTATGGGCTGTTCTGGCACGTGGGCCCCATTATCGACCGCCCGCACCCCTTCACGACGCACACACCTGTCGACAGGACTGCAGTCGACAACGGCGTTTGACGTCACGCCGGAGGGGGGGTCTGGCAGAGTGATGGGACTGACGGGAGAAGGGGAGTTACAGCAGCGCGGTAGGACCGGAGAGAGAGAGAGAGAGAGAGAGAGAGAGAGAGAGAGAGAGAGAGGGAGGGAGGGAGAGGGGAGAGAGCGAGAGAAAGAGGGAGAAGGAGAGGGAGAGAGAGAGAGAGAGAGAGAGAGAGAGAGAGAGAGAGAGAGAGAGAGAGAGAGAGAGAGAGAGAGATAATGCCGTGATGGGACCGAAAAGAGAAGAAAGGAGAACATGGGTAGTTGTGGGCCGAAGGGAGAACATTGTTAGCTGGGGCCGAAGAGAGGAATGGGAACATACAACGGGGGAGGCGGGGCCTTCGTGCAAACTGCGACACATCTCGGAGAATACTGGTATGTTACTTCCGTAACAGAACAACACCCCAAAGTTCAAGGTCGCAGCGTGGCGGTGAGCAGCCGGAGCAACAGATCCGGCGGCGGGTCAGACTTGGATGGTTGTCAGTCTGATTTACGGTACCACTGTTTGCGATGAACAGATGCTTGGTGGCCTGGAGGCCACAAGCAGCCTTGACCCTCATCCCTGGTGTTACGACGATATGACCTTGTTAATGGAGCCTGGCTGCTTGTTCGTTACTTATTGCCACTCTCGGCTGCCAGTGCTATTTCGCGTAGCAGTCTTTCACGCTGGCTGTAGCACGGGACAGTGAAATGTGGATATTACCCAAACTCGTACCGGAGACTTTTGGGTCACAACGTGAGCACGATAACCGCTACTACGCCGTTTCCATTGTTCTTGTCGCTGCGTGCGGCTTCGTCTGGAAAGGGTGCGGCAATAACAATGTTATGCAATGTTATGGCTTATAAATGTCGCTACGTTCTGGAAATTTGCTAACATGTAAGTTGTAAGTCAATGACCATGATTCTGTGGCCTTATTTCGTGTTTCAAGGTTGGACTTATTTTTTTTTAGTGTGTTCCTGCGATAGTCTGTACGGAAGATTCGTTAGGAGGGAATTTTCTGCCAACCAGACGATGTTCGTATAACGTTTCTAACCGGGGCAGTTACATAACGTTTATTTCGGTTCACGTACAGATAATAATCAGTCCCACAAATATCACGCTGCAGTATCAATAATAACTCCCCATAACAACAGTAACAAACCTCAGCATCATGATGTTGAAAATTCGTCAAATACCAAAGCCTGGATAACAATAAAAATGGACGTTACGTGAAATTACAGATGAGTAGCTGTAGGAATATCTCAAAGCATTATCGAATCAAAAGTGACTGTCGAGCTGTAATCTTTCAAAATTTAAAGCTAACGCTTTTGACTTCACTGACACAAACACGTGTTTAGTTTCTTAATGGACACGCCTCTATTTTTGCCGAAATAGACTGTTCTCAGGCATACTCTATTTCGATTTTATTCTACGTCTTTTAAATTGCTATTCGCAGCTTTTTGTGACAGGCCAAATAGGAGACTCCAAGCCTTGGCATTATTTTTTAAGGAGGCGAAATAAAAGACTCCAAGCCTTTGCGTTATTTTTTCAACAATTGCTGGACTACTATAGAGCATACAAATGCGAAGGAAACCGCCACTCAGTGGCGTTCTTTTACCGCTTTTAGAAGACTTCTGCCTGCTCCTATTTAAGTTAACTACTTTGCTCTATTGGCACCTCCAAATGCTTTACAGTTCCCGCAACACTGTCGTAGGTTAAACATCGACGAGAATTTTCAGTTTGCCACTGGCTAATCGTTGTAACTGACGTCAATGATGCGACACTTGGATGTCGTTTTTTACCTCGTTTAGGGCATTCACTCAAGCCAAATTCATATTGAAATCGACATCAGTAATAAATGACACGAAACAGCATTGTATATCGTTATTCTAATTCAGATATACCTTTTCACAGAAGACAAGTCGTGACGAAGCCAAATGAAGGGTTTGGGAATCATCCACTGGGAAACTGCCATGGGAATGCTTTGATGTTTTGATTGGATCCCGTGAAACTGGGTCTTATGATATTGTAGAAACTCCTCATGATATTCAACTTTTTTCGCTTTCAGTGCAATAGGATGTACCCGGAAAGGACCAAAAACAACAATTATCAATGATTGCAATGCACGAAGTAATGATATATAGTGGTCTTATGACAAGTTCTGCACGTGTTGACGTAGCTCTAGCCTTGATCAGGCCATGTGACAAAATGCTGCCTGCAGAGAATGTCCGAGCTTTTTAGGAAGGCCGTCACACAGTTTGCTTACACCTCGTCAACCGAGCTAAAATCCGTTGTCACGCCAGCTGACGGAATCAGGAAGCCAGCTGGCGGCGGTGGCACCGTCTGTCCGAAATGACGACACGTGCTGCAAGTTCGGCAATAGTGACGTCGTTTCTTGGTTAGTTTGCTCTGTCTCTGTAAGAGTTCCTTTTCTGATGTCTGCTGTCGCGCTGGCAGAGAAGCAAGAACGAATTTCCTGGTCCTCCCGACAGCGCAGCAAAGCTTTTCTCCGCCGCTTCTGCTGAAGCTCAGAATATCCCTTTATTGACTGCCGAGGGTCCAGCGGCGCATTCATCCGATGACCCTCAGTGTTCCTGGCACCAACTGCTGTTGACGTCGTGACCCCCTTGAATTCCTGGCGCCCTTGGCACCGGTGGCAGTGACCCATGCCATGCATTGTTCGCACTCCCGACCGTGTATCTTACACGGGCCATCCATCGTCGGTACAGACGGCCGCGCCAAACATAGCGCCCCCTCCAAACGACTCCGCCCACGGCTGGCAGGTCAGGGGCGCCGGGAGATCGTCGCGATCACGCGTGCGGCGCTCGTGGCACTCGGACGCCTTGCGTCCCACTCCGCGCTCAGGCGCGTTAGCATATGGAAAACGGTTCCGGTTCTATTCCGCGAATTGATTTGCGCCTTGCTGGCGCGTGCATTGGCAAAGGCAAAAGGCAGCCAGGAAAGACCCGTGGCGAATCGGCATGCGTCGTACGGATATTTTCAGGGAGGTGCGGCTCACCGCTGCGAAGGTCAGGCTCCGCGCGGCTAAGTTTGTAGCTGCTGATCTCTGTTCCACGTTGGCGCTGACGGAGCGGAAACAGATGAAGCGTTGTCTGTCGTATCAGCACACCAGACGACAAATTGACGCGATCGTCGTGTTGAAAAGCTGAAGTGAGCAGGACAGCTTTCATTTCAGCCGTTGGTAATGCCATTAGTCTGGTGATGGGATACGCGGCTCAGCAGTGCCAAATGTCAGGCCGTGCGAAAAATTGCAAAAATGATTCACGGTGCAAACATTGTCGATGCTTTTCAGTTTTGGCAGTCTGACGCAGAGATATCATTCATATTTCTTATGAAGAAAGGTATCGCATGGAAAGTCCTTACCGAAATACCACAAAAGTGGTAATCTTTATTCAAGGTGGATCTGTGAACATGACTGGTCGTATGAAAGATTGGTCTATGAACCCTGCTGAGTACTCAGTTTTTTTTCATGCGACTGAAGCCATAAGAGATCATCAATTCGTGGAACAGCCCTGGCTTAAAACTTGGCATAAGTCTTGATTTACAATGTAAATAAACTGAAATGTGTGGAGTATTATCAGATACCGTGTAAGCACCCGGGTAATTGGTATCCACATCCCCGAGGCCGAGCGGCTTCCGTCTCATGCGGCCAGGTTGTCCCCAAACCTAAGATCATTCACGAAAATTCCGTTTCCTGAGGGTTAGGCGACGAACGTCACATTCTTTTGCAGGCAAAAATTCAATTATTTTGCCGTCTGCTGCGAGGTGGCTTTGTTTTTGTGTTTTCCCATGTCACTTTTTACCGTTGATTCGTCTACCGGGAGGGTTTCTGTCAATGACAAGGCATTCACAACCAGGACAGCCAGTATCTTCAGTCTCTGATGAAAAACGAGGTGCATTGGATCTACCAGTCACTACGGAGTCGTGTCACCAACAACAGCCGTGAGAGATTCGTGGAGCCTCTACACAGGGCCGGCCTTCCCCTCGCGAAGCCCCACCGTCCGCTCAGCTCGGCCGCGCCGGTCCGATGACGTCCGCCGACAGATTGCCCGCTGCCTTGCCTCGATCTGCCGAGCTGCCGTCCGGGACCAGGGCGCAGCGCCCCTGCGGCCCCCACCGCCGAACGCTCCCTTAACGTCCCGCAGCGTCCCGCACGGCGTCCCCCGCCCGGGAGCATCCAGCGGGCGCCCAGTTCTGCCGCGGCCGAGGTCGCTCCCAGCGCCCGGCGCGGCCCGCGGCAGGCGCGGGGACGCGGGGGACCGGCTGCGGCGGGACGGCGGGGCTCGTCGGAGCTGCGTATGAGCTCAGCGTCTCGCCGTCGGGTTTCGCGGAATCGGCGCTTGACGCCCGGCTCGCCCGGGGCGGTTCTGCCGCCTGCAGCGCTGACCCCCTGAACCCAAACAAGGCCAGTCGGAGCAGATGTCGATGTTTAGTTTGGGGGCATGTTATCGGTCGATGCTTCTGCAGCCAAATGGATCTGCGGGGTCGGAGACTGTCCTACACGCGGTCAACAGTTTCGTTTCGTGACACGATAGTGTGGGATTTTCTCAACAGATGGCGGGCGTGGGCTTTTGAGTGGCGCTCTGGACAATGGAATCACGACTGCTCGGCGATCGCCAGCAACTACACGGCGCTTGAACTGAGCCGCTGCATCTGCTGAATGTATTGGAAATCTTTCTACAGCGAAAAAACTCGGATAAAACTAGGCCGGAATCTTTCGTATCTGGACCCCTGACGACATTATGACTGCAGTGGGTCATCCAAAAACCCTTTGTTTCACGGGGTTTCGCAGAAGTATAATTACGTCTCGTATTAGGTACACCAAATTGTTTGCCTTTGCGTGCCACATAATCCTGACCTAGGCGAAGTCAGTGACCCCATAAGTCTTGCACGCATCACGTTGCACTACAACCCAAATGTTTTTCACCTTGACTTAAAAAACATCTAGGAAGAACGTGGCAACTTCAGTTGATGAGTCACTAGATGAATCACGTGACGTCCACGCCGCTCTGTTCTCCCTTGGTTCGTCAACACAAAGTAATGTGTTGGAAAAGGAAGCGATTCAGTAAGCAAGCCAAATACAGTCTAAATGACCACGGACGAACGCTGAACTGTCCAAAACCAGCTCGTTGGAATCCCGACCGGGACCGACGTGACTGCAGTGCGTCCGCGGCCCGGCGTCCCCGGTGGTAAGGCCGAGGTGTGTCAGTCCCAGCCTCCTCTTCCTCCTCCTCCGTCCACCGGCTGGCCCCTCGTGTTACGGCCAAGGTGTCATCCCCAGTCTCCTCCTCCTCCTCTTCCTGCTGCTGCTGCTGCTGCTCCTCCTCCTCCTCGTACGTCCACCTGCCGGCCCCTGGTGTCAGCCCCAGCCTCCTCCGTCGACTTCCGCCTGACGGCCCCTGGCGGTATGCGATCGCAGCAAATTGGTGGCCTGAGAGGCCCGAGACCAGCAGTCGACTGCGGACCTGGGCGAACAGAGAACCTCTCAGTGGCCTCACAGTGACCAGTGCAGGGGCTGCGATTCCGGAACACGGAGCTTCACGGGAATGCGGTCCCTGTCACGATAACGTTCTTGCTGCCTCATTTATCGCTACAGCAGTCCATGTTATCCCGTTCCAGCTTGTAGTTGTTTTTCATTGCAGCCGTCATATCTAGGCATTTTTAGCCTCTGACGCTGAACTTGCTGCCAACACAGCTGTCTTATTAATGCGGCAAAATCCGTTAAATTTTCATTTGGTTGTCCGTGGCTCGATATTTAAAGCTTGGTGTGCAACGCTAGCTTTGCGAATTCCTGTTCCATATGGCGTGCATTTTCCACTTCCGTCGATTTCGTAATCTACTCTTAGAGATGTGAAACGGATTACCTTAAGACAATCTGCCACTGATACCATACCTAAAAAAATGGATAAAGTAACACAATTTAAGCGCTCGCACTCGCGAAGTAATCACTTCGAAGAAGTCTTGAAGGTTGGATGGCATGATATGATATAACTATAACGCAAAGAAAATAACCTGTGTTCATATCATAACAAAAAATATGTCGAACGTTGTAACGCAAAGCGCTTTGAATTTGATTTTCCTTTTGCAGACTATTAAACAAGCTGAGGTCAAATAATGACGCATATTGCTCGCGATATTTGAGCTTGTACTCTCGAAGAAGAAAATGTTTTTTTACAATATGAACTGTTTTTTAGTAAGCTATCTTTTCTTTCACCGTGTTCATCCCATTCTAAACAACATTTTGCAGGATGTCACGCACGTGTTCGGAAATCCCGTTTACTGTTTCTTTTTATCGCTGATCTAACATGAAGTTCGCCTTGTGCCTCGATTCGAAAAAATCATGACTTTTCTGTGACTGATGTTGCAGAAAGAGATTAATTCTCTAGTTAAATAGGTCATAACCTAATATATTTGCGGTTCAAATGGGCAACAAACCTTCTAAGGGCAATGGAACAGGAAACTCGGACAAGTCTTGAACAGATTTCCAGTGGGCACTAGATTTATTGCACACATTACTGTTGCATGTGTTTTCCTTCCAAACAAATTTTTCACTGAGTCATGAGTGTCCCATGCCCTAGAAATCCGAGGTTGACCTGGGATCGTCGGTATTTTTATCACTTGTTTGGAGAAATGCTTACTTTTGCTTTTAGCCTCGACATTGCATAATTGCGAACGAAACGCTAGGCCGATGAAATCTTATCTCAGCCAGTTCGAAAAACGAAATTAATCGGCTGGTCCGAAGGACGAATAAGTTTCTTGGAATAAAAAGCTCATCTGATTTTTGGTAGATGAGTCCAAAATGACATTGGTTTGGGTGTGGCTATCCTTTGCCTTCAAGCTTATAAGGCGTTTGATGTCTTGTTTGTATACGTTTATGAGATCCGGCTTTGTTGGGTAAACGAAATATTAGCATGCAGTATGTAGAACACCCAGGATGCCGTCTTGGATACACAAAGCTCAAAAAGCCCCGGACGAATAGCCAGTCTTGTACAGGAGCGGTTTCTTAGAGCTTTACAAAAGTTTCATATAGCTTCAACGACAATACTTGGCACACGGCATAGGGATGAAGCGCATTTAAGCATGTTCCAGGCAAGGCTTAACAATCCACTGCTGCCGTTTTTTTGCTATTCACATCAGAGCGACATGGATCCATGAAACATGCCAAATTTCCTCATTTATTTTGCATACTTCGTAAAAGTAGAATTTATAACTACGTTACAGGAGGGTCCAGAATGGGTTTGCGGCAGGCACGTTCGACTGTTTCGTTACTTTGGATGTCAGCTCCCGTATGAGCTTTCTTCAATTTTACGACAATCAGGTCATCACTTTCCGTCATGGACCTGCGTATGGCTTTCCTTATTACATACATTTCATATTACTTTGCGTTTATTACATTTTATGATGACTGTGGTGGATCCAAGGCGGTCAAAAGACGTACCGAATGTCATAATTGTGTCTGACTCAGAGTTCCGCCGGAAAATTGGTGAAGTACTTGGATCAAATCATTTTCCAATAAGATGGGAGTCGAATCGATTTTTTTTATTGATAACTGAATTAAATCATTAATCCAGCCACTTTAAATCACGTAATTTTACAGTAACAATGGCTACAAGGTTACGAACTTACAATGAGTCAAAATAGGGATCGCCTTAAGTTTGACTTAATATGGATAAATGTGGTCTTACACACTAAGTAATGGAAAGCACTTGCATTTGGGAGACGGTGGAATGGCACAATGGAGGCAATGGAAAACACGGGCATTCAGGCACTTAGCCAGGGTTTTTCTCGGGGAGGGGACGAATGTTAAATTTTGTCATATGCCACTGGCATATGACAAACTTTATAGGAAAAGGCAGCAATTTTGTGTAACTGACCTCATATTTAACCCACGGGAATACATATAATGTTCGCTTTCGCAAAATATATAGGGTCCCTATATAAATCTAGTGTAAACCGTTTGGCTGAGGGGAGCAGGGGCAAGGCTCAGTTGTCCCCTTGGCTACACCTCTGCGTGCATTTCGGTGTTGGCGAGAATGGAGCAGATGTTGCATTACTTGTTTGTTGCTTTTCTCCCATCCCATGTGCGACTCAAGTCTGAGTGCGCTGTTTGTTGCATGAGATGTAATTCCCGGGGGGGGGGGGATGAGCCACCAGCAAGACTCAGCCGTACCTTAAAAGGCCTCAGATTGGAACTAAGCCCAGGGGCCTTGAGACTGTAACATGGGCGAATCATATGCTGATGGTTCTGATCAGTCTTATGCCTCAATGACAATATGTCATAGGGAAATTATCAACAAGACTGCTGTTGTTTCAGACAAGTGGAAAAGTCGAGTGGCAAGCCAGATATTTGTGGAAGTGAGTCTTGAACAGACCTATTACAAGCGAACAGACCTCGTTCGCGCCCTGTTTGTTTTTTATGCGTTTGTTTGTCAGAGATAACAACAGTCTTTTCACAATCTGGACTAAATCGGCTAGGCATTGTGTTGTTTCCTTCTGTTTATGGCGATGTTACCACGGCGATTTCTTTCAGTTTCTCCACGCCTATTTGTTCAATAATTTCCTTCAATGAACAGGTATTGAGATTATCGAGAAGAAGGAAGGACAGCTTTTATTGTAATCGTATTTGAACATCAATGACTGGTTTACCCTGTGCCTGGTAAAATATGCCACCTCAACTCATCGTAAGCGCAGACATCACGGTGCAGTGCATTTAAAAAGCGGTCTTCTAAAACTGTTACGTCTGCTCATTAGCCCTTGCAGAATGAAATTGATGTGGTTATTTTCAGCAGCCCGACTAGTCGTTAGCGAAAATCCTTGCTCCACGGAGCCAATGGCCTCTAATTCTACTCCCGGGCTCACATATTCAAATCTGCCAAGAGGCATCGCAGGCATGTCCGTCTACACGGGGTGTAATTTCCGTAATGTCGCGGCACTGGAACCCGCAAGCTAGAAGCGTAATTAAGCACCGGCATGAACCACGGCCGACAGGCGCTGATTTCTCAGTTTGCAGACGTTCCCAGGCCACCGCGGTGTAAGACCAGGGGTTTGATGAGATGCAGTGGTTACGCTTTAATGGCGCGCCCGATGCTTAGCGGTGTTTCGGTGTCCAGACGAAAGGAAACAGCATGAGCGCGACCTGGGAGCCGCGACCGAGGTAATTCACAGTCAGGATTTTTCATTTTTTGGATTTCCGCGTCTTTCAGGTAATTTGCAGTTCGGATGCTGCAGGTCACATGTGAAGATAAATGAAGACTAGCCACGAATCTTTGTCTTAGTGTGCCTGGGTTGCGTTGGTGATGTTTTCGTTTGGAACCTGACTGTGCTCATTCAGATGTTCGTCTCGAATGTACTATTAATGTCGCGAAATGCGTCGGGGGAAAATGTGCGCCAAACAATACTTTAAAACATAATTCCGCAGCTGAAGAGAAAAGCAGTAGGTTGTGCTCTGCATGCGATCCGCAGGACCTCCTACTGGCTTATATCATGACGTTACATAAAGACATAAAGATGTGGCTCTTGTCAATTGCTCGCGTTGTAAAACGTACTGGACTTTGTTCTTCATGACTTATGACTGAGATGTCTTTTTCATGTTTAACTTCTACAGTGCAGAACCAAATTTCAATGAATTTCATCTACCACGGAGCACCGCGACTCCCTCAGAACTCGGACATGAATAAAAAGAAATGGCAACCTACAATTTTCTCATTTGCTCCCTGCCTACTCTACACTCTATCTATCTGCGATGTTGGCAGCTTATCTCTGGCCTTTGCTCTGCTCATCTGACCTTTGTCAGGGGCAGACAAAAGCTTAGTTCTGATCCCATTGCCACCAGAAGATGTTTCTTGTGAAAGCTGGGGCAGATTTGGTAAACGTCTGACATGAGCGTCAACAATGTAATTTACGCACTGTGCCATACATGACTGAAGCCTTGCATAAACCATCGATGACGACGGTGATGATGATGG
Organism: Capitulum mitella; assembly: GCA_030062745.1. NCBI lineage: Eukaryota > Metazoa > Arthropoda > Thecostraca > Pollicipedomorpha > Pollicipedidae > Capitulum > Capitulum mitella. The sequence goes on along the minus strand of CP099841.1, from coordinate 5,670,279 downwards.
TGATGATGATGGTAATGCTAACGATGATGATGACTTTGATCTCAATAATAATGCTGCTGCTGCTGCTGATGATGGTGACGATGCTTATGGCATTAAACATAAGAAAATACTTACTTTGTAAATGTTTCAAAACCGAATGCTTCGTGTTCCAGAATATTTTTGATAATGCAAGTGGAATTAAAAGTGATATCATCGTTACTGCGTGTTTCATACTCCTTCGTGTTGAGTTTTCATTTGCAGTTTATGTTGTGAATGTGGCAAGGATCTGTAGGAATTCTTTTCAATGCTGCGCACCAACATCTCGAGCGTACCTCCTTTTGGAGCAGGTCTTGAATTTTTCTATGCAGTTATGTCATCAGTCCGTGTTTTTTTTTTCGAGCATCAAGCGCGGATGTCAGCATCATCTCACAGCCGTCCCATCGCAACAGCTACTTTGCAGTTGCTCGCGGGACCAAAACTGGCTCCCATGTTCAATGGCAGGGTCTGGCGTTTTTCGCATGCTGCCTCCGGACGCCTCGCGGTCATAGCGGGACAAAACTGGCGCATTAGGTACCGGTTCGCCTGCCGTACCTGGCCACTTTCCGCGACGCCCTGAGCGGTTCATGCCGGTCGGACCGGACCATCCTGGGCTGACCGGACAGTCCGGTCTCCCCCTGATGCGTTCTGGCCCGAGAGGCGCCGGCAACAGCCACCGGCCACGCTTCGGCGGCGGGCAGCCGGGTCGACTGACCAGGGATCGTCAAGGTGACCTTGGGGACGCGCCGCCGCCGACGGTCGGCAAGACTTTCCGGAGGTGTCGGTCTCTCGCGTCTCCGCGTCATGGTCGTCCGTTTCGTCTGGGTGTCCGACGGATCGCTCCTGGGATGATCTGACACGGCAGAGTTGTTTCGTTTACTGGGAGTGAGCCCGACAGCTTCGTCTGAAATTCGGATCCTCCGTTGTCTTTGTGGTGCTCTTTTTTCGTTATGCTGCCGCAGCAAAGCAGAATCAGACGAAAGTGCCGGCAGGGGAAAAGGCGAGCCAGGTACTGCTGCAAGCTTGCTGTTGTGAAATAGACTGTTGCATTGTCATTTTTCAGTTTCATTATTCCTTTGTCAGGAGCGCAGACAGGATTTTCTTAAGGGGATCCGGAGCCCAGTGTGAACTGAAATCATACGAAAACCGCCTGCTGGGAAGGCGATGTGGAATGGTTTTCACAAAAAATCGGGCCTAAAGGGGAGAGGGCCGGCCCTCCCTTTGGCTGCACTTGTGTTCTCTGTACGTTTTGGTACCTAAGGCTAATAGTTTTTGTTTATGCCGCATGTAATTAATATGCCAAACGCAGGACTTTTAACGCTTGGAGAGGTATTATTGCTCGTCATAAGAAAGAAAATTATTGCTTTTTCAGGAATATTTCTCTCTTTTAGTTACTTGTTTGACTAGCTTTGGCGACCAGCGATCCGACACTGAAAAGAGGTTCATGTGTGCTGTATTTTCGATCAGTGAATATGTTGCTATTCGAGGCAGTTGTGCCAATACATTCTTATGGCAGTCCACATAGGTCGATGCCAGTGGTAATGAAATTACGGTGAATATACAGATTCGTTTTACGCATCATGATACTCTTTCCCAAGATGGATCTCGCCAAACCTGTAAGAGTATATGCTACTACAACGTGAAACCAATTAAACAAACTTCGTTCGACAGCTTTTCTGCACAGCTTCACCCCTTGCTTTATGAAGAAGCAAATACATCAAAAGTGAATCATCTTCCACTGCCTGCAAACTGGCAGTTGACCCAGAGACCAAATCATATCTCTGTGTTGCAGAAATGCGCCGATGACGACCTATCCAACAAGGACGAATTTCCGAACTTCGCCCGCACCTACCCGCCTGAGACTCAGGTAAGATCTCGCCACCGCCGACTCGTCCGGCGCCGGGATAGCCTCCGCCGCGCCGTCGGGGTCAGGGCCACGCCCACAGGTCGGTTCCGCGGCTCTGATTGGCTGGAGTCGACTGCCGCCGGCTACTGAGGCGGCCGCCAGGGTCCACGGATCATCTGTTGACAATGTATTGGACCTCCGACGGTCGCATCGCGGCCCGTCACCGCAACAAGATGCTGTCAGAAGCTGTTGGTCAAGAGAAAGGCTGGCAAATCTGGACGGCCTGTGAAGGGGCTGGACGTTCGGGACCTGGAAGCGAGCCAACCCATTGGAGCTAGGCAACCGCTGAGACGACATCTGCCTGTCACGTCTGCCTGCGTCGCAATTTGCCACGATCGACTTTGTCCCATAACACGACCGGGGTCGTCTTCCCGTTGAATCAGCACAGGAGATCCAAATATAGCAGTTTTGTGGCCCGGCGACGCTGTGGACTGCGTCTGAAGTTTCTGGAGTGGCAGTTTTCTACGGGCTTAGATACTGTGAGACAGTGGAGATCGTCGTGACGCGACTCACATCGTGCTCAAGTCGACGCGACAAGAGGCGGACTTGTGAGGCTTCCGGTGCTGATTCCGAGTCCTGCATTCTCACAACCACCGTGTTTGAAGAGCGACTGAGCCATATGCAGTTGCGAACTCCTACGGCAATGACATGGCGTGCGATTCTGTCGAGTTGTTGTCCAGGAAAGGTGAAGTTTAATTTTAAACGACAACTTAAAATGGTGCAAGCCTGGTTCACACCAAAAATGATGGAATGGTATTCGAAAATTTCTGCTGCGACGTGCGGAATCGTACCAACGCACCCAGTGTAAACTGGGGTTCAACGTGTCGCCGTGTGTATTTTTGACAAGGACTATCGCAATTGACGGGAGCAGTGGCGCAAACAACCCTTGGCAGGAGTTGTCTTAACACCTCATGCCGATGATTCCGTGAAATCAGAAGCTTAGCGTTCACTTCACCTGCCTTTACATCGGGTAACCGCGGGTACAAAACCGCCCGATATTTGTCCGGAGCGTTAGATTCAGCTTCTTTGCGAACGCTTCCTCAAACCAACAGGCTACGCGCTTCGGGGATCTGCGTGGCCGAGCGAGCGGTGCGGGTCAGAATCCCGCAAATCACGTTCCAGCCGAACCCCGTGCTTTTTTGGTTGTTGCGGTTTCGTGCTGTCAGAAAGCTGACGGGCGGCTGGCACGAAAACGGACCTCTGTAAGCGCATTAATGAGTCTGGGGCGGGTATTTTTACGACTTTCTTGTCCCTCCGAGAGCTGGCCTGGAAGTGTTCTGCACCGCCAATAAACTCGGAGCTCGCTGACGAGCGAACTGTGTCTGCCTGCCTCCAGGCAGCGGCCTTGTTAAAGCCCGGGAAGACAGCACGCTGTGCCCAGGTCGGAGCTCTGCCGTTCTGTCGGCAGAGACCTTTTAGTTCACCGGGCGCCCTTCTCGACGGAGGCTTTGTCGGCGCTCGAGACGGAATGGGAGTTTGTGACAGTGGTTCCGCGGCGGGGCTGGAAGACAGGCGCTCTACCAGCAGCGCGCAGGCCCGGAGTCTTGAGCCTGTCGCTGCTCTCGCCATCTGAGCCCTCACCACCAGCCACCGCTGCTTGCCGTCGTCCTGCAGGAGCTAACTGACCCATGCGGGCAACGACGCCGTTCTGTTTTATTGTCGGGCGGCCCGAAGGACGGCCGTTGGATGGAGGCCACGGCCAGACCGGGAGTAAACACGTGTCGGGGCGGATGCGGTCATGCATGGCACGACAGTCCCGCTCGACCTACAGCGAGACGCAAACAGCGTCGCAGCTGTGGCGCATCAGAAGCAGGCAAGCCGCTGGGACATGAGTCTCCCGCTGTCCGCTCACGACGGGTCTTCCCTACCGCGTTTGCAGGCGTTGCTATTGCGTCGTATAGGTGAGACTCAATCACAGGGCAGTCTTTCGCCGGCGGGCTGTCGTCTGTTGGTAATTTGGCTACGAATTTTTGGCTGCCTGAAGCAAATGTTGCTCTTTATGGGGCGTACGTGTTTGTGTTTATATGTCTTCTCAACGTTCACGGTTTGATTGCCATACGGCTAGAGACGACCAGAAGTTTCCTGTCATAAGCTTATTTTTTGGCTTTCTTCGGGCCCACCAGCCCCGTTGTTTGTCGTTGCCCTTCCATCAGAAGCACGGGGTGCACATTGCCCATTTTAGCCCTCATTTCCTTCCCGCAGTACAACATGGTGATCAGTCACTTGGTGTCCCGGCCTGACAGGCCCCTCCGCCGGCGCCGTCGGTCTGCGCACTCGGACCTCCGGCGCCGCCGCCGCCTGCGCCGGCCTCGGCGGCGGCCGGGCCGTCTGACTCATGGCCACCTGCCGGCGGCCGCGGCGCTGCAGGCCCGGCGTGCAGGCGCCGGCTAAAAATAGCGCCGCCGGCGGGCCGCGGTCCGAAGGCTGGCGCGGCTCATCTCGGCGGCGACGGCGGCGGCCGTCAATGCGGCCCGCGGCCGTCCCCCGTGACCGGCGGCCACGGCCCGTCTGCAGGACGGCCTCGCGGCTGAGGCGGCCGCGCGGCGCCGGCCTCCAGGGAGGTGTAGGATATCGTCGTGTCAGGGCACCGCGGCGCGTGACCGGAGGTTGGCCTCGCTCCTCTGCCGGCGGCCCGCCGCCGCTTGTCTGTTCTGCTGGACGCCGCTCCGCCGCTCCGTAGCCGGAGTGTGCGCCGGGGAGTCCGCCCGCTGCGGCTCGGGGCGCTGTGGCCGTGTTCCGGAGCTACTGGGCCTTTCGACCCCAGTCGGACCTGCGGCTGTGCACCTGTGCCAGATTGCAGTCCTCGCCTGGCCGGCAGGGGCGTTGCAGTTCAGGGCGGGCGGCTGGTGGGCACACCTGGGGTTTTATCGTGGGCTGGCTCCGGCTGTGGTCTTGGTGTCTCTTGTCGCTGGCGCCACGGCCAGCCTGTTTTGGTGGTCATATGTGAATTGCTCAAGCGTCGCTGGCAGATGAATGGCGACGCGAAAACATGGGCAAGGTCGCGCTCTAAAACAAGCGCTTCCAGGTTGCCCAGGCTTACGTAGCTGTAAGCGCATTGCGCTGATTATGATTTCTGTACAATGTGGTAATACGTTTTATAAGAGCAGGAATCGCCATTATTGCGGGGCAAGGCGCTGATAAGTGATCACGTTTTAGTTCACCATGACCTGCAATTTCTGTGCCCAGTGAAGCTTAAAAAAGCTTACTGGCATTAAAATTTTGGTGCCAAAAAACTTCATTGGCCGATTAAGATGTATTTCCCGAGCCAGATGCTGTTCACGGTCCCAAGTAATCTCGCTGATGGCAGCATAGATTAATCTTCGTTTCTGGGACGACCCATAAATCGCTTTCCACTGCCTCATGTGGATTTTTAGAGCCCCTTTCTTTGTGGGCTTTTACGGCTTTTACCTCTTTTGTAAACGAGTACTTTCAACAGATTTGGATCGCGAAGTGATGCTGATGGCGACGTGAGATACCCAGTGTTCTTTTTTTCTCTCTCCTTGTGCGGCCTCCGCTTGAAGTGAGCGGAAAGGACCCTGCGTCACACTTCCATGGCCGCCCACATTCCGGGGTCATGTCCGCATGGTATCGCCAGGTGGCTTCAGGGAATACCTGCGCCCGAGTCCTGACACTCAGCTCGGGTTGGTTGGATTCTCCGGTCGGGACTGACGGAGGTCTTCCCGCCGTGGAACGCTCCGTGACCGCCGCCGCAATGGCGCCAGATTGCGTGACGCTCGGCGGCAGCAGTTCCTCGGCGGCGTGTGCTGGCCCCCCGGCGTCGGCGATGGCCTCGATAGGTAGACCAAAAGACTGCGGGGAGCCGCCACAGAGAATGTGTATCGGCGACGGCCATTGATTTACGAGGAGAAAGGGCTGTTTTGACCATTAAACTGGACTGGAGGGACTAGCACTAAAACGGCCTCGTTGTTTTGACTTGCCAGTGCAAAGAAGATAGTGGTTTCTTATCGCTGCTAAGATCATTGAGCAGTTTTCCGTTTGCTTGCCACGTTCACTTATTTCTTTTTCTCGTGCAGGGGCGGGGCAAAGACATAACCGAAGGTCTGCAACAGATTTGACAGCTTTTAGATTTTGCTTTTAGAAGACGAAATGCATTTTCAGATACCTGTGCTATAACTGAAGACCTGAAAGGTGCACACAAATTGACTCGTCCTAAATTCCGGTGATCATACCAAATGGCCCCACTGGTTGTGATAGAAAAATCATTTGTGGCTGCCGCAAGTAAATCCCCGTCCTTGTGAATGAGCAAGGTTACCTTTGAAAGTGCTGCATGTAATGCGTTTGGTGCGGAAGACTTCAGACCACATTGGGCTCGGTACATAGCTACAGAACTTTGGAAATTATGATCTGTGGACACTGGAAGATCTATTTGTTCGTCCACCGTCCAGGTTCGGTTTTCGGAAATCCGTGGGAAAGCAGAGTTCACATGTCCGCGGAATCGACATTTTGGAAGTTAAAGAAGCCGAACAGATCTGCAAGTGCATGGAAAAGCATAGGACTGAAAACGAGCTTTAGATTTATATTATGAAATGAATACCTGCTTGTAATTCGTAGTAAAATATCAGCCAGTGCATGTTCATGGGTCATGAAATGCAAGAATTAGAGGCGAAGGTGAACAAAAACGAAAAGAGGAAAACGGTCGCAACGTTGTGATGGTTTCTGCGTATATCGCTAGAGCATTTACATCGATACGTTCTCTTTTACGTTTCGTTTCGACGCAGGCTGAACGTTGCAGGAAGTTCCTCGGTATATGTCTCTATGGCGACTTTCAAGCCTTCAAGCCAAGCCTTGCCAACACCTTGTTACATTCGGCCCTATTTGGTGTCCTCCCCGCGTCTCGTGTGGCGCAGTGCCCAGTGGTGGGGCGAGGCGCATGACTTCGAACCCGACCAGCCAATCGGCGACGAGAAAGCGTCGGCCGCTCAGCGCGTGCGAGAATGCTGCGCATAGTTGTAGGGTTGGTGGCGCGGGTGGCCGGGAGGCGTCCATGAATTGCCGACTCGGCTTCTGAGCATTTGAAATGCTCAGAAGCCGAGCTGCCATATAAGGCGCGGGCGGCAGGTTAATCAGTCCAGTTAAGCTCAGCGCAAAGTAGCTCGGCCACACGCAGCCCGGATTCTCGACCGTGCGAGGCGAGCAGACGCCGGCGTGTGCAAACATCGCAGGAGACCGACTCAAGAGGAGCCGTGGTCGCGAAGTGAGTGGTCGGCGGCGGGTACTGCTGCGCAGCGGAAGGCTAGCTGTTGAAAAAGGAAACCTGTCTTGGTCCTTATGAAACGCTGGTGGCATTTTGAAGGATTCCTTGCAAATAGAGACTCGAGAATCTAAAACAAAACAACGCTTTTCTCTAAGAATATGACCATGAATCTTCATGTCTGCTGGACGCTTTAAATTCCAGTCGTATTTGTTTACTTTCATGCGGTTAGACGTGATAAGTCCCTGTGCCATTATTAAGAAAGACAATGTTAGCATCTGCCCCATCGCTCTTCGAGAGTGGCGTGTTAATGCTCCATTCATAATTAAGCTTTTGTCATTTCGCGCTGTGAAGGCATGATAAAGGGGCTTTTCCATAAAATTTGTTGAACTCAATACACTCATTAAGCAATTTCCCCACATTTGGTGTTCGTTTTGAACTGATATAGAAAAGTTATAAAGTGCAATTCGTGCATGTTTCGTCGTTTTCGACTGGTATGGTTTTCTCGCCTGCCTTTGCCTCCTTTGCCTTTTTGCCACGACCGCACTTTTGGTTCCCCTCCTTTCTCCTCTTCAAGGACCACAGCTTTAACTGGGATGTTCGTGAGCACTGCTCATATCTTCCTTTTTCTCTGTCTCGCAGATGCCATTTTGGAAGGCATTCTCGCCTTTGGTATCGGGCGAACTAAATCCATTGTACGCCTTATGTACGTATTGTCCTGACCACCTGAGCTGGCCCAGCCGCCGTCTTGTCCACGTGAGTCGGCGCTGCCCCGTCCTGTCTCCCTGAGCTGACATACAGTATTATACATAAACATACATAGGGTATACATTACATGTACAGGCATGCATAGGAGCTGGCGCGACAGATGAGCAGGCTTATGTACATACGTGCGTGTGCATTATGTACGCACATATGTGGTTAATGACGGGCTGGCCCACCCAAGCGTGGGGTATCTCCAACAAAGTGGGCGGCGTTACCCGGATTGCTTTAACCCGCGCATGACCGTCGGTCAGTTATGATCATGTCCGACTGGGGGGGGGGGGGGCAGTTGGCCGCCCCCTTCTAACTCACGAACGGTTGGTCGCACGATAAAAATAAGCGCACCGTTGGAAAGCTTGTGACGAGTAGAGCTCGCAACCCGTCCCATTTTTAGTTTTAGATAATATGTAAGCAATTTACGTCCTACATATGTTTTCTCATAGCCGACTGCATGAGACCGAGAAACGGCCTGAATCTCACGGGCTGTGACTAATAACGCATACGTAAAGGCACCAGCGCACAAGTAAAGGTCTGAAAATGCCGATACACATCTAATTCCTCGGTTTTTTTCAATAAATACGCCGAAACGTTGAGTTAAAGACACAGCAATTTTCGGGCCGGCCGTCGGCGTGCTGAGCAGCCGTACGCAGTAAGAAATTGACGGCAACTAATTATGGCGTTCCTTTATTTTCGTGAAAAAACCCTATCCATGTAAATTTTATTGATCTTATTGGTACCTGTGATGGTTTTTCATGCTTAAATTTTGGAAACATTCATTAGTTACCGATGTACAAAATTGGCGGAGCTTTATTCGCAAGAGCCTGTTTATTTCCAAAACACGCAATTTTTTCAAACTTTTTGAGGTTCTTGGTATTACTTATGTCTGTGCAAGCCAGTTCTGCCAATTTCTACCCATTCTGAGTAATTCATCGCTGATTTTGACGGTGGTACATTTTGGCTCACTACAGTTGTTTGTGACCTAACCTCAAGTCAGTGGCTGGAAGTCATTGACACTTTGCTCAATGACGGCAACTAGATGTCTGCTTCACTCCACACTAGAAATGTCATGAAATATTACGTCAGTTTTCGAAAAAAACACAACATGTGTTAAAAATGGGTTTGACATTAGGTCAATAACCCGGGAAACCCCGAAAAATCTGAGATAGCAGATTTGTTGTATCTATCAAGATGACTAATTCCTGAAAGTATTATTGAGCTATCTTGTTTTCCGAAAAAGTTAGAGGGCGCTAAACTTTTTTGGACATAGGTTTGACCTGACCTAGGTCACGCACCTGACCTGACTTGAAGTCAAAACTCTGACACAAGGTGTAATAATGATGAAGCAAAAGGTACACAAAGTTTCGTGACTCTGTGTTTGTTTCTTCTCTCGCAATCCCAGGAAAACCTCAGGGGGGGCGGTCAACTGCTCCCCAGTCGGGGGCGGGTTAATGGCATATAACAATGACACGAATTTACAGCGGCCATATTGGAGCTGATTTTTTTGTTCTTTATTCCAGACAAGAAACCGTAAACGATGGGATGCAGACCAACATACGCAATCAGGAGACTGGCGCTGCGTCAAGCAGTGGGTTGTGACATACCATAATTTTTATGAATGAAGTAATTTGGTGTCTAGATATTTTTCGAAAAAATGGTCCTCGAAAACATGATTGGCGACGTTTTCCGGACTAACTGAATCAGCTTCTGAGGAATCGACCAACGCAAAACTTTTGCTTTAAACGCGTGTAGAATTGTGATCGCTTTCACTCAAAGAAGAGGGCATGTTCGCCACCCCCCATTTTTTCGCCCATTATTTCGTAATACAGACGGCAGGCTGGCCTGAGCGACGGAGACGTTTGACGTCATTTTCCCAACCGCTATCTAACGCCGGTGTCAGCTGTCAGCCGGGGCCGCCTGCTGACCGTGACGTGGCAGCCGGATGTCCGGCGACCCCGGCACCTTTCCTGTGGCCGGGCCCTGTCGGCGGCGGCGGCCGGGGGATGCGTCGGCCTCGGCGCGGCCGGGTCGGAGTGGAGCGGCGGCCACCGGGGACTTAGCGGGGAACAAGAGGAAATCCCCTGCCCTGAAATCCCCTGAAATATGTATGTATGTATGTATGTATGTATGTATGTATGTATCCATGCATGCATGTATGTATATACGTACGTATGTATGCATGTATGTATTTGGCGTTAGACGCACTTTCACACAGGCTGACAGACTCACCTGACTCACCACTACTTTGAAAACCCACCAAGGTTTTTATTTTATTTTAGTTTGTTGTTAATTTCGCTTAAAAGCTCCAATCTCACATTAATACGGTTCTTCCCTGATTGAACCCTGGAATTTTCCTCAGCAACGTTATTTTTCCAAACCAGTTTCTGACATCTTCTGGAATAAGCCATCACGAACCGCAATTAAGCCGACTTGCTTACCGTGATCACGGTTCCCGGGCAGTAAAGGAAAGCAAAGTAGCCTTGTGTGCTCCAGTCTTTATTTTTCCAATCGAGGCTTTATTTTAGGATCTAGCTTGTCTGGTTTAGTAGCACATTAGCAATTAAAGGCTCACGTGCCCTACTAGGTCCAGCACTGTCCTGGTTTTCCCGACTGCGCTTTCTTCTACTAAACGTCCATATAAACAAAGCTACAGTTCATCTCATCTCACCGATATCTGATGGTGGCTTGCAAAAGGTCCCATGTGACGGGCTGTTGGCCTGGAATCAAAGCTCCGATCACCACGGTGTAGATCAAACCGATTTATGTTTGTATATATCTGGCTAAATCTGCTCGCTCCGACATTAAACAATGGAATCCTGCAATGACAGCTTCGTGGAAACATTGTCTTCGTCTATTCATAGGCCCACTGCCTGCCATAAAATGATGGGCTTAACTTGATATGACTATAGGCCGGACGATAAATGGCCAAAACCCCGTGGACCTTGAATGGGTGTGATACCACGGATGGCTTCGGCCATGGACGGACGGATGGATGATGTAACATGTGCGCTGCATATATCCTTTTAGTGTCAGGGGCGTTGCTGCGTTGCCGTCTGCACTTGAAGTCATATGTTACGCTGTAATACTCCGGCCGGTGATAAATCGAGCCGAGACGCATTTCCTCCCGACTCGAACTACTTGCCTCTGGACCGTGCGGATGCCGTGGCGAGCAGCGTTCTCAGCAGGAGCAGACCGTTTCTGTGTCGCAGCGTCCAGCAGAGGGACGCGCTAGTTCTCCATCGGCCCTGTCTGGGGCGGGGCCACGGCCGCGTCGGCCACGACAGGCGCCGGAGGCAACGGCGCACGGGCCGCCCGGCCACCCGCTCCAGGGGGGCGGCCTCGAGCTCTCCGCCGAGCTGGGGAGACCGTCTGACCTGGGCAGGACGCCAGGGTTCGGCGTGTGGACCGCCTGACCGGCGCAGGACGCTGGGGCTGGGCGCGGAGACCGCCTGGCCCGCGCAGGACGCCAGGGTTCGGCGTCCAGAGCGCCTGACCGGCGCAGGACGCCAGGGTTTGGCGCGCAGGCAGCTAAATCGGGCTTGCCCTACACAAAACACTAACATACCGTTTGGACCCTACGCTGAACATCTAAAAAACTTCCAGTCTAACACACATGGGGGGGGGGGGGCTTATGAGTCGGTGATGTACAGCTGTAGCGCTGCGAACCACAGCAGCGACATTTTTCGAACCAATCGAATGTCTTCCTGACAGCTCGACCACGGCCGAACATTCGCTGTCACGGGCGGCACAGGAAAATGGCTTGACACGACGGTTGTGCGGAAGTCAGCATGACTCTCCTGGCCAGCTGACGTTTGGCCCGTTATCGGGCCGCGATGCGACGTGACCCCGTATGCGACGTGACCCCGTCCTGCCAAGTTAATCCCCGCCAAGCCAGCCTTCTGATCCTTCTTCGCCGGGCCGGGGTTCTTCAGAACCCCGCGAAGATCTCGAGAACTATAAGTCGCATAGAAGAAGTAAAAACACCATTGGAAATGCCTTTGGGAAACCAGAAGAAAACACCCAAATTTATTCCAATCAGTTCAATATTCAGGTCACCAGAGGTCATGTTAGGTCGAATCACCTGTTGGCATTTTTGGCAGAAAGTCAATGACCAAGTCGGAACGTACCGCCCAAGAGGTTAAACATAACAGGTCTGTTTACTCATTTGGTGCAGTAAAAGAGCACCCGAGGCCAAATGTGGCCATATGGCGTGAGACTGAAAGTGAAGGAAAAATGTTGCATGCATGTGTATTTGCAGTGACCATCCAAGCATATCTAAGCATTTCAGGCATATGGTCTTACAAAGGTTAAGGACATGCATAAAAAACATCAGAAAACTAGAACGGCACGACGATTCTAAAATGCAAACAATGCGGGTTCACGGATCAACACCAGTGGGACTCGATCCGAAACACCTTACAGAGGTGCACTCAGTCGTGGCTAGAGGTCATGGAGTTCCATGGAGCTGCGCCGTAGAGGAGTGCTCGCATAGTCGACTCGAGTTTGACACACGGCAGATGTATTTTTGTTCCTACAGAGGCGCGAGTCGTGCGGATTGAGATCTCGCTGTGCTGCACAAACATCGAAAGAAGAGTTCTGGGAGCCTATTCGTTTTGGAGAGTTTTGAGAATTTTTAGGTGACCCCTGTGTGGAATCAGGATGCTGATACTGGGCCATCCCAGCGAGTCCAGTGCAGGTGTGATGTGATCATATCTGCGGAGATCAATCACAGTTATGGCTGCGGAATTTATTACTTTCTATACGCGATTCACTTGTGCTTCAGTCGCCCCATCCCCAAAGGAGAAACATGATATATCCGTGAAGACGTGGACCTGAATGGTAAGATCGAGTGCCTCGGGGATGAAGTAGTACCAAAACCTGTATAATGCTATGAGTGATGCAAAACACTTTTTGACCACCCATAAGACGTGGTGTTCCCATGTCAGAGTTTGATCAAGGGTTGTCCTTTTGTAAGGTTAGTAGTCACGTTTATTCTCATTGCAAAAGACTGTGTTTAGGCTAGATCACGCCGCAACTTAGGATGCATATGAAGTCTGCAACCATCTTATTGAGGTCAAACAGGGTCAACTTAGGTTAAACATCTGGCACATACGTTTCTGGTGTCTGTCGTATGATCTCCCGTATAACTATTGATTATACACGACACAGTATGAAATCATACATAAGTTCAGGCAATATCCATCATACATAATGAAACTCATGCCCCAAAGCATGTTCTTCACGGAAGTCACACAGATTCTTGTCGGCGGTCGCGGCTGCATTGTAAGACAAACATTTGACGAGAAGTTATGTTAACGATGGCCAAGGTTTTTATTTTGGCGATAAAAAATAAGAGGATATAGCCAGGAAAAACTGAACAGAGAGCAGGCATGGGTTTCGTTATGATCATTTATGGTCATTCAAAGTGCGTACGCACTAAAAACAAGCAGCGTTTTTTTTTTTTTTAAAAAAAAAACGTCAAATCAGGTCGGCCAGGGCCGAATGGCCAGTCGTGCAAAGTAAGAGCTTATCATATATAATTGCTTCTGAAACACATAGAGATTCTGATAAAGAGGCAGAGAATGCAAAACGATGAATTATTTTCAGAAAATTCGGGATAAAACGTGGTCTGACCCCAGGTCATGGGTCAAAGCGTAGACCTACTTGTACAAAAGATGTGAGAAGCACCAACACGTATGCTAAAGCTTCAAAACTACCGAACTAGATCCACAGACTCAACTGACGACTTGAAAAGGCTGAAAGTTTATCTGACCTAGTTTATCTGACAATGTCAATGTCACTGACCTTGGCACTGCTGAACAACTGTAGGAAGCAGAATTGCTGCATCTTTGGTGTTCTGTTAATGTAGCTAGTTTCATGTAAATTGTACAATTAACAAAACCTTACGACACTTCTTGTTTTTGGAACATGGACTTACTTGATCTGCCTTGGGACAGTGACCTGAGATGACCTGAAGTTGAAAAAATGCCAAATTGCTCATCAGGGATACATCAAAATGCATTCGAGATTCCATGTTTCTGCGTCTCTTCGTTTCCTGACCATTTTTGAAAAACCGGACCAGGGGAGATGTTCACATGAACCCCTTCCGATACAGCGAGAGCTGAAGAGACCTGATTGGCTGTCTGGCACCTGATGTATTTAGACAGGCCACCTATTTCCATGAGGCTACAAGTATTTTCTGGCAGCTCGGTTATGGAACAGACTACGTGTGCGGGACCCTGCATGTGCTCAAACCTTATGGTCTTATTTCCACGCGGCTAAGCACGGTCGACCGACCTCCGCCAGACCCGCATGGGTGTCGTGTGCGCGTGGAAGTGCAGTGCGTTGGAAGGGTTGGAATGCCTCGTTGACTGTCGAAGGTATACTGATCTGTTGTTCGTATGATGTAGCTACCGCACTTCTTGGCGTAAACTACATCGGTCGTATCGTGGCACGTGAAATCGAGATCATACTGAAACTAGACTACTCGGGGACTCGGAATATCGATTATTGGATACTTCGCAACGAAGACGCTGGCGACATCTTGCGATGTCATGTCGACACGACACGACACGACCGCGGGATGCGGTTTGGGGTGTGGGAGGCACGCTCTGTATGCTGGCGTTGAACACGATAGGCCGCACGTTCCCGTGCGCTTCATCCACCGCGGTACATTGAGAAAAAATTAATCCTGTTTGCAAAGGACCACGTGCTGGGAATCTGGCATTTGTTTGCACCACTATATACAACAGCGAGCTAAAAATACATCACACAAAAATAAACTTTCGAACCCTCAACTGCGGGACAGGCCCGTCTGGTGTTGCTTAAGATACTAAATGTTAGTGCATGGAGTACACTTGTCGCTGAGCTGGGCATCTCCATCAGGGCGATGCAAGGACGGGTAAACTGCACCCCGACCGAGGACTCTGACTGCTGTGCGGTGACCGATGAGGCAGTAGACCCAGTGAGTCTGACACAGCTTTTTTATACATGAATACTTTTACCACGTATTCACGCTTTTTTCTTCCCCTCCCAAAAAAAATCATTTTGGTCGTGGTTGTTGAACGTTCTTCCTCGCAAGGACGGCATATCATTCATAATCTAACTCCTACGCCAGCAGAATGTGGACTCATGCCTTTTTGTCGAGGAACCCACACTATAAAGAACTAACGCTGCTGCACCAGGAGTGGTATGGCAGTCAATCGCCAATTCATTGACTTTCGGCTACTTTCTTAGGTAGCCCCCCCTTTGATTCGTAACAACAGCTGCAGCGCATCTCATCACGACAATCGCCACGAACCATTTGTTTATTGCTGTTCACCAGGGAGCGTCTTGACTTGCCAGCGTTATTTGTTTACTCAGTTCTTTTTAACCATCCTTGGAGGAGAGGGTAGTTGCTACCCCATGAGACTTTTGTTAGAGTGTCGATGAGTAGGTGACTTCAAGAACACGCGATTTTCAAATGGTCATTATATGTCGCACCTTTTACCCACAAAATATTACAAGGTCATGTCAGGCCACCAAGTACTGACGTCATTTTCGAGGGCTTGCAAACTGTGTATGAATATGAGCCACTGTTTAGCTTCTTCCTCAGGAGTGTGACAAGTTATGAAGTCAGTTTTCGACACGGGCTGTTTCGGCGTGCGCCTGGCAACATTTCTGGTTTGAAAGTCCTGAAGCTCACAGCTCAGGCCTGGTTAAGCCACCGACATAAGAGATTACTAACGTTTCCAAGTTCTTGTGAGATCACTGGTCATATATGACCTCAACATAAGTCTGAACCGTCCGTAAGTTGGTCTCGTTGTTGAGGTTGGCCATTGCGTGACAAAAAATTAAAACGGGAACGGTGGGGATGGGGGGGGGGGCTGAACGTTGCGTTACGCTGTGAAATCAACAAGACGAGAGGCTTATGGTCTCAAAAGACTAAGAAGAGTCATCTGTAGCAAATCTTGCAGCTCCAGCTTCTGTATATCGACACTAGTAAACTAAGATTAGTGATCGGTCATTCAACATGCCAGGATAGATAAGCAGTAGAAATGGGGGGGGGCGTTACTTAATTTTGGGGCGGATGTTTGCCTCACTGTTACGAAAGATTACAAATGCTTGGGGATAAAAAAAACGCCGGAAATGCACTAGGTTGTTTACGGGTCAACCCCCAAGTACATTTTCAACATTCTTTGGACATTACTTTCCCTTTATGCACTTCGCTGTACAAACGGTTGTTTATTGATTCGTTGAAGCATTTTGTGTCCAAGAAATTGAAAACTGAAACGTCACGCAGCAGTGATATTGTTCGCTGTCCTTAATGAGTAAGAAAACACACTCACACTTGAAGAAAAATAGAACGGAAACATTACTCCCGCAATAACTGAGTGGACACAAGGGCCTGCCTGCAAACGAACTTCGAATGCAAATGCACAGCATGAAAATAATTGCCATATTTTTTTGCAAAAACCCCATGACTTGGTGCGCGGTGCTGTCGAAATTGTTGGCATTCGGAAATCGTGACGGCCGGACCTGGCCCTGCCGACTGCTCAGTTTGATCTTTTCTGCTCGTTGGAATAAGACCCACTCGGCCTATGTCCTTGTTCGTCACTGTAAATCGATAAACCAGATGCAAACCGTTATCCTGTCATTATATTCCGGAACAATTCTCATACGGGCCTCGACATAGGCGATCCAGTGCACAAACCAGGGGCGACGGAAGCTATTTCGGGAATGGTGGGGGGGGGGGCGTCCGCGGATCCATTCATCCCCTTTGGCGGGACCTAAAGTACCTACAGATTCTGATTTCGCCTCGGATTTGGGCCACTTCGTTTTGGGTTCACACCAGACATGTCAAGAAATAAATGTGACGAAATTACGGTTATGCTGATCGACAGATCACTGGAGTCCCACTGTCCTCCGGCACAGTATTTTAGGTTTCTAACGAAGTCTTAATTTACCCTGTGATTTAGAGATATATCGGACGTAAGCAAAAACACATGGCTTCCTTTGGTAGAGGTGGTTTGGTCCGGCGCACCGAAAGCCGGAAACGTGCAGCGTAAACAATGATGTTAACCGCGTTTCTTTGCTCAGTTTCTTGTCATTTGCGCCAACACTTCACGTCGTTTAATGTGTTGGAAGGACTGGGACTGCAGTCTGCAAGCAAATGTTTCAAATGCATTTACCGAGCTCGCATACATGTAGGACACAGCGCAAATACTTGACAAAAAATAAGATTTCGAAAAGGCATCCGGAACGACAGTCCGAACATTTCAAGTCAGTGGCGTAGCCCGGATTTCTTTCTGGGGGGGGGGATCCCATAGAATGGGGGGCCCAACACTGAGATGCCCTTGAAAACGACAGGGGTCTCCATGGTCAGAACACAAGGGGTACGTGAAACTTATTTTTTCAGTGTCATTAGGAATGATTGTGCCCGACGGCATTAAGACATGTGTAGATTCCATGTGTATGGCTTCTGGTCCGCGCTGCGCAAGGTTTCGAACCGTCTCCTGTTTTATCCACCGGTGCATCCCGCATCTCAAAGACTGAAAATTGCAGAGGTGAATTACACACTAAGCGCTATTCAAGTTACTTGCGTTTTACGGCGCTACGACCAAGTTTGATTATGTTGTTCAGGGATTTGCCCAGAACTATATTTCTTGCCTCTGGGTCTGACCCATAGGTAGGTATGCTTCAGCAGTTCATGACAACTGTCGACGACTGGTAAATGTTGACAATTAAGTCAATGTAGAAACTGCTCGTAAATAACAACCAGGGCGAAATTTCTTTATGCTTAGTTTACCTCATTTCGGCGATGCATTCGTTTCATTCAGTTTTTTCGCAGGGCAAAAGAAATATAACGGGCATCTTGAAAATAATGCCGTCTTTTTTCGTACATATTCCCAGCCCGTGAGATCCGACGCCCATGCTCGTTTGTGGCGCGAAGTGTCGGCAGAGCTGCTGACTCCCCGCGCCGTGGTGATAACTAGTGGAGTTACAGGACACTGTGGCGGCGCAGTGTACCGGCATTACGGTGGCATTCACAGCATGTTGCATCATTCCACGTCATGTAGCTGGAGAGTGCTGGGGACGTACCGTTACCCCGTTCAAGCTTCGAGGACTTATCGCATGGTTGCGACTGCAGTCAGACGCAAGTGCCCTCCTCTCATCGAAAAATTTCCCTTTCGCGTATCCATATCTACACCTGTTTACAGAAATGTTCAGAATATATTGTCATGTATTTGTGTTATTGGTCGATGGGATGGGAAGACTCCTAGGGGCCTTGGCTTTGGCTACGTCACTGGGCGCCTTTCCCCGTCACGCCGACACCATCCCATGGCAGGACCTTTCTTGGATGGCTGCTGCCTTGCAGGGTAGCATCCTTTCCTGTCGTTTCATATTCCTTTTGGTAGGTACATGCAGGGGGGCCCGCTTACCCAGGGGGTACGGGGGCCCTTTGCGAAGGAATGAGTCTGCCTTTCCCGGCCAGGGGACCCTCTTTAGGCAAATGCCAGGGGCCGCTTCATATGCCTCGAATATTCAGGGGTCCTGGAACCCCTAGGACCTTCCTGGTACAGTCATTCATCTCATTCTGATTCTGCTCTGGTCCAGAGTCTGTCTTTCGATCTTTGTCTCAATTAAGCTGTCTCTGCCCATCTTGTTTAGACACAGATTTTTACAACGTTTTTGAAGCCTCGAAATCGGAGGGTGTTCAAACTCCGTCCCGTCGAGCAATTTCATTTTCAGCCAAAAATGAAATGATCTGGTTTGAATCGTCGTCGCCAAAAACATGCAAAACGCGACATGAAAGGTTTTTATACGCTTTCATTTCAATCAACCTCAAAGAAACACGACCAGTTGTTTTAATGTAAAGAGTATGTATGTACAGAGTATGTAGAGAGTTGGCCAAACTTAGTGACGTAAGTTCATAAGCAACGAAATTTTAAAAACGCGTACTGCCATCACTGGTTCCGATTCCAAGGCTCGGACGTATTATAGCCGATATATATTTATCCGATAAAATATATATCCGACGTATATATATCGGATTCCATGACGTACTGTCAAAAACTTGTACGTGGCACGCGGCCATTTTTTGCGGGGCAAAAAGACTTGTTTGTTCCCATGTCTTTGGACGGGGGCACTTTTGCCCCTGTTGCTTCCCCCTGCTTCTGCCGCCACTGGCACATGCAGTGCCTCCCACGCATGACCCAGTGACCGTGGCGTTGAAGCGTACTGCGACCCGCGGAATTCCGCCGCAGCTTTCGCGTGGGACGCGGTCTCTTCGGCGCCTGCCATGAGATCACCGGACTGTCTGTTGATTGGGCAGGCCGTCCGCTGGATCGCATGGCTCGTCGCCCACGCTCACGCTCCCTCCCGCCCACGCACTGAGACGCCCCAGTTTGGCGGGCGGCGCGGCTGCACGGGGCCGTCGTCAGCGGCGTGCAGCGGCTGCAGCGGCGGCATCTATCATTTTCTCGCGCCTCAGAGCATATAAACAAAGGGCGGTCTGCTCCCTGCCTCGCGAGTTGGTTTGTCCTGGTGACGGTGGGGTTGGACTGAATTGGTCTGCCTTGGTGACAGTGGTGCGAGAAGGGGTTGGTTTGTCGTCCTGCGAACAATGAGACTGAAACGGAGCTGATTGGCTCCGATAACAGAGGGGATGACACAGTCACGGTGCCCTCTTAACCCTATTTTCATGTGGGGTGACTTGACCGTCATTGCTTTTTTTGGCGTCAAAAGTTGCGAGTCATGTCAGGCTATTTTGCGGTCGTTTTCCTTTACACGTCGCTGTTGTGAACCATTATTGGACAATGCTCTGATGACGGTGCATGCCATTTATAATTATTAACAATCAGCATATTTCACAAAATGCCAGGAGACTGTGAAGTACTTGCTGCAAGGCAACGCCATGTGTTAATGGGTTCTGCGTGCCGAAAACAATGCATGGCTCGATAAGTAAATGCTTTTACGTCCATGACATTGATACGAGGAACAAAAGGGCCGTCCAAAAAATGCTTAACACCTTTTTCGGTGTTTTTAACTCCCCATCCCATTGCAACTCTATGGAACGGTCATCCACGTCGCCATGTCCAAAATTACGTAACGCCCAGCCCCCCTCTCATTACTTGTCAGTTCGGGAATCTGGAATGGCGCATCATTTATTTCGTTTTATGAGAGTCCCGAGTCGATAAACAGAAGCTAGAGTTACGAGGTTTCCGAGAAATGATTCCTCGTAGTCCTTTAAGACTAACTGCCTCATTTCTTCGTTGATGTGATAGAGTTACACGACGCCCGGCGAACCTTCGTCTCTCCATTGTAACGCTCTTTCACGAAATATCCAATTTTCCCCTCCGACGTTCCATAGTCTATTTTTGACCCCATATTTTGCAGATGGAGGATAAATATTGGTAAAGGGCAGAGTCGAGGATCAAAATCTTGGAGGCTAAAGTTTCGACCCGCTTGTACGAATGGTTTACATCACTGATTTCAACCCAAATAATGACAGTTACGGAAAATGTATCTTCGAAGTTATACGTGCATTGGCAAGGGAACAACCAGGGTAAATAAGGTGAAAAACAAGAAAACAAGAAAACTGGTTCGGTTGTATCAGGTCGTTGGCTCTTTAGTTAGCTTCGGTCGCCTTATGCTTCGGCGAAACATGCCTTGAGGTTAACTAAAGGACAAAAAAACTAATATGCGGATAAGTAGTGCTTGGGACGTCGTACGCCATGTGACGAAAATCGGTCATTTTCTGCCTTTGTTACTGTTTTGAAAAAGGCAACGTTATGAAGATACCACTGACGTTTTTTGCGACTACTTTCATGTATGAAAACATAGTGCGGGTACATATTATCGTTTAAGCGCTATTTCGTCGAAATCAGCCTCGTCGATGGACAAATTTCAGGGAACGGGACGAACCGCTCCCCTCCTCACATGAATTTCAAGCAAAATCCACCGTATGAAAATAGGATTAAAAGTCCCTGACGACGGCCACACCGCGGTGTGTCCTGCTGGTGTCAGATGGGGCGAACTGCGTTCACGCTGTCGTAATCAGCCCGACGCAAACATGGTTCGTCTCTGCTGCAGCTATCCGGACACGAATCAGGCTGGCCGCGGTGGCGTGTATGGCGGGTCGAAACGTAAATCGTCGTCCCGAACAGTCTGAGTGCCGTGCGAGGTTTGCGATCGTGGCAGTGGAATCGCAAAACGCTCGTCTCGTTTTCGGGACGCTCGCGAGCGATCTGTCCTTAGGTAGAAGATGGTGCAAGTCACACAGCCCGTGATGTCAGCCGTACCAATAGCCAGCAGGTGGCTCGGCCGCGGAAAAAGAAATAGAACTTTTCGCAAGTCCGGCACTTCGTCTCTGTGTCATAGCAGAGAGGAGCTCATCCTTTCTGAGATATTCGTTACTTCGTGCAGTGGCTCATCCTGAAAACATCCGACCTCGATCACTGTTCATCTGGCATTCCGTAGCCACGTATTTGGAAAATGCCCCCCAGCGCCCGACTGCTTATGTCTCTAAAAGTAGAAACCTGCGGGTCAGGTATCCGCCTTATATATATATATATATATACGTCTATATAGATATATGCGTTTATATATATATATATATATATATATATGCGTTTATATATACTTGTATGTATACTTGCGTTTGTGTGTGTGCGCTTTCTAAGCAGCGTTTGTAATTTCCTCTTTAGTTCTGTTCCCTTATGGTTCGCTTCAGAATGTCCGAGAGGGACGGGCAGAGGCGCAACACTTTCTTTAGTATGTTGATTTAGGCAAGAAAACACATTTATGAGCAAGCTCTGTTGAATGAATAACAAACATATAGGATTTATTATGAAATCTGATTGGACGATGTTGTAGTCCGTTCCTTAACCAAATGATTACATAGAGCTCGGTTGGTATCCGACCTTTCTAAGTTCCGCTTTAGTGCGACTGTGGTGGGCTGCTCGGTTGCGACGTTGCCTGCTTGTTTCCCAAATAGTCATGGTCATTACCATATCTGCATACCGTCACGGACACACGTGAGGGCCGGGACGGCCCTTGGCCTACCACGCACGCTCATCACGTGCCGGACTGTGGCCAGAACACAGGAACAGGAGCGACAAGGGTGCTCGTGGGTTTTTTGGGAAACCATTTTTTAGCACGTGTTTCACTGGCTGAATATAACCGGATAGAGATCGTGTTGTTTCGCCACGGCCTGACCGGAATGGGTCTTTGGGAACTTAAAAGTTATCATGCCACGTCCACCATGCACGAGCTTGTGAATTTGAGGGACGGAATGAGCGGTTCAGGTTTTTCTGGATATTAATAGCTATTCATTATATACTTCCACTAAAGGCCTCACCCCGTCATAGATGCTTTGCCTGCTATTCATACAAGTCGTTTGGTGATGACTCACGATCAAAAATGTTAACAAGACAGTAGAAAATTTATCGGTCTTTTTTTTGTGAGGGAACCGAGCCATGGCAATCGGTTATGAACGTCACACGATATTTTCCTATTGATCTCCAGAAAAACGCAGCATATCCTGTTGAGCAGTTTGTTTTTTTGCGCAGTGGATTTATGTCTGTGTTTGTTGACTTAAGTCCAAGAATTTCGAGATCATTGATAACAGGCAATGGTAGAAAGGGCTCAAGTCGGTCGAATGACGATTGAGTCAATGCCAATCGGTCAAATGTGGTTAACCACCTGCTGGTTTAGCCACCTGCTGGAAGTTTAGGCCCGACAATCTCAAGAACTTTAAGGCCAAAAGAAAAAGTAAAGAAAAACGCCACCTGAAATCATTTGGTAAAGGTGGAAGAAACCACTTAGATGTTTTGAATAATATCAGTATGAAGGTCACCAAAGGTCAACTTAGGTCAGATTTCTCCAATGACATTTTTGGCAGAAAGCTTTGATAACTTAGGCTTTTATGCGGCTCAAAGGGGGATTAAACATCAAGCAGAGGGCCTGATTTATCCATCGTGGGCGGAAAAGGGCCACTCGAGGCCAAATTTGACCTTGGGGAAGAGAAAAGTGAAAGGGAAAGTCGTCTTTTTGTAAGGGAAGGAGTCTCGGTTTTTCTAGACGTACAGGTATGTGTCTTGACTGGAATACGCTGCAAATGTGTCTGGGACGCATATGAAGTCAGCAACTAAGTCGAACAGGTCATCTTAGGTCAAGGTATTGACTTCTATACGTCGGGCGTTTCTGGTGTCTGTCTTATCATCTGACGCATTATCACCGATCAAAGACGGCGTAGCATATCTTATAACATCGGACCATCTAATATCCCCTCTACATCACGGAACCCATGCCCCACAGCGTCTTTCGCGTAAGTCACTCAGATATCGTGCGTCGGGCACAGTCGAAATGCAGTAGCATAACTTTAGCGAAATGTGTTTTTGCGACGTCAAGGGTTTTATTCTGCCGACCAAAAAAAGTGACAGTACAAACTGTATAGAAGGAATGACATGGGTATGGTTCTTATCATCTGTGGCCGTGCAAAGTGTGTTCGCATTGAAAACAAACATAATATTTTAAAACGTCAAATCAAGTCAGCCTGGTTCGAATGGGATTGGGTCACCCTTTGCAAATAAATTCTTATCATTCATTAGTGCTTCCGGAACACATATGACTGTCAATAGACATTCCAAGACTGTAAACCAAGGCATTGTGTTCGGTTGCGCAAGGTTAGAATTTTACTTTTGCCACCTGAGGTTGAGATGAAGAAAACGAGAATATGACCGAAGGGTGTGGTACCATTGTGACATGTACACATGGACCAATACTGAGAATAATATTTACAAGCCTCAAATTCCAGTTTATTTGTACAGTTATAACCTGAACTGAAGGAGACATCGCACTGCTATGCCAAAATGGACAGAAGACTGATAATCATGATGTGTCATCAACCATGAAAATTAAGAAGCATTGTGGGTTAGTTGGATGGGGTGGTTGGGTAACTGGATGCGGGGTAAGATTTTTTCGTGTGGTTGGTAGTAAATAACTGATTTCACTCAGTCCAAGAATTTTTACAAAAAATGTCCTTAGGTCTGGAAACTGTAAAAAATGCCCATAAGTCTGGCCTTGCGATTGCGTGTTTGAAAATTCTGTGTGAAACTTGATCTGACCTTAGGTCAGGGGTCAAGGAATGTAACTGCGTGTGCAAATGGCGCCGGAAGCACCAAGGTATACCTTCAAGCTTCGAAACGGCCAAACCAGTCACAAAATCTTAATAGCAAGTGCAAAAAACGTCAAAAGTTCAGCTGACCCAAGGCCGGAAGTTTCTGAAAAATTCGACTTATCAAAACTGTTGTACTTGTAATGTCCTATCACCGTGGCAAGTTCATGTCAATCGGTGCATTTCACGAAATTTCATACGTGTTTCATTTTTTGGACATGATCTTACTTGACCTGTCTTATATCGATGACCTGAGGTGACCCTCGGTTTATAAATTGACACAACGTGTAAAAGTGATGCATGGAAAGGTACTCCAAGTTTCGTATCACTGCGCCTTTTTGCGTTTTAACTGTACTAAAAAAACGGAGGTGAGGTGTTCACGCCCCCCTCTCGGCCCGGCGAAGGTTAATAATGTCGTATTTATCGTTTCTTTTGCTTTTTTGCAGTGACGTTTCACGTTAACATAGTTCCGTTTAATCGTATTTTATTGTAGTTACTTGTGTAAGAGTTTTCTGAGTAACTAACGTTACGAATACCTTAGCATAAATATACATCAGTCCCAAACTAAGACAGCATCACAATGTTTGTTTCCTATTTCGTACCGTGTGTCGAAACGCGAGACGGAGTGAAACGGGCGAGAACTGGTCAAGGCTCAGGTCGAAACCAGCTACTGTGTCGTGTCAGACCGGCCAGGATGGGCACCGAGCAACCGACACCGTGACACTGGGACGCGTACAGTGGCGTTCGAATGAGATTGCTGGTTGAACTGGTGGTGGTTGAATTGGTGGAAACGAACCAAGCCACACCTGATCGCCGTTGACTAGTCGACCACTCCGTGCAGAGGACGCAGTGTTCCGCTCAGCAAAGAACGCTCGGCCGAATCACTGCCGCCATCACGAACCCTCCAACACCCGGAGCTGCTGGCGGCCCACCACGGAGCCTCTCCCAGCGTTTCGCCGCGGCCTCCGCCAGCGCTCGGAGCCCTGAGGAGGTGCCGCCGTCGGCTCGGCCGGCCCGGGACCGCTCGGCCTGGCCGTCGGTCGCCGTGTTTGCCGTCCGAGACGGAGCGCCGTCGTCGGGTCGCGGCCGGCCGCCGGTCGCCAGGGGACGCCGGCGGTCGGGTGCCGGCAGCGCGCAGCGCCCGTTTTCGGCGCCGGCCGTCGCCGGACGGCCGTATCTGGCGGCGGACGGCTAAAAATAGACGCCGCCGACCGCGGCCGCGCTGCCGGGCGGCCGCCGCAGCTCCGCGACAGCGCGCGGCCGCCGCGGGTCAGGAGGGGACGCGGCTCGGTCCGGCCCGCCGGCCGGCGACGCTGCCGCTCGGACAGCGGACGGCGCGGTCTGCCGCCAGTGGTGACGGCATATTGTCGCCGCTGCCTCGAGGTCGTTGTTTTTTTTTCACGCTGAGCGCGAAGCTTTTCTGGCATAACAGCCGGTTGTCGGAAAGGTGTCCGCTTTGGTCAGGGTTTGGTTGGATGCTTCTCTCGGACGGCGTGCGCTGGGGATGAGTACCTGGCTCGCGACGGGACACTCTTTTTATGGTTAGAATCCGTTAATAACGAAAAGGAGCATTGTCGGGCTTGTCCAGCCTACGATTACACATGTCTTCTCCTGGACTGAGAGCTGCTTCGTATGATTTTTGCGGGATGCAGTGGTGGGTAGGACGTTAAGGCTTAAGACGGGTCACAAGTCTGGCTGCAATAAGTAGATTTTGTCCAGAGGCATGTGTCGTGCCGGCGTCTGCCTCGCTTTGAAGCGGGTTCAAGGGACCAAAGATGAGGTGGGTAAGATGAAAACAACTTAATTTTTAATGTTTGCTTCAAGAGACTCATGGGAGGTATTAATCAGAGGGAGGCATGGAGGAGAGGGCTGAGGGATGCTTCCTCAACTGATGCCACAGTCAGTGCTATGCGTAGGGGCATTGCTTGGCTAGAAAAGCTGTCAATAGGGGAATCTCGTACACAGCTAACTGCATGTAACGGATGCCTTATAAATATCATAAAATTTTCATGAGGCTTGATACAAGATGATAACAAAATGTCTCCAGACCTATGCAGCTAGCGTTGAACCTTACATCATTCTTCTTATGATACATCTCAAAATATAGTCACTTTGTCTGAACTTCTACCGAACAGCTGCCGCCTGATCAAACTCAAGAGATTTCGTGTCGTCGCTTCTGTATAGTCATTGGCAGATTCGAAATGTCGTCGGATGTGATTACATTGCAGAGGGACGGTTGCATTTCTGGGCATTGGCCGGACCCTTATTTCGCTGTATGTTGCAGAGTTTTTGTTTGAGAGCACTGGTAGGAAAGCGGAGTTTATCTGGTTCTACTGGAATCATGGTGCATAACTTACCTATCAGTTTAACTAGCAAAAGCTATCAGAACTCTCCGGATTCCGGGGCGCGGTAAGGGAAAAGGGGCTGACATGTTAGCCGTATAAAGGTTTGTAAATTTATTGCAAACCGTTGTAATATTAAGAAATAAATTATTAGCATACATTATATAAAATGTTCTATGGCAACTAGAAAATTCACTGGTTGGGCTGGAACCTTGCAAGTCTTCTTCGCGTAGGTGACACACGGTAACATACGGTACCGAGGACCTGCAATGGCGTTTGGGCAGCGAATGGACTTGATCAGAAGTTTCCTTGCTGGAGAAGAAAGACACAGGGTTTTGCGGTGGATCGTACACCACGTGAATGGGATGATGAGTAAGGGTGATAAGCAGATGCCTCGTGAAAGGTCCCATGAATTATTATGGAGAGATAAAGGAGATATGCTGTGGTTTACATCGGTCATTTTACACTTTGCCACTGATAATTTTTTCTCTGGTAGTTTCATGTAGCAGTTTTCAGTAAAAGGCATCTAGTTTTTTGTAAGCCTACTGGTTAAGTGCGCTAGTCCTCTGGGGCCGTTCATAATTTTGTCAAGCTGTGGTGGGGGTTAGACAGTGCATGGCAAAACATTGCAACGCGGGCAATGATTAAGTTAATCTTATCATTTTAATTTGACATTATGACATAGTTTTACCACATGCATACCGGGAGATGAGAGCGTTTGTGTTGCGCACATTTAATCATTAATAACCGTTTTCCCCAAATGCTGGAGGAACGGCGAACAAAATATATGTCCAGCGATGTCGTGACGCGTCGGCCGAAGCCTCAGAGCCTCATATCTGGGGACGGGTACAGCACTGCAACAATGGACGGGACGACGGAGAAACACATTCATGGCGCGTCTTTCCATGCTACTCCCAGAGGAGTGGCGCTCGTTTCTACAAGAGCTGCTGACTCGCAGTTTCCGCGTTCCACCCTGGCCGAGCACATGGACGCGACTTTGGCGCCGCAGCGCTTAAAATCGGCCAATACTATCGCGCGCGAAGAACGGCCCACTCGAGCTTCATACAGTCTGCCCCGTCTTGACATGCCTGACTCGACAACTTTTTCCGCACACCGCGCCTCACACACCGCGCGGCGGGTGACGCATTTCATAACGCCAAGCACGTGTGGGAACTCGATTGCCATGCACGGCACATCATGGTTATCATGTGCCGCCGTGGTCCGGCGGCACGTTTGAGGCTTCAGACAGCCGCCGTGGGGTGCGGCATCTACCCACAGCGTGCACCGAACCCGAGACAGGTCGGCGTGACGTAGGTTCCGCCGTCGAAAAGGACGCCTGTCCTGACGTGCGCTCTGTGCCCGCTTCAGGTGACCAAGTCGGTGGTGGCACTGCTGCAGTACTACGACTGGCACAAGTTCTCCATCGTCGCGGTGGAGAGCCCGCAGCTGCTGAAGATCGCCGACTCCCTGGAGCAGGTAGGTCGCCGGCGCTCTGCACGAGGAAGACGGGAGGGGGAGGGCGGTCTGGATACAGGGCGGTGACCAGTGAGTAAGAGCATGTCCCCTTCCTTAGTCCAGCGCAAACAAATGAACTGCATTTGTACTTGGTAAACACCTCAACGCCTTTTGCGCAAATCTTGTTTTGGAATGTTGCGACAACGCAGCTTTTTTGCACAGCGCAAAATTTATCGGGACGACGGACTAAAATTTTAAGATTTTTAGCAGTCTGTTCCAATTTATGTTTACGATTAAGCTAAACGTCGGTGATATCATTTACTTGAAAACGCAGCTTATGCAAACATTCTTTGATATGAAGAAGTCAACGAATTCGACTAAGACTGAATTAGCGAGATGTTAAAGGAGGGCAGACAAGCAAATGCAATATTGACGTAAAAGACCTTCTTATTTACGGAATAACATTCCTCATAATCTGTAGTGCCCCCATAAAGCCTTGTTCATCTGCACATTCACTTCTTTTGTGCAAAAGGGTTTGTTATAGAGACATCATGGTCTTTGGGGACCGCAACCGTAAGCTACAATTTTTTTTTCGGGAAAAGGAGACTTTCACCCTTGTGTGGCACTGGCGCCGTTTTTTTTCTTTTACGCTGCTCTTGTGTTTGCTTTCCCACCACTCACGACCTGCAGCTTTTCCATTCCTTGTACGTTGCCTTGGGCCAGCTGAAGTTTTGCGGTTGCGGCTGGGCCAAGTCGCGGAATTTTTTAGAGGCAATGCAGTGACGAGATATCCACGGACTGCACTAGGCCAGTGGCCTGTTAGATCTCTTACAGTTCAGTTAGTTAGTTGAAAGTTGAAAGTTAGTTAGTTAGTTGAAGTTAGTTAGTTGCCTGACATTGTTGTTGAGCGTACTGGAATTTTAACCGCACCTCCTGCAGGTATGACCCAACGACCTCGTTTAACGTGCTTGTTTGACGGCCCACAAGACAAAAATTCCTCCTGGAAAATGACTCCCTCGTTGCTGTCAGCTCCAATGACACGTATATAACGGATGTTCCCTCCTTGTTCGTCATTCGCGGCACTTTGATGACGCCATCGTAAATGCCATGAAGAACGCCACGATAAGAGAATGAGGCTAATCCTGGTGTATTTGAGGTGTTCTGGGACGCCCTGAAGCGTTTGCTCTGAAAGCTGTTGTTAATACCGGTCTCTTGAGTCAGAAACCTGTGCTGTCTGACAAAGTCTGAAAAGAAGAACACATTGGAAGCCATCTGATACTTGCGCGGCCAAGATAAATCTTTTTCTAGGATGAGCGAAGTTGATTCCTGATGTTTTTCTTGCACCACTTTAAGTCTTCGCGCAAATCATGTTGCGTTAATTTACAAAAAAAAAGTAATGCCTTCTTGGGACGCATCCAGTGGACGAGGAACGAATTTTCTGGAAGGCTGGGTATGCGGAGAATCAGGACTTATCACATGATCGCTCTTTTCGGGGCTGAAACGGGTTTCTTCCTCAAGTACTGTATCGCTCATTTCGAGGTTAGGTTCTCTTATCATTGTGTTCTTTTCACATTAAATATTTACATCATAGTTTGTCTTCCATCAGAAAATCCGACGCCAGAAATAAACCTCAGTCTATGAAAAGCTCAAGTTGCAGCGATCGTCCAGCTACTACTTGCATCACCACCATCAGATATTTATGTTAGAAACGGCTTTACTATTGGTACTGTTTATCGTTGCTCTTCAGACGTAGTCATTATGTGCATTGATGAGACATGTCCCTTTTTCCACAATGAGGTCATCTGCATTAGACATTCGACAGATAATGCAGTTTTCACTATTCCCATGTAAACAAATCAGACAGCACAAACACTTTTTAAATGGCTTATTTGTTGTACAGAACGTGCAGTTAGATAAGAAAAAAATCGAAGCAGCAGTCTTTTAGCTTTTCGGTCGCGACTGATACCCTAGCCAAAGAGACCGCTAAGTTACGGAATAACGACACAAAACCATAACAGTGCCTCTACGCCATGGAAAATAAACAAGAATTTAATCAGCAATGGACCTTTAAAGTCAAAATCTTGTCTGGTTTACTGATACTAAATTACTCGTTCTATTACTTGTTCTAAATTACTCGTCATCTCGTTTCTTACTGTTGTGCATTCTGAATGAACAAAGATAAAAATGAAAAGAAAAAGGAAACAAAAGGAACTTAGAAAAAGTCGTCCTCGGAAGGTGCTTTGCTGACCACGATTGTTTATCAACTAATACATTTTAACCCTAGTTCCGGCAGGGGGCTGAATCCGCCCCCTCCCTCAGGTTTTTTACTTGCCGATTCCAGGATTTTTGACGCAGCTTTACATAACTTGGTCACTTTTCCTAACTATTTTTTCTACGTATTGTAACAAAATTTCGTAATTCTATTTTGCTCAGGGACGGAGCCAGACAACGTTTTTGGGAAGCGCCTCAGGTCATTTTTGGCGCTGTTGATGGTAAAAAGAAAATGTTTGCAAAAATAGCGTTTTTAAGATAAAACTTAAACTTGGTATGGATGTATAGGTAAATAGCTGGGCAACATGTAAATACAACTTTGTTTGTCTGAGGTCACTTGATGAGGTCAGGTCGAGGTCAAAATTCATAACTTGGTTTCATAACAATAATTTTGGTGCTACTTTTTCGGAGATCAAACCCGGCATATAAATTAAGTAGAAGGGTGCCCTCCACTTGTGTACTAAGTTTCAGCTTGAAATCAGGTCGGGTTACGAAGCCCTAATATGTCAGTGCGCGCACCCTATATCACAACAGCCGTAAAAAGGAATTTTACGAATAGAGCGAATTCAAATGATTGGAAACGTTTTTAAATAATATGAAATGCACACGAGATCATTCCAAGTGATTCTTACGTAAGCGGAGGTCATTTAAGGTGATAGGTCGTAAGTTGACTTGAAGAACGTGTGACTATGAGAGTTCTCCCTTTTTCATGTCCCTGGCACCGCCTATGCTAACAATTTCCCAACACTGTAATATGATTTGTACTTCTGCAGCATAACATAACTAGTGGCAGCTAAAAACAAGTGTTTTAACTTTCCTATTAATTTAGTTTTGAAAAACCAGTCCTCCTATTTTTGAAACCCTGTGAAAGCCTATGAATTTTTCCCCAAATTTGGAATATACGGACCAATGGTAGAACTACCACCCATAATCTCTCGAATTCCTGCCAATTTCATCAAAGTCGGTCCATAAACAACAGAGTTGAAACAAGTCCAAAACATCTCCCATTTTGACTTTTTTGCTCCCCCCAGTATCCACCCCTTTCGGAAATTTCAAAAAGTTATTTTTATGAAAATGTAATGTACATCATGGAAAATCGACTGCCGTTTGTTGCAATAAAATCGGATGTGTAGTTTTCGAGATATGGGGGGGGAGGGGGCGAATCCGCCCCCTGCCGGGAATCGGCCATGTCATTTAGCCATCTGGGAATAGGGTTAATTCTCCCCGTGTCGGGGGAGGACTCATTTGAACGCCCTGCTCAGGTTTTCCCGCCATAGTGGAAAGACGGAAAAGCACAGAGCCGCCAAGTTTACAGCAATTTTTGCATTATTCCTTGTACATATCCTATCAAAATTTCAGCCCCACATCAAGTTAGGTCTCTGACCTAGGTTAGGTAAAAGAGGTAAAGCTAAAAAAAAATTGGCCTCCTCTAGTTTTTTCGGGGTTGAACTGAATCCGTTAAAATTTGCATTAATTATAGCATACGATAGAAGATACAGTGTGTGTATTTCAGATTTTTCGGAAAATTGCAAGTCAGTGACCTGAGGCCGGGTCAAGTTTTAGCCCCTTTTTTGAGACTTTGTGTAAATTTGAACGTATTTTTACGGGATTACGAGACTCAGATATTATCAGCAACATTACCCCTTACATGTGCTACCATCATGTCACCAGAGCACCCGTAACCTTGCCTCAGGCCATAACCCCTCACTATGGATGTATGTTATAAACCCAAACTTTTTACCCAGAATTAGTAACTTGCAGCTGTATGGGGTTAAAATGAATGCTGGATTCGAATTAAAAGCCCAAAATAATCTTATCTCACCTTGTAGGGCAAAAAGAGGCCATTAGAGATCATCCAAGGTCAATGAACCTTTTTAATTTGAGCCATGCACTAAAGAGTTTGTTGTCGCCTTGAATGAGCTACTGTGTACAACACAGTACAATATGTCAAAACAATGCTAGAGATAAATTGCAACAATAAGGTTCCTTTAAAAGAAAATTCCTGCATGGCCATGTGCACCTGACGTATTCTTCGCCACGGCAGGCGCACGAAGTGGCGTCGGAAACCGTCGGCTGGCGACCTCATATGATATCTCTTCGGCCTTATTGATCCTTCCCGAACTCCGAAAAATGTTGCACTTGCCACGTGGACCCTGGATAAAACTTTAGATGTTTCCACTCCTATCAACTGAAAATCTGACCGTAGCTGACCCCGGATGACGTTTGATTCAGCATGACGTCGTGTTTGGGTATCTGTAGTGTACTTGGATATCTCATCAGAGCCCTCTTAAATGCAAATCAGCCAAAAACATGCTTGTCGGTAAGGAGAAAAGGACATACATTTTGCAGACGTGCCATTTTGGAACGATGGCCTGACCTGACCTGACTCGCGCCGAAGGTGAAAAGGAGGTAGATTTCCTTGAAAAGACTGTTTGGCTTGTTATTAGTTATTATGTAAGGCGTAATTTGAGGCAAAATATTGATTAGCTGCTGAGTTAATAAAAAATAAAAAGGCGGAATTTTGAAATTTTTGGCTATATTCCCTTAACATTTGGGGCAATGTTGAAAAAAATGTTGCCGGTTTCGAGCTCTATTCTTCGAATGCTTTCCAGTGATGTATATTTCATTTTCCTCCGATACATGGTTCGCGAGTTAGGGGGGAGTGCTCAAACACCCCTCACTGGTACGGAGAAGGTGAATATGAACATTGGAACGATGCGGTCCAATGTCGGATGTTGGAAGTAAGGTTGAGCTACAACGAAGGCAGGAACACTGTTTCCTCCTGTAGTGGTGTCACTCTCAGCATTCAACTTCAAGGGCGCACAAAGGTGAAGATTTTCGTCAGGACTAAGGGCTTTAAGAGGTCTCCGCAGCCCGAAACGAGGACGTTCGTAAACTCTCTGGTGTGCAATAACTGTGACTGCGACGACGTTCTTATTCGTCGTTTTTTATTTATTTATTCATTTATGTTTATTTCACATCACGTTACATGTACCCTTGAGACGGCAGTTAAGCCTATTTGGATGTCGTTGTCCAATGGCTGTAAATATACCATTTACGTATGTTCTCACCAACTACGTAAACCATAGGTTTAAGAATGTCGTCGTTCTTACTTCCTGTGGGCGGGAATAGTACTCGGAAATTGTCAATAGATTAATGATGCTTTAGGGCGACAATTTTAGGAATGGTTTTATGCACTATTGGTTTCGAACAACTTCAACGTTTTCTTCGTTGAACATCAAGTTATGGCTATGCAGCCCGGCATGGTCAAATACAATGTCCGTGTCACAAACATTCCTTTTCTGCCCAGAGCCATACCAGGATGTTATGCATCCTGCGGTGTTTAAATCTTTAGATGCAATGGAGCCCCGGAGCCACAGACACCTGTGCACGCACGCAAACCGTTTTCTTCGCTCTCAGCGTTTTCTTAGTTTCTTGTGGCAAGCCTTTTCGTTGTCCCAAGCTTCGTCAGGGGTCTGGAGAGAGCCGGGATCTCGTGCCGAGCTGCCTGGTCGGTCGTGCTCTCTGGGTGCCGTCGGCGGCTCTGTGTGGTTCACTGCCGCTCCGCCCGGTGGCAGGGAAGGACGGGTCGGCTGGTCCCCGACATCGGCTCCCGCCGCGACCGGGCCCCGTTCAGCGGCCGACAGCGGCTCAACAGGGCCACCCCGCCTCGGCGCGCTGATCCGACAGCCAATCGCCTGACGCTATTTTCGGCTTAGCGTGGTCCAAACCGGTGTGATTGGCGTTATCGGGCGACGTATTTGGCTCTTCCAAACTGGAGGCTAAAGGAAAAATTGTTATGCAGTCACCGTTTCTTGAAACGATGGAGCGAGCTGTTCGCCTGATCGCTTTCACTCTGGGTTGACTGATACTCCTCGGTAATAAGTGGCTTGGCATGCCGAAAGACGTGATTTGCGTACATCAAGATGGGACTGCAACTGCGTTTCATGCACCCATGCAATGACGGGCATCGCTAATATATTACGTTTAGACCACGCGTTGTAAAAAATTAGTTCAACGTGCTGCGTTTCTTGCCAGTGCAACGCGCATCGTGCATGGTCTTAGCCCATAAGGCGGTATATGTTTCGGGACCCAAAGGGATTGCAGGCACCGAGATACTGTGATCTTCTGATCCTCAACGCATTGTTTATTGTTCTGCGAAACACGTATGAATGGATCGCTACATATGCATGGATGGACGGCGGAAACACGGGGGCTGGGCTGCGAAGGTACTTATCTGCCCCAGCATGATTGTTAGGATTCGGCGTTAGCCGAATCCTAAAAGTCATGGTGCTGATTGGAGGGAAATGACTTAAATATCAGATTTTGCTTCAGCATTTCTGAAAACGTTCAGCCGTCTCTGTACATGTGGTGATGTTGCTAAACAACAGTGACATGTTTTACTTTTCACTGGGCCGGTTTCATGCAGCGACTGTCGTGCCTTTTTTAACGCCGTGAGGCTTGGGATAACGAAGAAGTGACGTTTTGTTGGCTGTCACACATGCGTTTGGCACTGGTGTGAGATCATCAGACGCCTGGCCGGGAACAGGGTTAACCCTATTCCCGGAGGGCTAGACGGTATGGTCCATTCTCTGCAGAGGGGCAGGGAGTGGGTTGCAAATTCGGTCCCCCTGAGATCTCGAGAACTACGCATCCGATGCCACCACAACGAACGGCAGTCAATTTGCCATGATGTAAAAAATATTTCCTTAAAAATAAATTTTCTGAATTTTGAAAAGAACAGATACAAGGGGCAAGAAAGTCGCAATGGAAGTTATTTTGGACATCTTTTAACTCTGTTGTTTATAGACCGATTTTGATTAAATTGACTCCAGTCGAAAGATTACGGGTGGGGCTTTTACCATTAGTCCAAAAACTTAAAATGTCGAGAAGGGCCTGTTTTTCAAGAATTGAATTAAGAAAAAAGCTAAAAGCACTTTTTTAGCTTTTACTGGTCATGTTATGCTGAAGGGACACAAATCGTATTACAATGCTTGTATAATTTTAGCATAGGCAGTGCCAGGGACATGAAAAAGGGAACTGTCATGGTCGTAT
This sequence comes from Capitulum mitella, assembly GCA_030062745.1. Lineage (NCBI taxonomy): Eukaryota > Metazoa > Arthropoda > Thecostraca > Pollicipedomorpha > Pollicipedidae > Capitulum > Capitulum mitella. The sequence goes on along the minus strand of CP099841.1, from coordinate 5,635,105 downwards.
GCTCAAGTCAGCGTATAACCTCTGGCCTTAAATGCCCTCCAGTGGCCTAAGAGCCACGTGGAATGGTCTTAAGTGCATTTCGTATTGTGTGAAAACGTTTCCAAACTTTTGAATTCACTCTATTTCTGACATTCCGTTTTACGGGTGTTGTTATACAAGGTACGCTCAATGACATTTTAAGTCATAGCTCTGTAACCCAACCTGATATCAACCTGAAACTTGATACACAAGCACATGACATCCTTCTACGTCATATATGTTCTGGATGTGGTATTTCGAAAAACAACGCCAAGTTTATCACTCTGAAACCAAATTTTGAACTTTGACCTTGACCTGACATGTAAAGTGACCTCGGATTAATAAAATTATATTTTTTTCTGCCTGCCCAACTACTTTCCTATACATCCGTGTCAGGTTTTAAGTACTATCATAAAAATCCTTTTTTGGCAGCCATTTTCCTATTACCTTCAACGGGGCCAAAAATGGCCTAAGGTGCCTCCCAAAAACGTTGCCTAGCTCCACCCGCTAGGCAACACTGGAGCTAGGCAACGTTTTTGCAACAAAAACAGAATTGCCGCATTTTGTTACAGTACTAAGAAAGAATAGACAGGAAAAGTGGTAAAGTTTTGTGAAGCTACGTCAAAAACCCTGGCATTGGCAAACAAAAAAACCGAGGAGGGGGATTCAGGCCCCCGTACCGGGAATAGGATTAAGTGGCAACAAAGCTCTTCACATCGGATCTGGATGTCTCCAAGAACCCAACAGAGCTTCAGCAACGATTGGTATGGGATGCATTCAAGGCGAACTACCACAAAACAGGGTTTTGCGGGCACTGTTGTAGCCAGCCTTGCCGTTGAGGGGTTTTAAGCAGGTGAATATTATAATGAGCTTTTATCAGACAACATTTCACGTTCGTTATCTGCTTTGAAAAATTATCATATTTAGTTGTAGGTTTTAAGTAGTCTGATGAACCTTTTGTGCACAGTTTGAAATCACACATTCGTTATTTGCTTATAATACTCTTCCTCAAAGCGGAATGGGAGAAAGTCGATGCACGTATCAGAAGATGCTCATTTAGAGTGTCATAGCCTCCGTTCTCTGCGTGGTAACATGCGAGCGGTGCGGTCGCCATAACAACTGAATGCGGTCGCTATGAAACGGTCCTTGTTTCGCTATGTCCGGCCACATGAACATCGAAACCCCTTATGACGTAGGGGCTCTCAGTGACTGGGAGGTTGCCTAATTAATTCACTTCACGAAGCCCGTCGTTGAGTCACAGCAATTAGCCAAATGCCCTGTCAGATCAGTCTCTGAAGGGCTGTTTTTCCGTAGGATCATGCTTTAATTGACTGGGCATTTTGGATTGGATGCATTGAAAAGTCGTCAGCAAAAGAAGATACAGATTAAACGCGGTTTCTTTACGTCAGCTGACGGCCGTCTGCTAAGCCGTGAGGATTGCGATTCTGTGTGGCGCAGTAGTTTTTTGTGCGTGGTAATGCTGAAGACTCATCTGCGCAACGTTTTTGTCTGCACGACGTCAGGCTGACGGATTCCTGTTCCGATTTTAGACATGGGCTGACTATTTTCTTTACGGTGGGTCTGATCTTTTTCTTCCGCCGTAAATATTTCCTGCGAACAGAGGTGCGGTTTCAAAGAAAATCACGTCTTGATATGGTTGCCCCGTAAATCCACATAGAAGGCGAGCTGTGACAGGTATTGCTTGATTACTCACAAGGAGGAAATTATGATGTCGTACGTGCATTTTTGCGGCAAAATGAGAAAACGTTGGGATGAAATTGCTACTTTTCTGCTGTTTATCGTACTTTGCAGGTGAAATTATGTAACGAGAAGCATTACGACCATGCTCGGCACGCTCATGCTGCGCGTTTTTTTGGTGCCACGATGTTGCTTAGGACGTCCCTTTTACACAATCTGGATATGAGCAAACTGTCCTAAAGTGACGTGCGATAGTCCAGGAATTATACATCAGTAACAATCCAGTTGGACGGATGGTGCCTATTTTCAACGTTAGAAAGGACTGCTCCAACAAAACATCCATTCACAACAAGAAACTTTTGTTCTGGAAATATTCGGCAAACATGTTTATAACTTAAACAGACTCGTCGCGAAAAGCGTGGCCCTGTCGCACCGAAGAGATGTGATGAGACCACTCGCAAACGTGCTGAGACCCATTCGACAGAACGCGGATGAAACCCGACGAGCTGGATGGGATCCACGGCCAGCTCACGCGGGCCCCGCAACCTTGCCAGAGGTCACTAGACGTCCGGACAGGCTTGCTGAAAACAGCTCGCACGAGCTGGGGCGGGCCGGGGGGGGGGGGAGGGGCGCGGGGTACAGATACGGGCGCGCCCTGTCCAGTCACTGCCGGGCTATTTTTAGCCGGCTGTCCGCGCCGAACGGCCGGCTATCTGGTTTTGCTCAAGGCTGTCGGCTGGTGGTGAGCGGGGCAGCACATTTGCGCGGTTCTGTCCGTGTTGCAATGCGTGTTTTTGACCGCGTGCGATGCGTCTTTGGTCGGGAGCGTTAATAAATCGCATAGCGCATTGTCCGGGCATTGTGTCCCCCTTTCGCGTGACGATTTTGGGTAGGAGTTCTATCGCACATTGCCAGTCGTGTCTTCTCTCCTAGTGCGTTACGTAATTCGTAGAGAGTTCTGTTTCCGTTAGGCTATGGTCGGGAGTTGGCATTGGAAACGGATGTAGTTGTAGTGTGTCGTGTTGCATCACCAAAGAGACCTCCTTGATCGTATAAGACGACTTCGGCTTCGGACGGAATCGCAGTTGGTGTTCTGAAGGGCCTTCCGGCTTTGTGACACGAATATACTAATTGGGCAAACACTGTCTCAACAGGACCATTGTTCTGTGAAAATCTGGGCTATCCCACGAGGATTTGGTGAACTAACTGTAAGGGTGAAGGGTACGTGAGATGAATCCTTTCACCGTCGTGTAGTTCACGGCTGGTTGACGAAAAAGTGGCCTTGCGCAGTCATGTGGTACGTTCCGCAAACAGAAGTAAAACTGAGATGGGCATTTCCTATTCAATGAAACAGGTGTAATTCTGTGTCGTTAACGTACCTCGGTTTCCTGTTGGTTAAACTTTGGATCAGTGCAGTAGCCAGAGCGTCGCTTGGATGACATACCGCGACCCTCTGAATTGAAGGCGAACTTGCATTTAATACAGAAACAAGCGTCATTAATAACCCGTAAAACCTTCACCAATTTCGCAAATCCCGCAGAAATGTCAGCACTTCCACACATGATTCGAATTTCGATGATATTCTACGTAGACATGAAGATTTTTCACCTTCATATCTTGAGAATAAAATCATTACTACCGACGGCCGGTTGGTGGAGCTAATGCCCGAAACAGTATGCTGGGGTCGCAAAATAGAAAGCACACGACCCGGCTTGAAATCGTGTCGCGCTTGACGAAACAAAGTCTTCGATGATTACGTTTAATTGTTGTGATCCTGAAAGGATTAATGATTTCATGTTAATATGTCATAATGTAATTAAATGTGGGATGCTGTGACGTGATGCTTAATAATTGCGATGCTATGGAATGGTTGTATTTAAATAATGAAATAGAGGAAAATAAGGAGGAAAATAAGAGGCGAAGGAAAGTTAAAAGCTGAAATTCTACTGGGCCAAAAAAGATATTAAAAGGACTTGAATACCAAACAAGGAAACAATTGAATTTGACGTTTGATGGTGGTTAAGGATAGCAGTTAAAAGTATGCACTCGTACAGATACTAAATACGTCTGATTACCTAGCCCGCTTCATCGAGGAATTGCTCTTTGAAAGACAGCAGAGACAGGAACCTTTTCCTCAGGACATGGAAAAGGATGATGTTGGACTAATACGCGTTAATCATTGTTTCGTGGAATGAAGGATATTATACGATAAAGGAGGTTATCATTGGATGCACATTTTGCAATATTTGAACTCGGTCTCCAGAAGGCAACATAGGCATGAGGCGATACGTTTTGGAGTTTGGTACCCCTTGCTTGCTATTTCTTCTATTATTATTTTCGGATATTTTGTCAATCCTGATTACATTTTCTGACGCATCGGAGGGTCCTATAACCCCCGTAGGCCCCACCCTTCCTTGGTTGCGCGGCGCGGCGACGACCTGGACTTGTCTGGCAACTTCTCTGCTTTGGTTTCGTATCAACGTTCAGTGGAACACGTTTGCACAGTGCAGGTGTTGAAGACGCCCGTGAGCTTTCGTCGTGTAGTCTTTTTATCCCTCCTGCAGGTGTTGCGACGTGCGACTTATGACTAATTATTGCTTGTAACAAGGTTAGATAATCTTTGCAAGAAGCATATGATCTTCCGCAGAGATGGACATACGAACTGAGTCATCTTGAGAACACCTTGAAGAGAGCCATATGAAGGACAGTTTATGATAATGATAGGGCGAAGCAGAGCGAACGCCTCGGCTGTATGGCGAGGCGGAACGATATATGTCTCCATTTACTTCGAGTCTCTTGGAGCTGGATGCTTTTTCAGTATTTAAATCTGTAACACCGTAAGGGATCGTGACCCACTGTTTGTTGCCCTGATCGTTCGAAATTTCCTGTTGATTTAGTGCGACAGTCCTCGAATTCTGGATTCCTGGGAGCTGGGTAAATACCAAAGGGCGAGAAAAGTACCACTTTCGTCAAGTCACCCAAATTACGCTCACTAAGTGGTGCGATAAGGAATGAAACCATACCGCTTAAGCAACTTGTGTTCGACTTGCAAAACTTCGTAACAAGCGTAACAGTTTCTCACTTTTAGTCGAACGTAAATTTACGGAACGGACGCATGCAGTGAGGGACTACGCAATAGGTGCACAATGGAAAATATCAAGGTTTCCTAATGCCAGATTTTGTTGGGGGGGGGGGAGACGTCCCTGCCTCTCTTGACGCGGTCCTGGCGTGCACTCAGCAGGCAAATCCGATGATTTATGACATCGCCAGCTCATGAGACGACAAAATGGCGTCGCATGGCCGGTCCAGCCTGTATCGAAAGCTGGCGCTAGTCACGTTTTGGATAAGTGTGGCCCAGGCATCCGATGTCAACACGAAGCTCGACGCAGTTCACTGGCAGACCAAACCAGACTGTCCTTGAGGTCCGTAATTACAGGCCTCGTAGGAGCGACTGAACTCGGTCTGGAACAGGTGCAGAGCTGACGAAATATCTCGGTAGAATCCGTTCAGCGCTCTCTCCGTTTCAGCTGGCCCTGTCGGAAAATATGGTCATCAACCACAAGGTGGTACTGTCTGGGCGCGACCTCTGCTGCAGCCAGGGCGACGACTGCTGCGACTTCCACACATTCCCCGACCTCATAAAGAAGACCAAGGATGGCACCCAGAAGTACGTCTGGCTGGTTCGACAACCTGAAATATAATATTTTATGTTTTCCGGACGGTTTTTAGGTCCTGATTAACTTACTTCAAAATCATGTTTTGATGACTTTGATAGCTAACTTGGCTGGCAGACGTTCCCGGTTTGCATGTAGATACCTAAACATATTTCATTCAGCTTTAATACCTTCATATCCATCACGTACTTTTCGTAGTTAGCTAAAACGCCTGGATCAATCTACATCGAGGATTTTTACGTGCCAAAATGTTGTCATAGGGTTGAATTGCACCCAGTCTACTTCATCTTTTCAAGACGTTTGCACAAAAAGTATTTATGCTCTGCGTGGTCCTGTACGTGCGGGAATGTTCACTACACTCCAAACATGTGGGCACATCCTTAAGATTTGGGAAACATGCGCTGCTTAGTAACAGCACTGTTAAATACCACCGGCGTTTTTCCTCACGGTATGACTAAACAGCAAAAAGATAACAGTTGGCAGATGGTCTGTCGTCTTTGCAGGCGTCGCCTTCCATTGAAACATCAGGGTTTCCAAACACTTCTCCTCTCCTTCGATGACCTGGGCCCTACGATACTCCCGACCCTTTACATCAGGCCTAATGACGGAGACAGGTGCTAACATAGTCGTTCAGGGCTGACGTCAGGATTGCTTATTAGAATCCTCTGTTCCCTTTCTGAAAATACCATCGTGAGTAGTCCCCGGTCTTCTGTTACTTGATTTCGTGATACATGGGTTTCTTCACACTTTGACATGTAGTGAACATGCATGTCCTTGGCGTTCTTACAAGTTATACATGCCTGGATCCAGCGTCACGTGCGAGTGCCATCAACGACAGCCCGGTCCGCAGTTTACGTGTTCCTGGGCTCGCCCGACGAGCTGCAGGAGCTGCTGTTCACCATGTCGCTGTTCGGCCTGCTGGACGGCACTTACATGGTCATCTACATCGACCTCGACTTTGCCTACTCCGAGCGGAATACCTTCAAATACATGTGGCGTAGGTAAACCAAACTGGGTGGGGCCGTTCCCAGTCGGTGCAAAAGGACGTGTAGTGTTCGTTTTGCCGTTTTTTCCTTTTTTTAACCATTTCGTCTCAACATGTCGTGGGATCCTTGCAGGATCATTTGATGCATTTGACGGGATCTGGTGGACAGTATAGTGCGGATCGTGTGTTTCCAGAAATAAACGGCCATAGCTTGTGCTCAGGAATGCATGTCAGCCTTCGGAGTATTTGGCGCCTCTCAGTTCCCAACCTACATTTTTTGTGTCGAAGAGTCAAGCTCTTGTGTCTGAAGTTTTCTTTGGTTCTTTGGTCAGTTTTCCTTGGATTATGCTATTTCGGCTAAGCATTGCTCCATTTCATATTATCGTTCTCCTATAGCACGTTGCCGAGTAATTACACAGGATTGAGCTACAGTCGAATGGTTTCACACGGAAGTGGGTAAACAAGCTTTTAGAAAGAGGTAATGACTTGCGTGATGAATGCTTGGAAAAGCTACGAATTACGCAATTGGAAGTTGTTCACATGAAATTGTGTAATAACAGCAAGTTATTACTGGGAAATTATTTATGTTTGTTGTGCGCGCTTGCAAAGAAAAGATGGTATTTGATTTATTCATTTTGTACGCAGACTTGAGCTGGTTTTTAGAACTAAGTTTTGTATTCGAACCTGTCGTCCCTCTTCAGTTCGTGATGTTTACGGTTTTTATGTCCCAAGTCCACTTCTTTTAAGAAAATTCCACCGGTCGCTCTTCTGTGTACCAAATCTTTCTTACCAACACGCAACTTATACTGTTTTATTTCATTTGTACTTTTATTTGGCAACACGTACCCTCCAATGGCCCGCCCCGACTGCCGTCGTCGTAGCGGCCAGTGCTGAAGTCGTGGCGTCACAAATGACGTCAGACCTCGTCACCGGCCGGCTACATCCCGCAGCCACGATCAAGATGTGGGAGCTGATCCAGGACCAGGACTACCAATGTCAGAGAGTGGATCTGGACCCCGTGCGCAACCTGCTGGTGGTGTTGGCCACCCCGCCGCAGGAGGAGTACGACGTCTTCACCGAGCGCGTGCGCCGCTACAACGCCCGGCCGCCGTTCAACTTCACGCCCCCCGACTGGAGGTTCAAAAAGGTGGGGGGGGAGAGAAGGGGGGCGGCTGCGGCGGCGGCGGCCATGACGGGAATGCTTTTCAACTACCAGAAGATTCCGGGTCCTGATTTGTTCACGCGAAAGTGAATGATTTCAGATACTATGGGGTCGCCCGTAAATTGTATGACGCTTTTGGTGAAGGGGAGGGGGCTGGCCAGTGCGTCTCAATGCGCTACGGAGAGGAATGGTGGTTTGGCAGGACGCTGCATAACGCTGTCATGTCAAACAATAATGAGGCTAATAACACGAAAGACTAAAAATAGTCACGTCTGGCAAATCCAGGCACGTTGCCAGGATTTTCCTCTGGGGGGGGGGGCAAATGTCAAATTTTGTCATATGCCACAAGCATATGACGAAATTTACAAGAAAAGGCCATAGCCCCGATGGTCCCCCTTGGCTACGTCCCTGAGCAAATCCTGCAATTCTCGATTCCGTTTGTCGACACCAGTAAACTAAATTACGCCATGCGTCATTAAAAATGCCAGAACGTTTTGGAGTGTGGGTTTGGCTGAACGGTACGAAGCGTAAGAAAGGGTGTTAAAATCACGGGGAAGTGCGTTACGTAATTTATGGACTGCCCCTGATTATGACTGAACTAAATTAAATTATCAAAACAAACGGGCGCATTTAGACCGTTGTGCTTCCTTTTACGATAGGCTTGTGACATGATATGGAGAAAATGTCAGTTAGTCTGCCAGTGCTCCCTAATTTGGTCAGATTTCGTTGCTTGTGTTGTCTCCAAATGTGGCGTATTTTCATGTTTGTGTAGCGCAAACCGACTCTGTCCAGTGTAACCGTGTCACCGCATTCCCTCACGAGGCATGAAGCTGACGGCAACAATTCCGCAGCACATCGGCGTGTTCGCGGCATACCTGTACGACTCAGTGATGATGTACGCCACAGCGCTCAACCGCACCATCAGCGACAACCCCGACGCGTCGCTGCGCCAGATTCTGACCAATGGCACCGAGATCGTCGCCAGGATTCGAAACCAGACGTTTCAGAGTTAGTCGGCAGAGGGGGCTGGTCCGATCCGCCGTGCATCATCCCTGAGTACAAAGAAAACTCAACGTGCGTTGATGATTTACCTGTTCTTTGATATCTGCGGCGGTGAAAGAGGCCAAAATTTGGGAAGTGTGTTTTGTCCTCGAGATATCCGCTGTGCCAAAGACAAAATGTTATCGACCCTTCGCATCTCGTTCGAGAGGCTGCTTCGCTATGACTCTGCCCTCGCGTTCGTCGTCATTCCGACTTTCCGAGTTGTTGTGTAGTCTAGATACCCGTATGTTGTAGCATTTGTATTGCTGGTTGCTGCAGGCCCCATTTTTGGCTGTTACTCGTCGTCCAGTTTTTTTTTGCCCTTTGCCAGTGGCGTCATCTGTACGCCACAGGTGTCATGGGATCCGTCATCAAGATGGACGACAACGGCGACTCGGAGGGCAACTTTACGGTGCTGGCACTGCGGGGTGACTGTAACCTGGTCATCCGCTACAAGAACAGCAACAACTACACACTGAGTTGCGATCACTGCATGCAGCCAATCGGCCAGTTCTACCTCACCAACAAGACCATGCCGGTTAGAGGAGAAACGTCGAGGAAAAGCAAAGACCGGCTAACCGATGGATTCGTTGCAGCGCCAAAGCGTTAAAAAGCCGGCGGCCTCTCGGAATTTGCGACGGAATAGGTGCAGTAAACAACTTCACCTTCTGGTGGCTCCAGTTGGTCCATAAACGCCCTCTGTGACGTCGTTTGTTGCGGTTCTGGTGGCACCGATTGCGTTGTTAAACGACGAACGTTGCTACCGTGTTTCGTACGACGCTTGTTTGACGTTTTACAACCGCGGATGTTGCCAGTGGCCGTGCTTATTAAATCGCCCAGGACAGCTTCCACTTAAATCAGACGATGGAACGGGGTTTCTGAGCGACACCGTAGCGCTGCAAACCCCAAATGGCCCAGCGACGTCGCGATTGGCCATTCCGGAGGACCCTGGGGCTACATGACTTGCCGGTCGGTCTTCTGGCCTGCAGGAGTTCCAGCTGGATCCCGGCAAAACCGTGGACTGGTTCGGCGGCGGGCGGCCGTACGACGAGCCGCCGTGCGGTTTCGACGGCGTCAAGTGTTTCCGGCCGGAGGACAACAGCCGACAGGTTTGTCCGTCTGTCCGACCGTCCGTCTGTCCGTCTGTCCGACCGTCCGTCGGCAGCGTCGTCCGGCCGCGCTCCGTGCTGGCTCCGGGAGTTTTCTGCGTTCCGAATCTCGCGCGATTGGAAACGCGGCAAATGCCTTGCTGCCTTCTCTGTTGTCCTCTCTTGCATGCAACTTGCGAGCTCTGATGTCTGGGAGCGGACTAGCTCGCTAAATGATCCAACTGACGCTACTCGGATGGGTAGAATAATGAGCGGCGGCCGAGACCGTCATTACGTGTCATTATTACATTGTCCGCATCGCTACGAAGGGCCTTAGAACAGCCTTCTCCTGGCATAAATGGGACCTCTGTAATGACGAGTTGAGATAACTGCTTCTGAGATTGGCCCATCTTTACCACGAGCAGGTCATGTATCCCGTGCTGCAGTTTGTGTTTGAATTTCGATGTGTGCAGGTCAGGAACGATGCAGGACCGTTGGAAGTGGGCAAACAAGTTTTGTTGCAATCTTTCAACATCATATGCGAGTTTTTCAAGTTATTTTAATTGTGGTTTTGTTCATGACGCCTTTTCACGGATTCCAGTAGCTGAGTTTCGCCTCCCAATTTAATCGTGACGTGCTTCCATGAAAAGGAGTGGCTTTACCTTCGCCGTACCAGTATTGACCAAACCAGCAACCATGTGACTAACATACCCCGATCAAAAGTTAACGTGTCTACTTTACATCGGCTTTTAGTGAATTACGTTTAAGTCGTTAAAACCCTGCAATCCATGAGCTCAACGAGACATTCCGATGAAGGATTTCAAAGTAAAAAGTTCTTTTCCGCGTCATCTTTGTCATTACTCTGTATTTAGCCTCTCTGTTGGCTTCCAGCCAGATCCGTTTGGGTAAGTTTAATCCACTATGCCCAAATACATCAATATACTTCAAATGGAAGTTATAAAAGTACTAAACACCTTGGCTATAAACAGATTCCACCTTAAAATAGAATACATTAGTCATGGCTTATTATATCAGTTCACAGAACTAGCTTGCTAAGTCACAGAACATCATATGCATGTTGTTGCAAACTAAACACCTGACCTAGTGCCTTCAGCGTGGAGGAAAGTGGTAGCCTAATAATTTTTTTAAGTTATTGAGGTAAACAACATGCAATACCTTTTTCACCGTGAACAAACTTCGCTGCACAAAATGGAAACAGCTACGTAAATATATAACTAAGGAAGTTTGTTCCAGGATTCCATGGAACTTTTCTACATTTGGGTAAACAATGTTCACATTGCTCACCCTTAGAAGCCGTCCACGTCACAAACATTTGCATTTGTTTTTGCTTGGTTTTTGTTGTTCTTTGTTCGCCTTAGTTTTTTGGGTTATAACGTTTGCTTTAGACGAAACGAGGAGTTGTAATATCACAAACGCAAATTCAGCCATTCAAACTACCCTAGCGAATTTTCACCGGTTTCGCGTTAATGTTGCAGAAATTCTGTTCCCGAAAGCTTAATTTACACTCTTTGTCACCAGCCTTTTAAAGTTTGCTCATCTACACTTTCAAGGAGTAAGAAGGCGGCGATGCAGACTTCAAACATGGCAGAACTGAAAAGCAGCCGTTGAAAGGACCGTCAGTACTGCGTTGCGTTATGCGTATGAGGTGGTAGATGGGGGAAAATTTCAAAGCCATGTGAAATCTGAGTTTTGATTTTGCATGTCTTGATTTCCCTCCGGCGTGCGTTTCCACCCGGTGTGGCATTGCCGTCCCATATGGGCTGCGTCAAAACATGTTTCACATGGGGCGTTATGTGATGTTTTGTTGGTCAAAGCGTTGACCCTAGCTGAGTCTGGCCGGCGTTTTTCGTCGTAATGCTTTTCTCTTTGCCTCCCAGACCAAGAGACCAAGATCTCCACGTGTTAAAACAAAACTTCCTCTTTTCATTTCTTGTCCGGTTTACTCGGCCGCTTTCTTCGAAACACAACCAGACAACCGCGCCTTTTTCTGTCTTTGCAAATTTAGTATGACGATCTTTGCTGCTTACTGCACGAGCAAGTTTCTTTTTCACTCATGCGGTTTGTCTGGAAGCATTCTTAGTTCTATTCGAGCTGACAAGGACGCCCTGTTTCATTTAGGAAACATTGCACAACTGATCCTGCTTGCCTTGGTTTTGTATTTTTGCCAAATGGATTCACCGAGGAAGCTTGGAGTCTCTCGAATCTCTCTCGAGCTTGAAGTCTCTCGGTTGAGGAAGCTTAGAGTCGCTCGGCTGTACAAGAGAGTTGATTCCCACATGGAGCCATTGCATAAAATATCCAGATAGCTTCAGCTGGTTGATGAATATTTAGATAGCTTCAGCTGCTTGGTGACCTAAATAGGACCCGCTGAAGACTAGGCGATTGTTCCGCCGACTGACACCCTACCTGGACGGCGAGAAGACCAAATGGGACGATTACGACGAAACTCGACATTTTTGACAAGACCACCCAACAGACTAACGTCGTTTACGAAATCAGTCATTCCCAAATCACTAAAGGTTGAAATTCACTTTCAAGCACAGTCACGCTCCAGAATTTACTCACGACGTTTAACAAGATTAGAGGTGACAATCAGCCCGCCAAAAGCACTAGCATTTTTTCCATGGACACTCGTTTTGCACCGAATTGAGGCTTGGTGTTCCAGATCTGAACGTCTGCCTCTACTCCCTCCAGCTCTCTGACTCCCAGAGCTTCCCTTGTGGCTTTAGACAAGAAACCGCCCTGCACTTCATAGTGTCCTGCCCCAGTTACGACCAGACGAGACGAGCAATGTTCTGTTCTCTTCACAGCATCCCACAGGGCAGCCAAAAAGGGGGGCGAGGGCCCGGCCCCCTTAGGCCCGCATTTTTTGCTAAAACCATTTTACATCGTTTTCCCGGCAGGCGGTTTTCGCGTGATTTCAGTTCACACTGAACTCCGGGGCCCCCTTTAGAAAATCCTAGTTGCGCCCCTGCAACACGCACCCACCACTTACAGCACTGACAAACACAAAGAAGCTCGACATCTGTCTGAGCGACTCTGGGCTGGAGGATAAGACGGCTCATGCAGTAGCTGTCTGCTTCTAAAATTCTGTCAGGCAAACCGGAAGGCTTGTTGAGCTTTTAGCTGTTTTTTGCAGCCTAACTGTAAATTGCAATGCATTATCCCAGAATCGTGCTTCTTACCTCTGAACATCCTCCGTGGAATGACTGGAGAGGTAATGATGTGGGCGCGCGTATGTTTTATGTTACCATTTGCCTCTCACGAGTTTTTGTTGTAAACTGCGGGAGAGGCGTCTTCGTTTAAGCGCTCGAGCTTTGACGCCGGTCCCGACCGGCTGTTTGCATATGCACAAAGGTTCCGAATATACATATACAATGGCGTTGTGTGACACCGATGTAGGTAGTAGCGCTAAAATGGCCATGCAAGCGGTTTATGCCCCATCCTGTGTTTACATTTCTGCTAAAAAAGACAACCTTTTTGTGGTGACGAGGTTTTGAATATGCAAACTCTTTCCTTGTAGGAGCAGCGCGAACCGGCGTGGTCCCGCCAGTAGCCGTCCGAGGGTCTGAAGTTGTCTTTTACGTCTGTCTGTCTGTCTGTCTGTCTGTCCGTCCGTCTGTCTGTCTGTCTCCCTGCCTGTCATTCTTTCAGTCACTCAGTCAATTCAGTCAGTCATATGCGTGAGCTATCTCGCTTCCCTCTAGTCTCCGGATGTACTGATCAGCCTTCCATCTGTACCTAAAAATGCGATTTAAGGCCCTATACACCCCCTCCCCCCATATCTTGCACTTTACCGAGCCCCAGCGGCGTCCCGTGGTCTCGCGTGACCCGCATCCCGACGGGGGGAGGCGGGGGGGGGGGAACCGAGGCGGCGGGCTGAGACGGACCGGCGCCCTCCTCAGATCGCGGCCGGAGTGCTGGGCTCAGTGCTGCTGCTGGCCATGGTCGTCATGCTGTCCGTGTACCGGGTCTGGAAGGAGGAGCAGGAGATCGTCGGCCTGCTCTGGAAGATCGAGCCGTCCGCCCTGGAGGAGACGGGCCAGCCGCGGCTCGGAGAGAGCCCCAGCAAGGTCAGCCGGCCGCCGGCAGAGCGGCGGACTGACGGCTCTGTCAGTCAGGAGTGGGTGCGGCCAGGGGTCCCACCGCTCCCGGAAAAGATGCGGCTAGACGGCCCGCACGTTGAATGCGCGCGTGTGGGTTGTTCAACTAGTTGTCCTCGGACGGAAAACTGTGTACTGGGATGCCGTCGACAGTCAAAATGGAGTCCAAAATCATGTGGTAGCCGGCGGGAATGTTTCTGCAGCAGAGGCAAACATTACGTGTTCCACTGTGAGTTACTCGTTTACTGCACTTACCTCGTTTCGGAACACGGTATAGCTCGCGTAAATAAGAAGATACGCGATTTCGAAACAAAGCGGCGTGCTGGGTTATCCTGGAACCCCTAAGGCCGCGAATGTGCATGCGATTTAAATAAACACGACCGTGACGTAGCTGTTTATGCTGTATTTCTCATAAATTTAGTTCATCTTGCTTGGTAATGATGCTGTCTGAAGGCGGTGCCGTTCGACCCTGCCCTGGGTTTGTTTGACATTGATAAATTTGCGGTCGCTGGAGATATCTGCTTTTCATCGGGACGCAATGGGGCCCCGTGCGATAGGCAGCTATGTGTTGTCTTGACTCCCTGGTAAGAAGAAAACAAGCTTGTAACTCATCCATTGAGATGGTTGGCCCATTTGTCTTGCTAATCTGAACATGTGCCGGTAATCATTTAACAATGGAGAACAATTATGCTGGTAAGTACGTCGTTGTGAGAAAAAACATAATTGGGACATTCCGGATGGGAAATAAAAAAGGTAACTCTTAACGTATTCTTTCATTTTACAGCTCAGCATCGCCAGCATAGCTTCTTTCGAGTCGAAAGGCTTCGGTCAGATTTTCACAATTACCGGAAGATACAGAGGAAATATCGTTCGGGTCCAGAAACTCAACTTCAATAAGAAAATAGAGATATCGCGCCTGCTGATGAAGGAGATGCGGTACGTGCTCCTGACCTACACATTCAGTACACCAGGACGAAAGTGGGTGCGCAGTCGGTTTCTGCTTCTTGCCTGACTTAATACCAAGTTATGCAGTTGCATGCTATCTGGTTACGCTAAGTTAGTACACTCGTACGTACATCTAAGTTCGCATCGGGTACTATATGAATACATTCGGCAATAAGCCCATTATCCAAATCCTTGTCTGGTATGCTGTTTTCGGCACGAATCCCGCTATATCTAAATCCGCACTGGTTACGATATTAATATTTCAGCACAAATCCACCTGTATCTGAATCCACAGCGGGCGCTCTATTAGTACCTCTGCAGGAATCCAGTCGCACCGCGCCGCCGGCGGTGTGCGGGATTTCTGAAGGCGCGCTATGCGGACACGGGATCCGGCTGTTCGTGGCTGCGGGCCAGCCTCCCTGTGCAGGGGACGTGGCGGGCCGGCCCCCGGCAGTACGGCCGCCGGCTGTCTCCGGGCGTCGCCGGAAGTCCGGCTGACTGGGTCCGTCTCCGGTTGCAGCACCATGAGGGAGCTGCGTCACCAAAACGTCAATTCGTTCCTCGGCGCCGTGGTGGAGCCCACGTGCATCCGAGTGGTCAGCGACTACTGCACCCGGGGTAGCCTCCCGGTGAGTGATCAGGCGTGTATCCCCGAGGCAGTCTTACTGTGAACGATGAGGGGTCTGCACGCAGAGTAGTCCCCGGATGAATGACAAGGGATTTGGGGTAGCCTCCCGGTAAATGATGAGGGGTCTGCACCCGGAGTAGTCTCCCGCTTAATGATGAGGGGTCTGAACCCGGAGTAGTCTCCCGCTTAATGATGAGGGGTCTGCGCCCGGGGTAGTGTCCCGGTGGGTGATGGTGGCTTTGCACCCGGGTTATTCTCCTGGTGAAGGAACTATTGCACCCGGGGTGGCCTGCCGCCGAGCTAAGAGAGGGGGCTCTTGTTTTGCCCTGGATTGTCCCTAACTGCGGCTCCCTGGGTGGTCTGAGATGTATGATTGAGGGCTGCTGCTCCCAGAATAGTCTCCCCCTCTTCCGTGAAGAATACAACACTCCACGCTATGGACGAAGACATACAAACACAAGTGGTAAAAACGGGATCATTGTCAACGTACACAGACGGATATGTTTTGTCTTGAACATACGCTCTCAAAATACCAAAATAAAAAAAAACTGGAAGATTTGATGGGTGAAATTTGGTGATCTTTTTACCGTGTCCACAGGCGTATTTTCTGTCGGTGATTATGCGCTCTCTCTTTCAGGACATCCTAGAAGGGGGCGATCTGAATCTAGAGTACATGTTCATCGCTGAGCTTATTCGCGACTTAGTCAAGGCAAGTGCATTGTGATATTCCCAGACTGTGTTTGTTGCTGTTAAACCCGCTCCGCTGAGTTTTAAGGGAAATACGGATTCAGATCATATTAGTATTGACGTAACAGAGAAGGCGGAGGAGGGGGAGAAGTCAACAGCAGTAATTTTTCCTGAACTCAGTCAGACCGAACCACTTTAATGTCATCAAACTTACAACAAGGGTTTGGTTTTTCGACATTAATCGACCAGAATTTTGTTTGTGGCATGAACGATGCATCGGAACTTATTATTGATTGACTGATTTATTTATTTTTTATTCATTGTTCCCGATTATCGGTGCATTACGTTCCTTCCATTGCATTGTTGCGGAGTACTGTGACCGTCACGAGTGCAGAAGTTTTAAAGGTTGACAGGCCTATTCTCTGCAGCAGAAACCCGTTTTTAGATCGCATTAACCGCGGGCCGTTGTATACAGACAGTCGTGTGACCGCAGGGACAATAAAGAACAAACCTGCAAACAAGACGGTTCCGCATTTTCCTCCACCCGATGGTGCACGTGCCACTGACAAGTTATCCTGGTACATAAACGAACTTCCCAAGGCCGTTCTCGCCTTCTCCAGACCCCCAAATTTAGCTCCTTACGTAAATTCAGAACTTTTAGGACTTCAGCACTCCGTTGGCAACACATTTCGAATTTTTACGTCTTTTTGCAAGACTGGCCTGATCATTCATGTGGTCTTCTTCCAGGGAATGTTGTACCTGCATACTTCTGCACTGACTGTGCACGGCAACCTGAAGTCGTCCAACTGTGTCGTGACCTCTAGATGGGTGCTCAAGGTCACCGACTTCGGCCTGCACGAGCTCCGCGCCCTGTCGGACAGGGATAGCGATTGTGATTACCAATACTACAAAAGTGAGTTGTGATGTCCTTCACTTGCGACGCCTGCCCGCCTGCGAGCCGAACCTGAACCATCAGAATCCGACAATTTTTTCGTGGCTTGGAAACGAAAGTAAAGGCTCGCGGTAAATGGAGACGAAGCCTGTTTGTGCACTCGACACGGCATGACCAAAGAGAAAAGGTTGACTGTCAAGGATGGCGTACGTGCTTTCAGCTTTGGGCAAACTGGGCCACGGCTGGCGGCAACGCAGGGTAGGGAAGAAGAAATAAACACACGTCAGTGAGGAAACGTGGTCACCGATAGTAGGATGTTTCATGAAAAGAAACCATTCAGAATGGATGTTGCGCTCCTCCCAAAATCTGAAATGGCTCCCTTGTCACTGTTGGGCAATTTGGTCCTGGATTTTTCTTTATTAGCCAGCTGGCTGGGCAGGCGAGGTCATTACGTCTAAGGTTTGGGTCGATTGCATACAAACCGGATCATGGACGTACGAGCACTTATTTTGTACGTTTATGGCTTCCACACTCAGGTCTGAATGGAGGGACAACTACCTGCCATGAATATCGGAGGGTGCGTTGGGATGGCGGGTCATTTTTGGGTTGTTAGTTGCTACTTGACACGTATTTCTCATTGCATTTAATGGCACTTATCAAACGCAATCTGACTGTGTCGATGTTTCCACTCGTGACTGGGATAAACCAAAAGATTTTGGATCTTTTATCATTACATGTGGTGATACCCTTTGTCGTTTTATGCTTTTAACATATAAACGCCCCAGAACGGGATTTAATCCATGATACGTATCTGCTCGAGCTGGCAGGTTGTTCGAGAGAAAGTCTTTCGTGCATGCTGCATGAAAACAAAGGCAAGCTTGAATATCTGAGTATTTGAATAACAGACTGCTGAAGTTGAGTCAGATGAATATACAATATTCTAATGAAGGTAAACGCTGTGAACTTTTGTATGTGCAGTGCCACATAGAGCGGCATTTTTGTGACCGTTTTGAATTGCACTGTTCCGTGGCTGTTGAGGAAGCATAAAGCAAAGCAGAACCGGAGACAAAACCAAAATCAGAACCATTTAGGACTATACTGCTAAACAGCGCCTTCCTATATTTTAACAAAGGGGTACCTCGGTAAGTTATCAGTGAGCCATCTTGTGAGGCTGTTCATCTCGGAGACGGATTCTATAGCTGAAAAGGATGGTTTCGAGAGGAAAACAAAAAACCACTACTCTGAAGTTCTCGCAGACGATGACCAAAAACATTTCTCATTTCACCCTTCCATTTCCCTCTCTTCAGTCACGGACTGGGGCCTCCCTGAGCAGTTTTGCCGTGACTCTATTGCCTGCAGGGCCTCTGCGGGCCTCTGCCATGGTCGTCGCCTGAGCGGGGCCGAACCGGTCGGAGGTGGGCCAGGTCCGGGAGTCAGAGCGCGGGAGGCCGGGAGGGGCTGAGAGAGGCGGGAGGCCCCCGCTGCAAACATCTGCACCCGGTCCCGGCACGTTGTCCGCAGCTGTGCTGGCCCAGCCCCTGCCGAGACTCGTTGACGCGCCTCCGTCCCGGTCGACTTCTTTGACCGCCTGCCGCCGCCGTCTGGCCTGTTGTGGAAAATCCGTGAGCCGCTGCGTTCTCCGCGGGCGGTGGCACTGCGCGACCA
Source organism: Capitulum mitella (assembly GCA_030062745.1). NCBI lineage: Eukaryota > Metazoa > Arthropoda > Thecostraca > Pollicipedomorpha > Pollicipedidae > Capitulum > Capitulum mitella. The sequence continues at coordinate 5,616,498 of CP099841.1, read as the reverse complement.
CGTTAGCCCTCTGACCCCTCTGACGCTCCCCCCTGCCGGCAGGTCAGCTCTGGAAGAGCCCAGAGCTGCTGCGCGCGCTGAGGACGACGCCTCGCGACCACCAGCCAGCCGACGTGTACGCCTTTGGCATCATCCTGCACGAGATCATGTGCCGCGAGGGCCCATTCGGTAGCACATGCGCCCCGCGCGAGGAGCCCAAACGTAAGTGGGGCCGCCTGTTTTGACCGCCATCTGCTGGGAATCGGACCGAGATATCATCTAATGCCCGCTCTCGGCGGCGTTTGAAGTGGTTAGAAGCAGGATTTACGAGACCGCTTACTTAGCTGGACGATGCGTGTGTTTCCGCCAATGACCCGGCCATGCAGCTAAACTTGACGTCGAGATGCCCGCCGTGAAGATATCGCCGCTTTTGTTCGCCGGTTCCGGGCGCGTGGGGCGCCGGATTCGAGCCGCGTGCGGCGTCGCCTCTGCGTGCACTCGTGGCCGCCCGGCTCTCTGCTGAGGGTCTGTGCGCCGCCGACAGAGATCGTGGAGCGGGTCCAGGCCGTGCCGGAGCCGGGGGAGGCGCCGTTCCGCCCTCCGATCAACTGTCTCCGGCCGCCGCCAGACATGCCGGCCGACGCCGAGAAGGTGACCAGTGCGGGACGGCGGGGGGGGGGGGATCTGGATTTCCCGGGCCGGAATCACCTCCTTTTTGGACGGCGTTAACTGTCGAGGACAGGCACGAAACACGCAGCGTGGATCTCCAACCTGGGAACGTTGGTTCAGCGCACCGCTCCCACAGCGACAGCGAAGGAGAAGATGTCATTTGAAGCTCATGCTCGATGATCTAACTGATTTTGGGCGTTTCTGCCGTCTTCGTAAACTGGCAGACTGTGCTTGTTTTGCTAATATGTTGGACTTATCATCAAGATGATTTTGTGCGTTACTGCCGTCTTCGTAAACGTAGCAGATTGTGCTTGTTTTCCTAATATGTTGAACTTATCATCAAGCAGGTTTTATTTCTGTTGGATCGTGACCCCTGAATGTGCAGCGTCAGCGAAGCTTCGAACACGATGCGAACTGTCACCATTTCTAACGATGATCACCTGGCGGCATACGACTGTACCGTGACCGCACGGCCCTCGTCGGCATTCCAGCTGATCGTGGAGTGCATGCAGCAGTGCTGGCACGAACTGGACACTGCGAGACCAACTTTCTTCGATGTCAAGAAGATGCTACAACCTCTGAGATGTGGACTGTAAGTCATGAAGTTACTCATTTGTTTCTCTCTTGACCATTCACAGCACACAAGGACGCATCTATTTCGGTCACCTCGTGAGGAATCAGACCGCAAATCTTCATTCCATTGTGTTACATAAGCTGTAAATAGCAGTTTTAGTACCGTCCATTCCTGGGCCGACAAATGCTATATCATCGAGGAAATCGCTCGGGTTCCTAGTAAATCCTGACCGACTTAAGTGGTTATTTGCGCTTGTTTTCCAGGTCATCGAACCTTGTGAACCAGATGATGGAAAAGATGGAAAAATATGCCAACAATTTGGAGGATCTAGTCAGGGAGAGAACCCACCTCCTAAACGAGGAGAAACAGAAAACTGAAGCCCTTCTGTACCGCATGTTGCCGCCGTAAGTGAAATGTGATTTTCTAGAGGGATGAATAATGATGCAGTGCAGACATTGCAATCTCAAGATCCCATCTCATCGCTCATGCATGACCCCATTAGGAGAGTGGGCAATGACACAAGGCCCACGTTTACCTTTCGTTTGCAGCTGCTTGCAGTCATGCATGCGAGCTTTTCAGCGATTAAAACGAAATTACCGTTCCGTGCTCCTAATTACTGTGCTCCGCGAACAGGTGACGCACCTACTTCCCATACATTTGTTGCTCCAGAGTCAAGCATTTTTGTTTTTGTGTGTCAATGACGAGCCTACCTTTGTGTGCCTGTTTGCCCAGCGCTCGCGAGGGCACCGCAAAAACTTGTTGATTTTGGCGATGACCCATTTTCTGAGGAGATAATGGCGACAATAATAACTGCCCCTGTCCAAACGAAAACACTGCTGTGCGTTTTTGCGGACTTTTTGCGTCTCCATGGCGGCTGGTTTTCCTGCTGTTGTCCGGGCGGTTGACGTCACAATGACTGGCCAGTCCGCCCTCCCGTTCTCTGTCCCGCTTAGATTCCCATTATGATCGGGCCGCGCCTGGCGGGGGTGACGTGAAACCGCGCCTGCATTCGGACCTGTCCCTGCCCCTGAGGAGTCATGCCCAGCGGCGCCGCCCTCCTGACCTCAACTCGTTCCGCCTCCAGCCCGGTGGCGTACAACCTGACGCGGGGAATCCCCGTCCAGCCGGAGACGTTCGACTCGGTCACCATCTACTTCAGCGACATCGTCGGCTTCACGCAGATCTCGGCGGACAGCTCGCCGCTTCAGGTGCGGTCGCTGCGGGCGTGGCCTCCGCCGGACGGGAAGTGGGGTGTGCTCCCAGGCTTCAGCGAAACTTAAGCTCACCCTTATGGGCGCGCAGCAGAAGGGAACGCAATAAAGTCCTGAATATGAAATATAAGTCCGAATGATGCCACCCTGACATCGACAGGTCGCCGACTGAGTTGCTTAAGCACCCTTCCATCCTGTTAGGCTGCTTAATGGGAGAAGTCAAGCGCGGTTTTGGTCGTATGCCCCGCTATTGCGGTGTCGTGGCAGTCAGCTGTAAAGGTTTTAATTGTATCTGGCGCCCTTTGAACAACTCCTATCCGTGCTCGCCTCAGTTAGACCCAAAATCCGATATAGCCTTCGGACGCTAGACAATTTTCGGCATTCATTATGCCCTGCATTGCTTGAATTGCCTTTTCGCACATGAAAGAGTTTCTGAATACATCTGCTGCTGCAGGTGGTAGAGCTGCTGAACGACCTTTACACGCTGTTTGACGACATCATCCGTGGCTATGACGTCTACAAAGTGGAGACAATCGGCGACGCGTACATGGTGGTAAGTCAGCGTGGTGGCTCATCGTGGTGGCTAAACAATCAGGTTTCCAACGCATTTACTGGACGCCATTACTTCTTTGTGCCCTATCACTTGGCCCTGAAGTTGTCCGGTACCTCAAGTTCAAAATGTTCGTGATGTTGTGTAAGTCATTCGAGGAATTATGATAGATGTCCCATCTTTCTTTCACTGAGCTGCATTCGGATACTGGCGCGATCGCGCAGTAGCTTGACCTAAGAATGTAGTGATGTGAATGTGAAAATAGACAATGGCGCTTGCAACAACTACTACTTCCTGCGCCTTCCGCTAGGTGTCGGGCGTGCCGGAGCGCAATGGCATCCGCCACGCCGGCGAGATCGCCTCGATGGCGCTCAGTCTGCTGGAGGCGATACGGAAGCACACCATCCAGCACCGACCGGACGAACAACTCAAACTGCGCATTGGCGTTCACACCGGTATGACGGGACTTAGAATAGGTGGGGGGACGATGGGCGGAGGAGCGGGTGACAGCGTCGTTGACGGGTGCGATATTGTGTTTAGGGCATCAGGTATGTCCCATAGGCAGTGAATACCCTTGCCACATTGTGGTGCTCATCTAGTAAGTGATCGTCGTTGGCCCGGCCATAAGGTGTACCTGTCGACATATTCTAACCGCCGACATACCTGTCGACGTACTCTTTAGCCGTAGAACTCTGGTTGAAGGGACCGCTCTCCGATTTAGCCAAATTTCCTGTGTATTGGGAGCTTATCACCAACACTAATTCCGATAAAGCGACGCACCATGACCACAAGACTGAAAGCAAACGTTATCTCATGATATCGGACAGTCTCCTTCCACGACGGAACACTGATATTCCCTATGTAAGTCCGCTGACTTGACCGGTGGCGCTGCCGCCCGTGTTCTGGAGCGCTGGCCGCGCTGACCGGGCCCCGTCCGCGCCGTTCCAGGCCAGGTAGTGGCCGGCGTGGTCGGGCTGACCATGCCGCGCTACTGCCTGTTCGGCGACACGGTCAACACCGCGTCGCGGATCGAGTCGACCGGCGAGCCGCTGCGCGTGCACATCTCGGACCGGTGCCAGCGCACGCTGGCGCGACTCGGCGGCTACCAGACGGTGCCGCGCGGCGCCGTGCCCATGAAGGGCAAAGGCCTGGTCGAGACGCACTGGCTGGTGGGCGCCGGCGCCGGCGCTGTGCAGCGGCGGCGCGCCGACCTGCCCGCGCTGCCGCCGCTCTTCTCGCGCTCGGGCGGCGGCCACGGCGCGCCGGCGGCGGCCGCGGCTCGGCTCGGCAGTGTGCTCAGCCTGACCAGCCTGCGGACGCGCGGGTCGGCGCCGGCCGGCAGCAGGGCGGCCAGCCCGGCACCGCCGCTGCCGGAGACGGCGCCGGCCGAGCCGCACCGGCTGGCGGTGCCGCGCGGCCTGCAGCGGCTGCCCGGCCTGCTGCCGATCCGCGAGTCGCGCAGCCTGGACAGCTTCCAGCCGGCGCAGCGGCTGCCGGTGCCGGCGGCGCCGCGGCGGCGTGACTCGCGCTCGGTCGGCAACTGCCGCGACCTGCTGTCGCCGGCCGAGCCGCCGCCGGCCGACAGCCGCCAGCCGATGCTGAGCCCGCGCCTGCTGCGCTCGCGGCTGGCCACCGCGCTGGCGCCGGCCGCCGACGCCGACGCCGCCGCCGACGAGGAGAACGACGCGGAGTCCGTGTGCACCGAGTGCGAGGAGGTGGAGCCGGCGCCGGCGGCCGCGCCGCCCGCCTGGGACTGCATCAAGGACTGGACGCGGCGCTTCTTCAGCCGGCACCGGCTCGAGCCGGCCATTCCTCTCAACGGCAAGCTCAAGCACAACGGCTACAGCCTGCACTCGAGCAACGACACGGTCGTGTGAGGGATGCGCCGGCGGCGCGAGGCCGGTGACGGACGACGCGGGCGGCCGCCGCGCCGCGCTGTGATATGGTCCTCGGCGGGCGCTCGCCGCCGGACCACCTGACTTCCTGCGGAGCGCGCTGTCGAGACCAGCCGTCCAGCAGACTCCGGTGAGGGACGGGGATACCCGAGCGCGGACGCAGCGGACAGACCGGCGCCTCGTTAGACAGCGATGACATGCAGCTCATGTCCGGTTTGGTAATTCTAAATTGCTGGTGCGCGGGCATTTATGTTCAGGTGGCCTAGGTAAGCGACGAAATTCAGGAATCAGGCGTCTCGTTTTATCAGGTGATTTTATCGATCATCCATAAGTATCAAACAAGCGTTTTTTAGCTTTGTAGTGAACCACTGCAGTCATTCGAGGTGACGGCGTTAAGCTCGGATGCCCCTCCGCCCTTCTGCGTGGTTGGGTCTTGCCCTGACGGCTGGGAGTAACCAGTTTGTTTCGCGTCGGCTGTGGTTCGGCCGGAGTTGGGTATGCGGTCACCGCCTAGCCTTCGTAGTGCCATAATTTGCGGTGTCTACGGCGTGCGTTCGATGGCAAAAGGCTTTGATGCCGTCGGCAGTTCACATTGTTCATAACGAGACAACGGCCTGCCAGGCCTTCTTAGCGCACATCTCATCGCTCGGTATCGTCATGGGCTTGTTATTCCGATGACCTTGCGTTTGCAACCGTTTGTTGTATTTTTGTGATGTCTTCTGTTCAATATAACATGAGTGTTTAAACAAATGTGTTGATTTGGGCCGCACCGGGAAATGTTGAATAGTGCTTTGAAGATATAAAGTGACTATTGTTCTGCAACTTCATTTTGGCCTAGAACTCGCAGTTACTCATGATGGTATTAGAAATGAAAGATTTCATTTACCGAAACGAGCTTGACGGGAAACGCCCTGTTCATGACGCCACCAGACAATTAACATCGTATCACAAATATTTATCAGTCATTAAACTCTACTGCTATCCATTCACCTCGGACAAAATGGTCTGCATATCCAGCTCCGGGAACGGTATTACTGTCGATGTCTCCCGCACAGCCGGTTTACAAACTAGCTTCGTCCCCTGCCGGCCGCGTTACTCTCGCGGCATTGGCAACAGCCGGCGGCGGGCGACACTGACCGCCGATTTCACTGTCAGCTGATCCGTGCCATTATCAGCCACGCGCCTCCGCCCCGGCGTGCCGCCCACTAGAACGGGAGCAGTTCGCGTCACGGCCGGGCGCTCCCAGCAGGAGGCACTTCGTGACGGCCGAATCTGCTACTGCTGCCAGCGCCGGAACCGAGCACGTATAGGAGGGGCGACTTCGTGGGGAGGTTCGACGTGGAAACGTGGAAAAGGCGAACGTGGAAAAACCAGTCGTGGTCGTCTGGAATCTTGTGTTCAACGTTTGCTGACATAAGCATGGCTCGGCAGTCGCCGTAAACTGCATGCAAACCCGATATGCCAATCGCCACCCCATGCTCGCACCAGCAAACGAAGCGCAGTATTTCGTGCACCGTGCAGCAGCCGTCATTCCTAAATCCTCGTCACCGACCCCTCAGTCGTCGTCCCCTCCCGGAACGGCAGCCCTCACTCGGGGCCGCTCAGAAGCACCGGCCAGTCGGCGGCGGCGGGGCGCGGCGCACGCGGCGCTCCTCGCCGCCGAACGGCGCCGTCCGTCACGCGCTCTGACGTCACGCCGCGGACCAGACTGGTGACGTGTCCGGGCGGTCGGCGATGATGGAGAGCCTGAATGCGCGACAGCTGTGGCCGGCGCGGTGTGGAGATGTGGAGGACGGGAACCAGAGACTGTGGCCGGTGAAGCGAGGGTCAGAGGACCTGCTCTCGGACCAGAGTTCGGCGGAATCAGCACGTGGTGGCGAGAAAGCTTTCGCGGCTGCCGTCAATTTCGCTTTAAGAACGTTTGCAAAGATGGAAGGAAGGGTCGGAGCAATTCTTCGATTATCTCTTTCTACGCCATACCCAGGGGCGCAGCCAGAAATTTCGTAAGGGGGAAGGGGCCCGGAGCTCAATGTGAACTGAAATCATACGAAAACCGCCTACCGGGAAGACGATGTGCAATGGTTTTCACAAAAAATGCAGACCCAAGGGGGGGGGGGACCCCCGGACTCCCCTTTGGCTTCGCCTGTGGTCACATCATACAGTTAATGTTAAAATTATCCAAGGTTGATGGACTGTCAGGGGAGTTAGCGGTGTTAGTTGCGGAGTTAGTAGCCCCCCCCCCACTTACCTACGTTATGAGCTACTGTCTCTATGGTCAAGCTGAAACTGACTATGCAATGCATAGTTTGTCCGGATCGAGTAGATAATGACCACTTCCACTTGTAACATTTTGCAGTGACCATGGTTTGCAGCAAACACTTTGGTCTCACGGGTCACAGCAAGGACATTGATTTACAGTGCACTAGGCAGAGCTAAACATTTCAACTGCTTCATTAACACGCGCAGTGGAAGGGGGTTTCGCACTAACGCGCACTGGAAGGGGGTGTCTAAAAGTGCCCCCCCCCCTCCTCCGATTTCGGTGGGGCTATAACGATTTTAATTGCGTGAAATTTTCATGGACCTAAGTCGATATCTTCAAGGCCAAATGGGGTGGAAAAGGTCAACTTTGGACACTTTCTCGGCCCGTACAGGCCATTCCGTACAACTTTTTGAACGAAACGGGAAAAGGGTGTTTGTTTGGGCGTTAAAACGTGGAATACGACAATTCCCTTTCATTTGGCGTCTTGACTGAGGATTTTGCTTCGAGGTCATGTCAGGTCATTGACCTATGGCGTCATTTTTTCATCTTTTGCTGATCAGATTTCGAACAACACGGGACAGTTTGGGAGTAAATGAGGGCGCAACATGTATCTTTTGGCGTATTTCCAGTGAAGGTAGCCAATATCGGTACGTTTGGTCACTTCCAGCGTTTATATTTATGTACGTATGTGTACGTATATATGCATATACATGTGTCAATGTGCCATACGTGTTTTTAGTAGGGTCTTAAAATGCATATTTCATACAAATCGACATACTGCAAAGCAAATCTGGACCAGGTCACAGAAAGTTGCCCTTGACCTTTGGTGACCTTGGCCTGAAATTACTCTGGTATGTATGTATACGTATCCATGTGCGCACACGTGCTTTTATTAGGGTTTTTGAATGCATATTTCATACAAGCCGACATGTTGCAAAGTAAATCTAGATCAGGCCACAGGTTGTTTGACCTTGACCTTTGATGACCTTTCACCATTAATGACCTTGGCTGTGGTCTTGGTACATCCATCACTTATGCCCGAATGACGTCGCCTAACTGTGTCCAAACGACGGACTTAAATAGAGCACTAGTTCTTTCACAAAGTTCCCATTTGTTAGCGACAACCATCTTTTTTGTCATGTTTGCCTGACTTCAAATGTTTGGAACTTCGAAATTTTCCTGCCGATTTCCAATTTTCTGCGTCATTCGACGAGTTATTTAATTTCCATAAATGTCCCAAAGTAGCAGCAACCAGCTCCGATCTGTTCTCGAGATATTCAAGACAAACAGGTGGGAGGGGGGAGGAACAAAAAGACCCCTCATTCCAGTGCGCGTGTTAAGTGGGGACTGCCATTTCTTCCAGTCGACGATGTTTTGCTCGTCAGACGCCACCCATCACCTACATGCCAACACATTGGACCGGCTCGGCGTGTGTAGACCTCTGACCACATCAGACCAACACGGCCTTCGCCGAGAACTCCAGTCTCCAGCAGCCGAGTCCGGTCGTCAGCTGAGCTCCAGCCTCCGCTGCCCCGGTGCCGTGCTTCTGTCCTCTGCGGCCCACCTGCCACCGTCGGCCGATCCCGTCTGTCGTCGAATGCCGGGTCAGGCGGCGGCTGCGGCGGCGGCAGCGGGGCGGGAGCGTTCTGTTGGTCAGCCCTCTGTAACCGACCCGACCCTTTTGGTGAACCCTCCAGTAACCGTCCCAGCTTTGCTAGTCCAGCTCCAGCAACCGGCCCGACCCTGTTGGCCCTCCCGCTGCTCCCAGCCTGTCTCGGCTGGTCATCCCTCGGCATGGCACTATATTGTGCTATTCTGGTATACGAAGAAGTTTCTATAGTGGCTCTCGGCCCCTCCAACTAATCGTGAGTACAGCAAAAAGAATACTGGGTGCACATGTTAAAATCAGACACATAAGAAAAAACGCCGACATTCAAACGCACATATGCGTCAGTCATGTATGTTACCCAATGGTAACCGACGAAAGCTACGAAGCGTAGCTTGCCGACGTCAAACGGCGGTTTCGGCAAAGATGTTTAGTTTGCCGAGTGCTCCTCGCTCGCTCATCCTGACACAATGCGAAACACACCCTGAGATTTTCGGGTTCGCCACGTGATATGATTTGCGAGCCAGCGTGGCCCATACCGGCCTGACCGTAAACGGCCAGCCTCGGCGACTCCAGCGTCCGCTGGGACCAGCCTGTGTCCGGGCCGCCGCCAGGCCGCGGAGATCTGGGCCGGGGCCGGGGCGCAGATGGACGCAGGAGGAGACCGTCTGACCGGTTACCGGGAGGAGGGACACTGGACAGCTGCCGTCCGGTAAGGCAGCAGCCGGGTCGGATACCGTCCGAGAACGAAAGGGTGCAGGCCAGACGCCGTCAGCGGTGAAAAGAGGACATTAAGACAAAGCGCGGCGATTTTCTCATCCTGGCAGGACTGCCGCGGGTCAGGGCGGACCTTGTGCTCTGGCCGCGTGCTCAGGACCATCTTACAGCCCATTTTCATGAGTTTGAGCTCACATTGCGATGTACAGCCAGAACAAAAGATAGCAATTTTAGCAAGAAACAGTCTGTACGTTTGATTTCAACGTCCTCTGTGTTGTGTTTCAACGTGCCGTACGGTTAGACTTGAGAGTAACTGATGGGTTATCAGAACGCTACGCTTCGAAAGGCAAAACTTGGAGATTTCTGGAAACTTCATCCGTCACAGAGGCCGTTTTCCTGCCTTTCCCGTCGGATAAGTTGCTAGTCTCTGGGTTAAGAAAGTAGCGCTAACCGAGTCTACCGTCTCCCCGCCTCTGACCGGGCCCATGCCGCCGTGATGGCGATCTCGGCAGGATAACAGGCTCGCTGTCGGCGCGGCGGCAGACCCGGCGCGGACCAGACGAGCGTGGCGCTGCCGTACGGGCAGCATCTGTCGGCTAACACACTTCTGCCGCCGCCGCCGCCGCGTCAGCCCGTGATGTCACAGGTGGTGGCCCCGCGTGCCGCAGCGCGCCGCCGCCTGATGGATGACGATGAGTGATGAGCGGAGCCGAACGCCGGCTGATGAGCTCGTTCCTGGACTCGCCCCGCTGAGCGATCGGACGGTGGCTTGGTGCCGGCACGCCGCCGACGGCCAGGCGGGGTTCCCTGTGGTGAAAGGCTCTGGACGCCATTAACTGGGGTAACGAGGTAGCGCTGGAAGTTAACTCAGGAAGCAGATTTCTCCCTGGAAAATTGGTTTACGTTTCAGGCTATTTGATTCGTCACCATTTGAGATGATTATGCAGCCCATTAGACGCAGAACGAAGTAGACGTTAAATTTCCGAGCAGAAGTATATGTATTTAAGGATAATGTATTTGGCATGTATACCACTTACCTTGAAGTACCAACGGCGCAGCCAACGGAGACGCCCAGGGGGACCCCTCCCCCCCTTCCTTAGGCTGGCATTTTTTGTGTGAAAACCATTGCATATCGTCTTCCTAGGCGGCGGTTTTCGTTTGATTTCAGTTCACACCGAGCTTCGGGCCCCCTTAAGAAATTTCTGGCTGCACCCCAGTGTTGTACCAAACCTGACATGGAGCAGGCTGGTGTATCTTATATTCATTTTTATGTCGCCAAACACCACTGCGTTGCCTTGCTTTAATTCTAGCACGAAACGACTCGCAACTATCCAAACCTTGTTTTCATCATTCTTATGAACTAACTGAATCATTATGTTAAATATACCGTAAAATTTAACAACCTGTGAAACAGACACGGGTACAAAAGAATATAAACCAGAACAATTGATTCGGTTAAGAAAAAAATGCCACTGAAGTGGAACTTCTTCGGGGAGAGGATGTCCACTTTATGCAACACATGGGCGTAACAACTATTGTTCCTTCTGTGGGATATATAGTGCTTTCATGGTTCAACCTTTGCGCTTTAAAATGCCTCTTTGGATAATCTCAGTTTAGTTCATTTCAACCACCTAAATAGCTTCGTTTGCTTGCCAATGGGAAAAATAAGCATACGTATACTATCTCGCGCAGGTCAGCCTTTCATGATTGGATGATGTTTATGAACAATTATCATTATGTCCCAGACGTGCTCGAAGGGGGAGGGCAGGGGGGCAGCTGCCCAACTTTGGGCAACATTTAACATGAGCCCTGTGGAGCTGCATGGAAAGAAACGAGGCGAAAATCACGTTTACCCCCCCCCCCATCTTCACAGAGATTCCACCACTCCTGTTACATCAAGTTGGGTTTACCACTTTTAAATTGGTTTATTTTAAAGATGGTGGTTTATTGCAAGTTTTAGCAGCGTAAACACACGTTATAATGCACAGATTTCTGGTAATGTTCTGTTTATTGGGGGATATCACCAGTGTGTTGGGCTATAAATGCTGATCATTTTCGGCCAGAGTCGAATTTGGATGGACTAAGTGCTCAGGTGGTACGTCGATTTATGCCAGGCATTTCAAACGCTCGTTTGTGTTTTCTCATTACCACGCTTGAGCACTCTGTGTCAACCGCAGATGGATCGTGACGTGCTTCCACGTGCGCCGGACCTCCGACGAACTGCACTCACCCCCTGACGGGCCGCCGCAGACCGGCGGCGGTTTGTTTACCTAGCGGTCAGCGTGACGGCGTGGCGGCGGCGGCGGCGGCGGCGGCGTCTGATGTGTGTCAGTGTGCGCGGCGGCAGAGGGCGGCGGTGGCCCGGTTCCGGCGGCGGCCCGTCGGACAGCTGCCGCCGGCGGCCGCGCGACCGCCGGGAGCGCGACACCTCCGCCGGCCGCGCACTGCGCGCCACGCCGCCGACTCGGCAGGTCACCGTCCGCCGGGCCGGGTCGCCTTCCACTGGACCGGGTCGCAGTCTGTCAGAGACTGGACTGGATCGCCGTCTGCTGGACTGCGCCACCGTCTACGGGTCTGGGTCAGGTCTGCAGGTCTGGGTCGCAGTCTGCCGGGCTGGGCCGCTGTCCGCCGGTGCAGGTCGGTGTCTGCTGAACTGCGTCACGGTCTGGAGGTCTGGGTTGGCGTGAGTCAGTGTCTGCTGGACTGGGTCAGCTTGGGTCAGCGTCCGCCGGTCTCGGTCATCACGGGTCAGTCGTGACTGGGCGGCGCGGGCGGCCGTCCGACGCTCTCGGGAGACCGGTCTGGAGTCTGGAGTCTGGAGTCTGGGGTCTGGAGACAGTGTTCGCGTTCGGCCAGCCGGCGCCGGCTCCGGTCCAGCTCGGTCGGAGCAAAGCAGCGGCGCGGCGCCCGCGGAGGGCGCCGTGGGTCCGGACAGTGACCGCTCGCTGACCGCCGCTGCCGTGAAGACCTCGGCAATCCGTGGCCGGGTCAGGACTGCCCCTCTCCGCTGACCTGCGTCGAAGTCGGTCGGACGAGCCGCCGGGATATGCGACCCGGCGACGACGCCTCCTGAGCCACGTCCAGACAGACGCAGCCGCCGCCCGGCAGGATGAAGCCGCCCGCTCTGGCCACGCTGCTGAGCCTGCTGGCGCTGAGGGTGCAGGCCAACTTCATGCTGCACCGTCTGCTCAATCTGCTCCCGCACAACAGTAAGTTCTCACTGGCCGAGTCCTGTCGACGGTTTCGTTTGTACTTGAACGAACTGCGACTGTCTCTTAAATGCCTAGGTGTACGAAGTATTGTTGGAGAAAACCAGATTATGGCGTTTGAATTCATTTGATCTTTTGATGTGCATGTGTAGGGGTGTAGCCAGGTTCGTGTGTATGGTAGGGGACCTCAGCTTTATAGTAGAATTTCCGGAGGAGACATGGCAACATACTCGGCATTGGTCCTGAAAACCGCCTTGACATTTTAAGCCCTTCAGAATCATGCTTGTCTTCAAAATTTCCGATGAAATGAAAGACCATTATTTAAATTCGTCTGGAGTGATGTGGTTATCAAGTTAAACGCGATAATTAAGCATCACTTTTTTGGCTCCCTTCAAAATTTGATCTTTTTTGTTTCTTGTGACGATCTCTTTGAAACGCAGGTTATTTTGAGTGTAAGTTGCACTTAACCCCGAAAATTCAAATATGGACTTGACATAGCGCTACAGCTCAGACTTGGGCCTTAAATGACGCAGATGTCTCTGGTGAAAACGTCTCTGAAGCTACTTCCGAAGCCAATGAAGCTAACAGAGTATTTCAGCTCTTTCTGGTATAAGATCCCAGCAAATATCAAAATTCACGTCACAACTAAAAAAAAAAACGTGGCATTAGGTTTCATGTCAACTTTGCCACAAGCTGGTATCCGTCAAAACTGAGCTGCCTGGAAGCCATATTTTTTCGTCTCAGTATTTCTGCGTCTGATATAGGTATTCTTACGACCACATGAGTCGTATGCGGCCCCTCCTTTTGAGATTCTGGTCTCCAGTCATTTTGTCCTGTTTATTCCTGTTTAAACGAAAGAAACAGAAATCACTGCTCGTAAGACTGGACAGATCTCATGAGAATGGAGAATGTGGCACGCATAGCAATCCGCGACCTGGACAACATCTGAAAGACACGAGGAACGCTGTGCGTTTTTCTTTTTGATGGCATCGTTTACGCTCTGTGTTGAAACGCTTGGTTGCAAAGGGAATAGTAAATTCACGCGATTACATCAGAGGTCGATGTATCATTAAACATAACAAGATATTTAATTGAAAATCCATTTACTATCGTCCTTTTCTTTGTTCGCCGTTTGTTTTTTAATGAAATTTTGGTTCAAATTGCTTTTTCTTGAACAGAGAAGTCGGACGCATAAACCATGCAGTATACATGATACCCAGGCTTTTCAGACAGCGGCAGACCCACCCAGAGGCCTTTGTTCTGCGTAGCATTTGTTGACATTGCTTTGTTCATAGCTGGAATTATTTCGCCAGTCTCATTCTGCCTGTCGTATACTTATCAAGATTTTGGCAAATGGTGCGATACCACGCGTGACTGCTGCAGTGGTTTCAGGTAAAGATCGTTGTGAGAAAAAACTGTGCGCCGTAGTGTTTCTAAGGAAGCTGAGAAGTCAAGTGATCCCCTCAAATGTTGAGCGAATTAATGTCACTTTCAGCGCGGCGAGTCACTTTGTGCGTGACAGCGTACGTGTTCTTTGTTATATCAAAAACATATGCAAATCGGAGTTTGATACGTTGTTTCAGCGAGGGTCATTTACCTGCATCAGTTTTCGTACCTCTGTATCCAATACTTTCAGTCAAAAGAACAGCATCATAGGCCTTCTCCTGTAGGAAATGCTTTGATCGAGAAACGCTTTCGATGTGATTTCGTGTCCGCAGCGAAAACAAGTGATTCAGCTTATATTGCTACGGATAGTTTTTTGGATGTCTGAACATTACATCGCGGGCGATTTCGGTCTTCAAGCATCGGGGTACTCACTTAGAACCTATGCGTATGTCCTCGGTGATCTCAGCCCGTTACCGAACCTCTACCATCACTCTGACAGCAAGACATTACAGCTCGGATCCTCCACTTCGCCGCTGCCGGACGAGTGGCCCCGTTTCTGAACGCCTCCATCGGATGGGCGATTGAACAATCAGAGACGCCGACAATCAGCGTTTTTTGCCGCCGATCAGGGACGGCACCGTCTTCAGTTTCCGCCGGCGCGTGTTCCGGAAGCGCGGGAAGCGTTCGCACGCGCTCCAGGTGTTTCGGCGAAAGCCGGCGCCGTCCCAGCTGGCCGCCCGGCGTGTCCGCGGGTCAATATTGGCCGCGGTGGCCGCGAAACGGTGGGAAAGACGCTAGTTAACATTGACTGTGCTGGTGCCGCTCCGCCGCCGACCGGTGGGAATCGCGCTCACCGGCGAAAACAGCGTCGATTTTTGCGGTGGTGGAAAGTGCGCCGACTCCGTCGAAAGTGCGCACCGGACGTATCGGTTTCTGGGGCGTTTTTGATATCGATACTTACGGAGCTTGTTATCGGCAGCGTTAACTCGACAATGGCGTTTCTCTAGCCGTAGGAGAAGCATACCAGGCCGCTGCCGCCAGGACGATGACACGAGCGGACGTCTTTTACGGTCTAACACACGGACTTCATGCTCATGTCATGAAGTAATGCTTAAAGTAATGTATGTATAAAGTAAAGTAATGTGTAAAGTAATGCCGTACCTTCGAAAGATCGTGTTCTTATTAATTTTCTGGCAGTTGCAATAAATGTTGTTTTCCCGACTGCTATACCTACTCCCGTGCCCTGTACGATTAGGTAGGCGTTGAGTGACAACAACGCGTATTGGAAGGATGACCTGCTACGAGCTACATTCGGATGTTTTATGAGAAACATTCATGCGTCGGAATGTGATAAGTGACGGAACAAAGTACGTCATTTTTTTGTAACGAGCAGTAAGAATGCGGCGTAAAATGAGCCTGAAGAACTTCCGGCACCGGCGGCAGACCGAGTACAACGTCGTCCTGGATTTTGTTTCCCTCTGGCAACGATGAGAGATTTCCGTGAAGAAATATTCTCAAGGAGGACATCGACCTCGCCTGGACATGCTGGCATGACTGTTGCGGTTTGGGCGCGGCTGCCGATCTCTCGAGGAAACATCCTGTAGACTCTCTGTCATGCTTCGGCTACCGGCATGCAGTCTCACAATTAGATACGCATTCACTCACTAACTGCCTTCGGCGTTGGTGTTCTTTTCTACCGATTTTGAGAGTGCGATGGTCCCCACTACTGTAACGTAAACCCCGCTGCCTGTAGAGGATGCCTTCATAGCTGTCTTACATGGAATGCTTAGTGCTGGTTTCACGCCTGAGAAACGGCAAGGTAAATGAGGATTGTCCGTATTTTTCGTGCTGTCGTCTGTGCATATTCGTATTTATTGTTTTGAAAGCAGTTGCCTGGGAATAGCAAGGATGGAAAGCAAGGCAGGAAAACACACTGACAAAGAATTCGTGACTGGGAGCGAAAATATTTTGTACTGCCTTACTACGAACCAACTCATCATTTCTTTTGTTTGTCTGGGCATAAGTTGCCATTATATTAATGAAAATACCGGTGACCTGGAGAGAACAGAAAACAGGAAAGAAGCCTTGCTCACTAAGATGAACCGCACGCCGTTATTTCTTCATTGCACTGCTGGCACAAATAACAACGCGTAAAGAAAGCGGCATATTATGCATCTCACACACAGCACGTTGCGACTTAGACGGGGAGAACACTGCCTTCCTCACCACACACCGTGATGAACTGTGGGCATGTAAGACATCAGTGCACGCGTCCGAACTACATCTTCGGAACATCAAGTCCTGTAGCGTTTTGTTTCATTTCCGTCGCTGTCGGAGAATGGTCTGAACTATTGCCCGGCCGGCATCTAATGGTACCAGCATCCGCCGGAGCCATTAGTGACGGGCTGTAATGAGACCTGTCCCATCCATTGTCCGGCCCGGCGACCCGGCCCGCTGCTCGTGCTGGACCGGGCGCACTGCCGACGGCTGTGACCCGGTTTACCACCCGGCGTGAGATGTCGTCCGCGACCTGGTCCCTGGTCTTCGGATCAGCCCCCTGGGGCGTCATGCAGGAGTACGGCGGAGAGTCTGGTGGCTGCCTGGCCGTACGTTCATTTCTCCGGAAGTCAACGGTCTTTGTATTTCCATCGTGAAAACGCTGTGTGACCACCGTGTGACCGCCCGTCGGGTGGCCTCCGTACGACCGCTGTGTAGCCGCCGTATGACCACAAAGCGACCACCACGTATGACCTCTATATGACCGCCATGTGACCACCATGTGGCCTCCGTATGACCGCTGTGTGACGACCGTATGACTGCCGTATGGCCGCCGGGCGACCGTTGTGTGACCCCCGTATGACCGCTGTGTGACCGCTTGGTGACCGTGGACCGCGCTGTGACCGCCGCGTGCCCGGCAGGTGTGGAGCGGGCCGCGCTCTGCCCGCCGCTGTTCTCGGAGGTGCGCGGCCGCTGTTACTACTACGGCTCGTTCCTGGCCAGCTGGTTCAGGGCGGCCGAGTACTGTCACAGCATGGGCGAGGACGTCAGCCTGGCCTGCGTCGAGGACTCGGTCGAAAACTGGGCCATCAAACGCTGGCTGCTCTACAACGGTGAGACGCCGTCACCGGCAGCACGAGAGCAATATACGCATCACGGCCGGAGGTCGTGGAGGGGATGGAAGGGACTAGGCCCCTATTTTTAAAGGATTGCAACATTAGCCCTACGGCAATAACAACAGAAATGGAATGGTACGGAAAATTGGTCTGAAATGCTAGTCATGCTCTCCTTCCCCCGACGAAATCAGAAATCTTCAGCAACGGTCGACCTTCACCCTGCATCCGTTCGGATTCCCAAACGTTTTCCCGAATGATGCCTAATAATATAACAGTCTGAGGGAAATGAATGTGGTTTTTAATGCTCATTCACGACACTTAAACGCTTGATTTTTCATGGGAAAGCACCAAATACCTTCATTCAGCAAAAAACATTTCACAGATCAGCGGCCTACATCGTAATTAGAAAGCATCACAGCGAAGGCTTAGGAATGGGGTCGGAACGATGACTTGAAAAGTGCGCATACATTGAGATGGTTAACGGAGCGTCAGACCACCGCCAGGCGTCCAGAGCATCGTCACACGCCAGATGGCGCGCTGGTGCTGGTTACCGAATAGTTCAAACCCCAGCTGTGCGATGGATTGCTACTGCAACTATTCATCACGGTACGACGCCGTGGTCTCATCATTCAGGACGGTGCTCTCGGAACACGCAAGAGACCCTGTTCTGATGCGTTTTATTTCGTTAAGTTCGTGGTTGAGTCCGGTGCCTGCTGGTTTCGCGAATTATTCCAGTTCTGTCGTCGGCGTGGTGCCGGTTCACTCTGTCCAGGATCGGTAGCGGTTGGTCTTGACCGGCAGGTGACCACAAGATCGGGGCCTGGATAGGGGGCTCCGACAACGGCCACCACGGCGTCTGGGCCTGGTTCCCCACAGGTGAGCTCGCGCACGACCGACGCCCGCGCTCTGCGGTGTAACGAAGAAGGCAGCCAATTGGACCGGATCCACCAAAACGTCTTCTGAAGGCGCGGAAAAGAAGACGGCGTCGGCTCGGTCCGCCGGCGGCACCTGACGTATTCTGTCTGACGCGGTCGACCTGACGTTGCGGAAACTCGGGGCCGCACCGATTAAACCAACGGCATCACCGACGATCGTTTGTCAGTCGCCCGCAGAGTGAAGCTGGGCTGGTGAGCAAGTCATTGTGACAGTGTTTCCATCACACGAGCGTTCCGTTCCGTGCCACAAAGCTGTTTGTGGACGGTTGATATCGTCCGGCGCCACGCCCATCTGATACACAGCAGCCTCGCTTGGCCAGCGGCATGCATCACACGGCCAGACTGTCACCTGGATCACGTGGTGAACACGCAGACTTCATGGTAGGCGACCCAACCGCGCTCTGACGTATTTAATGGAAGCAGCAGCTTTGGGGATTTTCTGTTTCGGACAGAGCAGCCAACATTTTCAGCTTGTTTTAGCCCGATACGCCTGCGTGCCAAATCGTATCATTTTATCTCACGTGCCTTCCTGGATAGCTACAGCCACCTAAACGCTGTGCCGACCTCGTCGATGGTTTCCTTTCATCTACCTACGTTGCCCACAGAAAGCAGCAAACGAGAGAGGCGGCAGACTAACTTTTATCGCCGTATCACTGCCCGCTATGCCAGGTTGTGACCCTGACCCCATACCCCGCAGGTCAGCAGGTGAGGTACGCCGACTGGGGGCCGTCACAGCCGACCGGCGGCGACCAGCACTGCATGTACATCGTGGGCGGCATGCTCGGTTACCAGTGGGCCGACCTGCACTGCGACTTCGAGATGAACTTCATCTGCGAGTATCGCGCCAACCAGGCCACCCCCTGGTGGCGGTAGCCCCACCTGCGGGCGTGTTCGTGGACGTCAGTCGGCGTCACGTGCTGGCTGACGTTACCGCGGAGGTCGACAAAACCACACCCTGATAGCCCTGACCCCGGATATAGATCAACTTGGCCATATTCTGGTGAGCATGGCCTGGTGGAAGTCAAGAAGACTGCAGCAGCCTGAACCCAGTGCCCCCGATACCGGGCAGATTTATTCTCCAGAACACAGTGGCCGCCCGCTGCGAACGCTGTCAGCGCCAGAAGTATCTCGGATATGCTACGGCTGCAGTCATCCAACTGGGACCTCCTGAACATGACAAGCAGGAAAGGCGCACCTTTCCTGCGTGTGACGTCGGCAGTGATGTGGCGACATCATCCAGGCCGGAAGATAGCCGCCCGAAGAGTGCCAGTATGGCCTGAAGAGTGACTATTGCCAGTTCCGCCCGAGGCCCTCTTGCCTCTGGACTGAGCAGAGCCGGACTGACGGCGGAGGTCGTCGCGGAACCGTGCCAGGCGGCGAGTACTCACAGGGCGCGAGTGCTGGGGCGAGGGCGTGAGCTCGAAAAGCGTGTGAGATCGTGTTGTGAGCGCGTCTTCCCACAGGTCCGCCCTCCGTGGCCGTGTAAACGAGCATCGGCAGCGAATGCCGCTTAAGATGAGCCGGTGGTGACGGTTCGCGGCGCTGCGCTCATATCAGACATGGTCTAAGGTCCGGCGACATGAACGGGAACGACCCTCTTTTGCGCGTGATGACTAAGAATAAACCGAATGGCAATGTGCATGCAAAAAAGCTGGCGTCCACCGGATAACTGTTACTCGATCGAAAAGGATGCGTTCTGTGTGATATATTTCAACAGAAGCTTTCATCATAAACTGTTTCAATGTCTCATTACGTAGCAAAACACGCACTTCAAGCTCCTTCTATTTTTTTTCCAGTGCCATTCATAATGATACTGCGTAACTCGCTCATCCCAATACGTACAAAACTATATTGGTCTGGAAGACGCTATTCAGTTACATGTCTTTTGATGCTTTTGGCATATTTGCTTATGTTATATTTTATATCTTCTGAGTATCCAAAAACATATTGCACGTCCTAATGGCAAGGATGGCCAACGCCACGGTTCGTCTTCAGCAACATACGACCAGGGCAACCGAATAAGCGCTACGAAAGCTAAATACGGCGAAAGCACCCACTGCGATACACATCAAAAAAGCAAGCCTCTGCCCTTGGGCAACCCTTCCCGTCCGCCCAGCGGGGTCGCGCGACCTCCACGAAGCCCGTACTGTCTCCAGCGGCGGGCGCAGCTCAGATCCGGAGCTCAGCCACACCGTCCAGCTGCCCGCGGTACAGAGCGACCACCGGCGCCACCTCCTCGGCCAGGAAGCGCGCCACCTGTCGGCAGAGGGCGGCAGACGTCGGCCGGACGGCAGGACTGCGCGGGCTCGGCCGCCCCTGTCGGCCGCCCCGAACTCAAGCCGCCGGCGGCGGACGCCGCTGCCGCGCCGGACCTGCGCCAGCCGCCTGCTCATGCGAAGACGGCCGCCGACCACACACTGAGCGTCACACTGACACTCCATCATCCAACGACAGAGGACCACACACTGAGTGTCAGACGAACACTCCATCACTCAACGACAGAGGACCACACAATGAGCGTCACACTAACATTCCATCATCCAACGACAGAGGATGACACACTAAGCGTCAGACTAAGCACTCGGTCATCCAACAACGGACCACACAATGAGCGTCCGATTAACACTCCGCCATTCACTCAGCGTCAGATTAACACTCCAACATCCAACAACGGACCACACTGGGCGTCAGACTAACACTCGACCATCCAATGGTCGAGGACCACACACTTTCGCTTAGGCGCAAGGATCATGGGGCCAGGGGGCTTAAGCCCCTCCCCAGCTTTTTGAGATTTGACAATGACCCTAACGGCGCTGACTGGAAACGACTGGCCCAAAATGCTTCTCGGCCCCCAAACTGACGAGGAGTTCCTGTGTCCATGCACTACCGTGTCAGGCCATCACTCGGTCATCCAACGACAGTGAGCGACACAATGCTTCGTCACAACAGTCGGTCATCTAAAGACATGAGATCACACACTGTCATACCAGCCAAGTCACCCATCACAGCGAGCCACACCCTCTCACACCAGCCATCCGTCATGAGTCCAACCGTTGAGACTTCATCCGAAACATCGCCGCCCGTCAGGCACCCGACAGCTTCGGCAGCGACCGACCGCACCACCAGCGGCCGACGTCGACCGCCGACCAGCCCCACCCTTCCCATCGTGATCATAGTCCACCGGCCGACCAGGGGCAGGAGGAGCTCACCTGTCTGGCGGCCAGGCCAGTGAACGAGGCCGGGTCCAGCAGGCTGTCCAGCTGGTCGTGGACGGGCTGGAAGAAGGCCGAGCCGCGGATGCGCTCCACCAGGTCGTTGTCGGCGCCCTCCTGCTTGACCCGGTCGCCGGCCGCCTGGGACAGGACGCGCAGCTGCTCGTGGCACTCCTGTTGGCGGGCGGAAACGGTCAGCGCGGATCGGCAACGAAAGACCAGGCTCAGAAACGCGGCTGCACCAACATGACGTAAAAACAGACGACGTTATGATCATTTGGCATCGCTGACGTTCAATCTCCAAGTTAAAAAATAGGTTAGTTTTTATCAAAATCTGGGGAGCAAAAATGAAACAATCATAGCTAATGACAACAAATGGCACACCACCCAGCGGATGACCATCATTCGCAAAAAAAAAACAGATCGTGGCCGCGACCTCAACATCATCGATCCTCCGCCCGCTGGCACCGGAAGGAAGCGGGGTCACTGACCTGCCGGTCGGCGCCCGCCTTCACCATGGCCATGATGACGTTCTCAGAGGCCATGAATGGCAGCTCCTGCTGGATGTGGCGCTCGATGACCCGCGGGTACACCACCAGGCCCTCGGTGATGTTCTGCAGCGTCAGCAGCACGCCGTCGGCCGAGAGGAACGCCTCCGACAGCGTCAGGCGGCTGCCGGCGGGGACGCGGTGTCGGAAACGACGCGGCGACGGCCGACAATACTACGGTATACCTGCACACTGAAAATAATGCTAACGAAAACGCGCACATCTGTCCATTTAATGCAACCCATCTTCTGCTTCTGCTTCCGGTGCTTTGGGCCTTCATATCTGCACGTGAGGTGTTATCCACCAAAGATAGTACAAACAGCAAACGCCGCTCTCACGCCACACACGGTAGTGAAACAAAAGCACGTCACGCCGGGCCTGGCGGCTCTCAGACCAGCGTGAAGCCGGCGGGCCACCGACCGGTTGGCCGAGTCGTCCAGCGTGCGCTCCATCCACTGGGTGGCGGCCGTCGGCAGGGCGTTGGAGGGCAGCGCCATCAGGTGGCGGGCCAGCGCGCAGCACCGCTCCGACCTGCCGGCGCCGGCGGCGTCAGCACCGGAGGACACAGGCGGCTAGACAGAGTCTCAGCGC
The DNA here is from genome assembly GCA_030062745.1 of Capitulum mitella. Lineage (NCBI taxonomy): Eukaryota > Metazoa > Arthropoda > Thecostraca > Pollicipedomorpha > Pollicipedidae > Capitulum > Capitulum mitella. Next base: position 5,594,043 of record CP099841.1, on the reverse strand, counting down.
ACGCAGCGGCGGATATAGGAGTCTCAGCGAGGTCTGCAGAGTCTGCCGGGGTAAAACGGACGGGTTTCGAGTATACGACACATGCATGCGTGGTGCACTGCCGAGACGTTAGCACAGACACTTCCGAGAAACAAATATACATCTAGCAGTATCAAATAATATGCAATCAGCAACACAAACAAGCACGGCGGCATACACGCCCACTTGTGGGTATGATGACTGTAACGTGTAACCAAACAGAAGGAGAATCGTACACCCCACATCTAGAACGTCTAAATCAAAAGCCGAAAGGCAGCACTGTATTGTCACTACATGAACTTCAGGCTTGCTGACCTCATGGGGTTTCGTTTGTATGGCATAGCAGAAGAGCCAATCTGTGACTTTTCAAACGGCTCTTCCAGCTCCTTCATGCTGGCCAGCAACCGAATATCGGTGCACATCTGAAAAAACGACCATACGTCAATAAAGCCAAAACTTCATAAATGTTGTGCACTAAAACCGTGGGCCCAAGAACTTGACAACATTTCAGCCTTTATTACTTCCTTATGAATCACCGTAGCGTTTGGCTATAACACTATGAGCCGGAGTGACAACGTGCTCTGCAAGCACTAACAGCCACATCCATCTCGCGAATCCCACCCTTTTGTGAAACGAACTCCAGTGCCACACCTTGTGGGCGCTGGCGCCCAGGCTGGCCAGCGCCTGCACTATCTGGACGTCCAGCTTGCGCGGGTAGGTCTGACCGCAGACGGTGTAGCAGGAGGAGAAGCCGGCCAGCTCCGTCACGCGCCAGTCCAGGCGGAACACCTTCTCCTCGTCACCTGCGGCGGACAGGGGGAGCCGTGTTACAACAGCCAGAGTGACGTCGGTCCAGCCCGAGCACCTTCTCCTCGTCACCTGCGGCGGACAGGGACACCTGTCCGTGTTACAGCGGACCAGAGCGGAGTTCATTGAGAAAAATACACTAGACTCAAAAATATCCTCAGTCTAAAACGAGTAAGCATACATGACAACCATACATGATAACAAACAAACATAATGATAACCCTAGCCAGAGATAACTGATGTCAGAGCCGTATTCATATAGCAGCTTCCTGTACATGAAAGGGTCACATAAAACAACACACATCTACCACAACACGAGCATTTCTTAAACCCAAACATTACGGAACACACGCCGTGCAACCGACCGTTGAAGAGCTGCAGGAAGGAAGCCTGCGTGCCGGTGGTGCCCTTGACACCGCGGAAGCGCAGGCCGTGACGAAGCTGGCGCAGGCTCTGCTCGTCCTGCAGCAGGTCCTGCAGCCACAGGCAAGCCCGCTTCCCCACCGTGGTCAGCTGAGCCGGCCTGTCGTATGGCCGGGCATATGATGGGGAACAAGTACACAGCATCAAACGTACGAGCCGAGAGGAACTAATGGTAGATGAAATACCGGAACGTAAACAGAGCACCATGTAAAGACCGTGCTATGAACAAAGGGACGTACCAGCAGATAGCAGGAAGCTCAATGCAGCCTGCAACGCATATTTTACCTCAATTTCAAATTTAACATAAGTAAATCATCACATACGAGTACTCACTACACTTCCCCACGATTCGTAAAACAGCGGACGGAATTATAACTGCTCGCCAAAAGCAGGCCGATGCAAAACTCACGCACACTACTGGGAAACATATCTGAGATTATGAGATCACCAGCTGGGCCGGATGCACGGTGGGCCGGGAAGAAAAACACTCACTGCAGGTGCGTGAAGCCCAGCGTCGGCAGACCGGCGTGCTGCTCGGCGAAGTCCGACAGCCGCCGCAGACAGCGGGCCAGCCGCGGTAGCAGGATATCAAGACCGTCCCTGATGACGATAAGGTCCTGTGCAAAACAAAACCGCGTCAACGCCGGATCAAGTCGCGTCTGGCACGACTGGAAAAGACGCTGTAGCTGTCGCGCTCTCGTTCCAGACGACAGGACCACCGGCACGGCCACCATAAAACTGCCGCTCTCCCGAGGCCCACCAACCACAAAAAAACACGCCAAATATCGGCGAAGACGACGACAGGACACGAACATATCCGAACGCGGTTTTAGTCACACTGGTCAGTTCAGTCACTCTGCAAAACGCACCGTGTTGTCGCCGACAAAGCACGAGGTGGCGCCCAGGTGGATCACACCTGCTGCTAGTGGGCAGGCGGCAGCAAACGTGTGGACGTGCGCCATGACGTCATGACGCACGCGGCGCTCGTGCTCGGCTGCTGCTGCCAGGTCAATGTCCTCCAGGTGAGCAGCCATCTCAGCCAACTGATCATCTGAGATGGGCAGCCCCAGTTCCTGTATATAAAAAAAACAAAACATGGGGGCCATCTCATAGCTGTTATATAAGAGGTCAAGTAAAGGTTAACATACTAATGAAAAGTAGAAAGCATAATGATGGGCAGGGCCAGGTCCTGAATGTAAAGAACAACCAAAACATGGGGCAATATTACAGCTGTTATGTGGTAACTAAAGTAAAAGTTAACATATTAATGAAAAGTTCCAAGTATAATAGCTGCCAAGAGTAAGCAGTTATTCCCTTAAAAAATATCTTAGTTAAACATACTTGAGAGGCATGGTCAAGATGACTTCATTACTTTGTTTGCAAGGAAATAAAATACAACAGTGACTGATAATCCATTTGTGCTGGGACACAGAAAATACTAGCAACACAACATAACAGAATCACTTTGAGAAAACACTTTGCTGTTGGTGATGATAAGGCCCATGCCTAGGAATGAACTCAACTTCATTGAACAGGTGGCAAAGTATAGATCATGCCATGTTATGCTCCAGGAATACCAATCTTAAATTTGTAACAGATGCACATAAAATCAGACCCCAGAGCTACAGTGCCAAGTGCAGATACATTTGCTGAATTAAAGTAAAAACAATGAACATCTGCAAAATAACACCAAACATATCGCATACAATCTAAGGATAATGGAACATAAGAATAACAATAAAGTATGGCACGGCAAAATTAAAAGCACTGAAAAATTACACAAACATATAACAATACATACCTTCTCAGCCTGGGCTAGGTATAGCCAAAGCTTCCTCCATGTTGAAAACTTCTTCTGGTCACTGAAGTTGAAATTCATCTCTGGTGATGTGTACCGAGATGATAAGGCTGACTGGTAAGTAGTGCTCTTTGGGGAGTCCATGTCTTTGGTAATATTGTTGATATCTGCAAAAGCGAGCCTGGAAAAGAAACAAATAAAAACAAAGTGGCAATGAGTTTACAGCACCTTTAAAATTAGTTCCCAGGAAACACATGGGTTTAGAAAAATTGAATTCCCTAGGCTACGCATATCTTAAATTTCAATTACTGCTGTGATGAAACATCTCAGATTATGGGGACCAACAACATCATAATACCAAAGCAACGAATTAAATTAGTCCAAAGTTTGGCCACGAACCATCCTAAGTCTATTCACAATACTAACAAGCTAGGAAGCTATTAATGTCCCAGAAATTCAAAGTCAGGAGTTTCCTACGTCGCCAATCGTTTTCATTCCCAAATCGCGACCCAAAAATACGCACACAACACGATGCCACTAGATAAGAACCGGCTCGGACATTGCCGAAAACGGTCGTATTAACAATGCATCAAAACGCGTAGGGCAGATGCGGCAGGTTTGTCTCAGGAGCGCATACTTCACAACAGCAAAATGAAGGGTAGACATCACGAAATCATAAATATGCTTATCTACACAGGGGATACCGCATATTATATATATTAAAACTGGTATAATCCAATCACAATGCAGTGCACGATGGCTGTTTATGAAGCTACTGACCACATTACAAAATTCACCCAACCTGCTTTCCATTGGTTTTGCAAAGAGCGATAACAATGGTTATTCATTTCAAGGACGTAGCAAGGACTTCTCATGGAAGGGTACGACCTGGCGTGCGGGGGGATCGAGGCCATGGTCACCTTTCGGCAGAAAAGCTGGGACCACGGTGTCTTTTTAACACCGTTTCTTAACGGATACTATTTGATTTTATTTAAAAAAAAAAACGTTGTCATAAAAACGATTTTTTTTTAAACAACGCAACCAGGACCCGGAGAGAAATCATGACTTCGAAAAAGTTAAGATAAATACATCTCCTTAGGATATGATAGGATAGGATAGGATAGGATAGGATAAGGATAGGATCCTTAGGATAAGATAAATACATCCCTCTTAAGATAAATACATGAAAATCTTTACCGACCCCCTTCAAGACACGTAGATTCGCCAGTGGTCACGACGCGAGAAAAAAAATAGGTTCCACACTATTGTATTCTTTCGTGTGGTTCCACGCTCCATGGAACTTTCCACTGTCCAAAGCGTCCCGTGCTGTCAGATTTCCTAGCAGATTTGGCACCCCTGATTTGGCGGCTCAAGACATTAACGTCATGAGGAGCAGTAATACAGGTCGCTTCTCGTTCACGGACGACTGACTCACACCTTACGAGAAACAAGACTGAAAGCCGGATGCATGAGCCCAAGAGGCTGCTACGTCCTAACCCCACAAACAACCGAACTTCTCGTTCCGTGTCCAGCGCGTATGTTTCTGTGAGCGGCGGTCACTGGATATAACAGGGTGCGATCGGCAGGACGGTGCTAGAGTTGATCTTGTCATCGGTGACCTTGGTCCTAAACCCGAAAAAGCCACCCAAATCAGCACTGAGGAATGCGTCGAACCAAACGCTAGCGAATACAGCAAGGCTGCAGTAGCCACTCTGCGAACGAAGCTAAATAAATTGGCACAGCAAGTAGAACGCGTGGAAAATTCCTTGGAATCTTAGACGCAACAAAATACAACGCCTTTCTCAAATGCGGTGAAAGGGCATTTTGGGCCGCACTGAGAATGGCTTGCTGGGTGTCAGGACGGGTCTTCTTTATCTACGTTACTGGCTGGTTTTCAGCTCATTTTTTAGTGGACGGCCGTTCAGCCGAAGATATACGTTCTTGAAAAAATTGCATGATTTTCGTGTAATCAACAGCTCAGCGTATTTGAAGATGAATATGTCCGTGCAAGAATATGTAAATAATGTACATTCCCCCGTATTAAGCGGCTGTTCTTCATCCTAGCCGACCTCATGACACTGACAGTCAGCATAGTATTTCAGAATGTATTTGATCACGTAAACTATCCCGAGTTCTGGCACAGACACAGCGCGGTTTCAAAAGCCACCGTCGCCAGGCAGCGACGGCAGCTGTTTGTCAGTGTCGTCCATGACCACCAGCACCATGCTAATGTTGGCCATCGAACGCTGCGACAAGCTGCCAGCCGTGCGCACTGAACGCACCTCGTCTGCCTTGTGCCGGTTCAAGAAGAGGAAGATGGCACTGAACAGCAGGCAGCCCGAGGCGACGAAGCAGAAGGCCGCCAGGTTGAGCCCGGCCAGCGTCACCAGCACCACCCACTTGTACATGTTGTACAGGCAGCCGGTGCGGTTGAGGATTCGCGCGTCGAACGCGTCAGAGCTGGGCAGCCGCCGGCGGAGCGGGCAGTTGCACGGGTCCCGGCAGCAGCTCTTGGGCACGGGGGCCTCCCGGTAGTCCCTATAGGAAGTTTTGCCGCAGCACTGGAAGATGCGCTGGCCGACGTTCATGAAGCGCAGCACGCTGTCGGGCTCCTCCGTCGAGACGTTGCCCGTCAGGTGGCGCGTCCGCACGCGGTCGACGTACTCCACGATCTCGTTGCCCATCACCTCGGACGTCGCCATGGACGAGTCGTACTCGGCGAACGGGTTCCGCATTTGGCGCAGGCTGACGGCGGCCACGATCAGCAGCACGAACGTGGCCAGCAGCGAGAGGACGGCGCCGAGCACGACGCGCCGGAACACGCGCGCCGTGCCGAACGCGCCGAACGCGCCCGTCACGCTGCCCAGCACGGCCACCACCAGCGTCTCGATGTTGGCGCGCCGGTAGTAGACGAAGCTGTCGTGCTGGAAGTCGCCGAAGTAGGCCAGGCTGGCGCTGGCGATGCCGAGGTAAAATATGTCCGTCACCATGAGCAGGATCCAGAACACCAGCAGCGCGCGTTGCACGCAGTTCTCACACGTCTCCAGGCGACAGGACATGGTGCTCAGGGGAGCACCGTTCCTGTGTAGCTGCTACTTAGCAATTCGAACGCAAAAGGTATTGATTGGATCAACTGCACGGCCCTTTGTGCGCTGGGACGCACAGCATCTTAGCTTCAGGCATCCAGTCTTGCGTGAAGTCCTGCGTCTTGATTGGATCAGGATCAGCTGGTCGTTTACGATGCATATAGAAACGCAAAATTACCGAAGCTCAGTTATTATGAGTTTCGATATGGCGAGTTGCACTCAGCTGGAAACGTATATAAATCACGGATGTAAATTCACATGATGCCTTATTTCTAGGTTAGACAAGACAAGACTCGTCGAGGCAGTCGAAGTGCTGAGTCGAAGTGTAGCGACAAATAAAACGCCAAACTGACAGACGATTATATGCGTAAAATAGTCACGCTTCTTTACACCAGCGGGAGCCCGCGTTACGCAGAATTAAATACCTGGGTTCGTACGTGTTTGTCTTACGCATTCTCCGTCTCCAAACCTATTTAAATGTTCACTCGGTTCATGCAGCGCCCGTCGCTCGCTTTACCGCCGTAATACGGTTGTTGACCAGTTTTTACAGTCGGACGTATGACTGGTACCGCCATATGACGTATGCCGTACCGCCTGGTACGTCCGTGGTACCGCCGTAGGTACCAAGGGCGCACTAAGCGGCCATATCATACGGCTACCGAGCGCAATGTGGGCCGGTTTTTTTATGAATACGGCAAGCGGTAATGACTTTTACGATGCCGTGAATGGTAACCACAACTTTTGATCGGCCATTTTTAACCCTATTTCCGGAGGGCTAGACGGTATGGCCGATTCCCGGCAGGGGGGGGCGGATTCGGCCCCCCTGAGATCTCGAGAACTACTCGTCCGATTTCATCGCAACAAACGGCAATCGATTTGCCGTGACGTGAACTACATTTTTATAAAAAGAAATTTTCAAAATTTTGAAATTTGTGGATACAGGGGAAAAAATGTCAAAATGGGGGGCACTTTTGGACTTCTCACAACTCCGTTGTTTATGGACCGATTCCGATGAAACTGGCATGAATCGAAAGATTATGGATAGGGCTTTTACCATGGGTCCGCAAATCTGAAATTTGGAGGAAATTTATGGGCGTTCACAGGGTTTTAAAAATAGCAGGACTAGTTTTCTAACAACTGAATTAACAAAAGAGGCAAACACCCTTTTTTGGCTTCTGCTAGTCATGTTATACTAAAGAAGTACAAATCGCATTACAATCTTTGTATAATGTTGGCATAGGCGGTGCCAGGGACATGAAAAAGGTGAAACTGTCATGGTCACACGTTTCTCAGATCAACTTGTGACCTTTGACCTGAAATGACCTCCATTGGCCTTGGGGTCACTTGGAATGATCTCGTATGCATTTAATATTATCTGTAAACGTTTTCAATCATTTGAATTCACTGTATTTCAAAAATTTCATTTGATGGCTATTGCGATATAGGGTCCGCGCACTGACATTTTAGGTCATAGCTCCGTGACCCGACCTGATATCAAGCTCAAACTTGGTAACACAAGTAGAAGGCACCCTTCTACGTCATATATATTCCGGGTTTGGCATTTGAAAAGACGGTGCCAAAATTATACCGAAAAAACAAATTCTGACTTTTGACCTTAACCTGACCCTTGTAAAATGACCTCAGATAAACAAAATTACATCTGCACATTGCCCAACTATTTAGCTATACATCCATATAAAGTATAAAGTTCTATCTTTAAAACTCTGTTTTTGGCAGCCATTTTCCTTTTACCCTTAACATGACCAAAAATGGCATGAGGTGCCTCCCAAAAACGTTGCCTGGCTCCGCCCCTGAGCAAAATGGAATTTTGAAATTTTGTCACGACACGTAGAAAGAATAGCTAGGAAAAGTGACCAAGTTTCGTGAAGTTGCGTTAAAAAGCCTGGAATTGGCAAGCAAAAAAGCCGAGGGGGGGCGGATTCAGCACCCCCTGCCGGGAATAGGGTTAATCAGATTGTATTGTATGCCGACCGTTTTGAATTAAATGTTAATGTCCCCAATGCAGTGCCGACATGACAACTACGCATGACTTGGGTATGCTGCAAGAAGCATTTTCTGTACGTAAAGTTACATACACGGACAGATTCAGACCCGGCGTTGGAAATTATCTCTTCTGAAAATAGTGCACGCTACTACTATTTTTTAGATACCTTCGGGTTCCGATCACTGTTTACATTTACGCCGTTACATGAGCAGTAGGACCTATAGGACACGAATGGTGGTTTTTAGACTTGGTTAGCCCTTGGTTTGTGTAGCAAACGTCACTCAGATCTCTTGGGCACCATTGGATGACCAATAATACTTTTTGACCCACGGCTCATATCACGGGCAATGCAACTATATTGAAGTGCTGATGCGCTGCCCCCCCCCCACCCCCGAGCAATAGCATGAGTGTTCCGCCGACAATGGGTCATGTCGGGAATTTGATCGCCCTTGGATTAAATCGGCCTTGGAACTGGAAAAAGCGGACTTTATACGGCTTGTTGGATTACATCTTGAACATTCCAGTGCGGTTACAGTTAAATACAAATGCTTTTGAATTTCTTCGTTAACGATAAAAATACAGTACAGTTGAAATATAATTTCACGTCTCATAGACTTTGCTATTAACGCCCACGAAAACTGTTGTAAAAAGAGACCTGAAAGCAAGGTGAATCAACAACCTCTTCATAGTTGCATGCCTGGCCGATATGATTTACTCTCGGCATTTCATTTAGCTTTGTCCTCCAGTGTGGCGCATCTGGTGCATGTATAGCGCTTACAGAAAGCCTACAGGGGATGAAAAATGAAATTAAGAAAAAAAAACGCGCCGAGTTTGCCTGTAGTCATCAGAGGAGGATGGGACAAGTCCAAGGTTAGGAGTTTGCTACCTGAAGTTGATAAAACAAAGTGCAAAATGGGAACAGAACCGAAGTAGTGTATCTTTGTGTGTAAACATTGTGGCATGTATAGCCGGACAAGTATTGGGAACATTGTTTAAAAGGTGAACATCCTGATTTATTTTTGCATTTATGGCCTGCAGCAAGGGAGGCATCATAATAATTTGCCTAAATTAGCAGTAGGTTATTAATCTTGATGTGTGATAAACCATGAAAATCATTAATAAGAATTATGGAGTAGTTAGGGCAGGAGTGTTTTGATGTGCTTGAGAACAAAACAATTAATTTCATTTAGTCCAAAAAAATGAAAAATGTTCCAAGCTCTGGAAACTTTTCAGAAATGCCAAAAATCCTGACCATGGTTCAGTCAGAAAAGTGCAAACAGGAATGTGGTTTTGTGGTTGGGCTGAGACTTTTGTTCATACAATTTTTTGCTTACTACAAGCTGTCTTCAGTTTTCCAAACACAGTTGCTTACCTGATTGATGCCATTATTGCACAGCACAGTTCACTGTGGGTACTGCAATACCCATTGGTAAACATCTTTGCTCTAGGTCAATAAGATGTTGCCACAAATCATGATTTTAACCACACCTTCCATTTCATTAGAATTCAAATGGTAGAAATAAAAAGGTAAAACTGATTTCAAATTTCAGTAGCAAATAACCTTGCATGTGAGTTGTTCAGATAATGACATGTACTTGGGGATCCTAGTTGTGGTGCAGTTAAAAATCTATGGTGATCACTTGTATGCAGTGTTTTGACCAATCTTTCAAGGCAGTACAGTTTTTTTATGTAGCATGATGCAAAACTTTGCTCAGAAAATTTCATTCTCCATGCTGTGTTCACATCAGTCTGCTATGTTGCTTTTCAGATAGTTGAAGTGGGGTCTGTGGCCTGCACTTATAAACAGAACAATGACACCATCCAGTGCAGAGGACCAAGAGAAAGGAGCTACTAGTTCATCATTCAGAAAGGAGAAGAATGCAGTTTTGGAGCAAAATGATGGGCTGAATGCAGACAATGATTCAGCATTGTCATCAGGTGGTCCAAGCAGTAGTGGCCTTGTTATAGCTGGTAGCAGTCATGAATTCATGCCCTTGCCAGGTGCTCCAGATTTGGAAGGTCCTCAGCCAGTATTAGCAGAGAGTAAGCTAGTACCATCTGCCACTAGGGGAAAAGAAGGAGATACTGTACATTCCAAGAAGATGGGTGGTATGCCCTTAAAACAAGAGAATGACATGCATTTGGAATCAGATAATGAAGTGCCAGACCCAGACAGGGACCTAACCTTGTCCTCAAAGGATCCAAGTACTAGTGGTCTGCTTGTGTTGGCTAACAGTACTCATGAAGCAGAGGAAACCCAGAAAAGGATGCCCTCTTCCAAAGTCAAACTGATGAAAAAAGCAAAACCCCACACAGGGAGTGCCAAAAAGAAGTCATCCACAAAGCCAACCGAGCGCCAGCCGAAGCGGAAGCGGTCCACGTCGAAGAAGCGCGTGTCGTTCTCGCCGGGCAGCCTGCCGAAGCGGCCGAGGAAACGTTCCCGCGCGCCGGCCGGCTCCGGAGCGCCGCGCCGCCGGCCGGCCTCTCCGCCGGACCCCGACCGACCGCAGGGCGCCTGGGGCGCGCGCGCGCCGCTCGAGGTGCTGCACGCCGTGTTCGCCGAGGTGGCGCGGGCCAGCGGCGGCGCCGTGCCGGCCCTGGTGCGGCTCTGCAGGGTTTGTCGACTGTGGCGCGACGCGGCGCTCTCGCCACACCTGTGGCGCGTCGTCGACCTGGGCGAGGGCCGGACGAAGCAGAAGTGCCGTACCGAGCCGAGGCTGCGCTGGCTGTTGGAGCATCGGCTGACGCGGGTGCAGGACCTCAGTTTGGGTGAGCGCCGCTGCAGTAGTGGCGCCTGCCCGTTGATGTTTTCCCACTGTTGGGTCTCTAGCATTTCTGTTCTGTAACAGCGTCCAGCGCGACATGATAGCTGGTTAGGTTAAATTGGGTAGCTGTCGACAAACGTGTTGTATGGTAATGCCTGGGAAATGCTGATATCCGTGCATAATGTCCACCTAGCTGGCGTTCATTGTCGTTCTTGGGTCGGTCGCCTTTCAGAACCAGCCTCATCATATCCATCATTTAGCTTACTGCATATGATGTGGGCAGTGCAGTAATAGGTTGGCGTTTATTGATCCGTTTGACTGGCGGCATCGGGACTTTCCTAACCTTGTCTCCGCCGGCAGCCGGCTGGCACAAGGTGGTCACGGCCGACGCGCTCTCGGCCGTGTGCGCCGGCTGCCCGGAACTGCGCGCGCTCAGCCTGGCCTCCTGCCGCCGCGTGACGCCGCAGCTGGTGCAGCTGGTGGCGCGGCAGGCGGCCGGCCTGCGCGCGCTCGACCTGTCTGCCGTGAACCCCCTGTCGGGGACGTCGCAGGCGCCGGTCGCCGCCCAGTGCCTGCAGGAGGTGGTGCGCTTGGCTGGGCCGCGACTCACTGAACTCACGCTGGCGCACAACTGCGTGGTCGGCCTGCAGCTGGTCGTCAACGTGCTGGCGGTGAGCGCGCGGGTAGGGCGGGGAGCGGTCAGGGGACGGCGATGGGCGCCCGGGGAGGACGATGAGCACGCGGAGACGGTGGTGGAGCTGTCGGCGCTGTGTCGGTGGGCGATGCTGACGGGGGTGTTGTACACGGCTGGATTATGCGATGGCACAACATGCGTTGATTGCGGTATGAGTGAAGGAATAGAGAGTGCTTGATCTCTTCGGTGACGAACATCTCTGGAATGAAGTGTTTTTTATTCTTTATGATTTGTCAGTTTATTGGTTCGCACAAGCTCGCTCTGACGGGCCGTATTTCCTTCCAGGACGGCTGCCCGAATCTGGAGGTGCTGGACATGTCCAACGTCCTAAACAACAACCGCGACATCGCGCCCTTGTCGGCGGAGCGGCTACAGGCGGGCTGTCCCCGGCTGCGCGTGCTGCGCTTCACCAACACCGAAATACGGCTGGCGTTCGCCCCGCTGGAGGAGCAGGTGAGCGTGCTCTGTGTACTGGCGCTGAGGCGGACTGGCGGCTGCCACGCCGAAAAAACTGATGAGCTCTCGTCCGACGAGGCTGGCCCAACGGACGTCACTTGGATGCGGAAATTGCGAGTGTCCGTAGCTGGGTGGCCATTACTTGAAAGCTCCGAGGTGCGTTGGAAAATACACTTCGTGGTATTTTGTGGCTCATCTGGCTTAGTTTGTATATTAATGTTGTTGTCACTTTTTTCTGGGGCTTTAAGAACAGGGCCGAGTGCTATTCGATACCGTTTTTATTTGTGTATCTGGTGCTGCTTGATGCTACTTTTATTCATGCATGACTATATTTCTAACACATTTCTTTGAGATCAAAATGTCACCATGACGCCTGGTTTCGAGTCTTCTGCATGCACGCGAAGCTCATAAAAGCTGTGTTGAAGGCTTGACAGGCCTCAAACACAGCTGTATATATACAAACATAGCTTACAGCGCACTGAACAGTGTTCAGTGCTCGTGGTTTGGTTGGGTGTGGGTTGGAGGTCTCTGAATCATTTCGGATCATTTCAGAGCCGTGGAACCCGCGCACCGGAGAACAAGGTTTGCGAAAGTGTTGGTGTGATGCGAATAGGTTTTATCAAAGACATGAGGGACGGATTGTACAGTGCTTTCAGTTGTTCAGCTCGGTAACGTCCATGTAATCAGTTGACACTACAGCTTCCGTTTCCGCCGACAGATGGCGTCACCCGGTTTCCCGGCTCTGGAGGAGCTGAGCGTGGCGGTGCCGAAACACGCCTCCTGGGGCGTGAACGACGCCGACCTGGCGCGGCTGGTGGGCGCCTCGCGGCGGCTGCGGCTGCTGGACGTGCGCGGCTGTGCCTGCGTCAGCTCGGCCGGCCTGAACCGGCTGCCGGCCGCCGGCATACAGCACCTCTTCATCTCGGGCTGCGCCGCGGCCGCCGCCGCGCACGGCCTGGAGCCGCTGATGGCGCGCTGGCGGCACAGCCTGCTCGAGCTCGACCTCAGCTGGGCCGGCCACCAGAGCGAGGTGGACGGCGCGCTGCGGGAGCTGGCCGCGCCCGAGGCCGAGCGGTGGCCGCCGCCGCCGCTGCGCCGGCTCGACCTGCGCGGCGCGCCCTGCTCGCTCTCGGCCGTGCGCCAGCTGGTGGCCGCCTGTCCGCGGCTCGGCGAGCTCGACCTCACCTCGTGCCGGTCGCTGCCGCGCGGCATCAAGCGGCTGCACCGTGGCGCCGAGGTCGCCGCGCTCCGGGACGTGGTGCAGTCGGGCCGGCCGGCGCCCGGCCGCGGCGCCTCCCCTGACGGCGGTAGACCGCCTCGCTCCGCGTGACGGCTCGATGTTCTGATCTCCGGCGACTGTGTGCTGCTGGATTGGGCCGTTCCGGATTGCGCAGCGCCGTGCGCTCGGAAAGCCCGGTTCGGAGCAGGCTTGGAGCCGCGGGATTTAACGTGCGGACTTCCGTGACTTGTCTTGCTGCACTGCCGGTCCGGTGCTTGTGCACTTGCTCAAAGGGGACACCGAGCCTGACAGTGCCTCAGTTGTGTGAGGCAATGTCAGGCCGTACGGAACACGAGGTGTGTGATTCCTCTGGAACCCTGGTCACCGCGTGGCTTTATGATTGATACAGCAAGTGTTTCTTCATTTTTACGCTCGACGGATCTCGTGGTGAACTTGTAGTGAATTCCTTATTTTTCTTTGCCAAATATCTTTACAGTTTTTTTTTTCTGTGAGATGCACGATCCCAGTGTGTTGTATGATATCGCCCAGTGTTTCATTATGAAAGCGTACAAAGAAGGAAATACAAGTTGGCACATTCGTTGTGCTTTCATTTGAGGTTTCAGAATTTAAAATTACTGGGCTCTCCAGCAATCAACTTATCTGAGAGTATTATGCTGACGTGTCCAACACAAAGAGCAATCAAATCGATGACCAGTACGACTCAAGCTGGGTCATCTGCGCACGCCCGACACCTTTTTGAAACTGACCACTTTTTTGACGGCCTCAGCTTGCGACCGTCCCGCGGGGTAACCTACTGCCCGAACCCTCCGCCCCACGACGTCTGTCGACTGGTCTCAATCGCCACTCCGTGCTGTGACAGCGAGAGTGATGGAGTTGCCCCGTTCCGTACACGGAAACGGCGCGGAATTTCACGGTCGAACCGCTCGAACGTCGTCGGCGGGTGTTGGCCCGTCCACTGGCCGTCTGGTGTTAGCCGGCTGCCCGACCGACGTCCAGCTGTGCGGAACCGAAGCGGCCGCGCCGGGTAAAGCCGGCACCTGCCGCGGCAATATGTAGCGTCGCCGGCCGCAGGAGTTCCCAGCACGTCGCGAATTGGCGACTGAAACGAATCATTTGGCGTGTGTAGCTTTCACCCAGGCGGCATCGGTCCCACAGATTATGTGACGTGATGAATCATTTCGGCGGCCCGTGATTCACCATAATGCCTAACTGCTACTCCACTTTCCCAGGCGTTTTTGCCGAATGCGTTTGCCGGCCGGGACAGCGCAGGCGCTTCGCGGTGGACTCCCAAGCAGCTCGTGAATTCATACATCAACGGCGGAATATTTTTGCGGTCTTCAGAGCTTTCTGAAAAACCTATAATTGTGCGACTGTTATCGTTTTAGAAGGAACAACAAAAAACGTGTCATTTTTCGAGATGTATGCCAAGGACTGTCCTAAGAAATTGGCTGTGGTTGTCTCCTCCACCTGCGTACGCAAAAAAGGCCTGCGCAGTGTTTCTGTTTTCGCCCTGCACGTGACGAGCATATTTCTTTCCACCGCTGGAGAATTTCCCACGTAATTACAGACATCGTTATATGGACTGCATTAAAACGTAGGCTGCTAAATTAACATATGCACCAAGCAATTCATGTCACTGCCGGCAAGAAGACAATGCTTGCTCAGCGATGCTGAAATGACTTCATTTTGGAATATTGCGCGGAACGTACCATTACCATAATGAAACGGAACTTGATTTTTTTCTGCGTGAAAGCTCCACGCACCGAGTCGTTGTATCGTGACGGCCGGAGACATCCCGATTGTAATCGCAAGCAGGACTGTCAGAGATGGCGAGTCGGCTCTAAATTTTAGGACCCAAAGAAGACTGTCGAATGAAACGTGTGACGCACGCCGGATTTCGACATGATTTCGTTTCAGTTTTTGTGTCGTTTACCACGCACGTCAAACCAAACGTTGCATTCCTCGCCCTGGCGGCGCCGGGCCGTCGGCGGCGGCGGCGTAACACCCCCCCCCCGGAGCCGCCGAGGCGGGGACGCCGTTCTCAGCCGCGGCCAGTCGCCCCGCTGTAGGGTCCGGCACTAACGAGTCACGCCCTGGTTACCCCGGCCAGGCGGCTCGTGCGTGGCTCTACGGCCGGCGACGGGGCTGGCAAGGTGACCTCTCCCCGCCGACACGACGCCCGCCTGCGTCTGTCCGCCGGCACGTCCGTCTGCCGGTGCGTTCTCGCCTTGGGTGGCTTGTTTTCCAAGTGCTGAATTGTCCTTCTTTCCGATGCCCTGCTTCCTGAAATGTTGAGATGTACTAAATTGTTTTTGCTGCATCATTTTCTTATTCGTGTGCTCTCATTAGCATTTTTACCGGGACGAGCTGCATCAATGGTCCTCGTCGGACTCACACCAGTCCTTGACAACAAAATGTCGTCCAAGAACCGTTTCCCAGAGAGTTATGTGGAATATATGAATACCACGAAACGTACGTTCTCAACGTACTTTATATGTAGTGCATACAATGGAATGCAATGCAGCAAAAGAAAAAAAATACGTTAAACATATCTCTCAATCTCTTGACATCCGCATTTTCCCCTCTGTCCCATCTCCCTTGCTCTTTCCGCACACACACAGACCACGTTTCCAGTTCCGGCGGCGCCACCGGCCGGCCGGTCACAGGTGACCGCTCCTGCGGAACTAACCTGCCGCGCGCTGACCCGACAAAGGTGCCGCCGACCTTGAGATCGTCCCAGGCCGCAGTCCGCTCCCCGGAGACGTGGGTCGGACGCCCTCGCCGTTCGTCCGCGGCCAGGCGTAGGAGAGAACGGCGTAGCCGCAGCCCTCGGCCCTCGCAGCGCAGGGTGTTGGCGCAAAACATCCTCGGCGCCGTCAATCTGCCTGCTGTGTGGAGACCGACTCACCGAGACGGTGAACATTTGAACGAACATTTCCTTCGCAGCTTGCGTTGAGTGACTTCGTGACTTTAGGTGGACTGGGACTGGGACTGTGGGACTGTGCACTGTGACTTTAGGTGGACTGGGTTCAATATCTCAAGACAATGAATGTCTTGCGGTGTTCTACCGAACGAAGATAGACAGTTTTGCAGAGCATGGTCCGACAGAAAACATGCTTTCAGTCAGCAGAGTCAAAACACAGTGACAATTATGCTTTTTTGCTAAGTGCCAGATGACAGGGACTTTTCAGTTCATTGTTAGAAATACTTGCGAGCACCTAGGTGGCTTGAAGACACGGCATTTATTTTTTTAACCATCACTTGGATCAGTTGATAGTAGAGACGCCGTTCTACTGAAGAGTATTCTACGAAGAGTATTCGTTCAACGCTCACTCTGTCTGTATTCCACTGCACTTGACACGCATTGGTACACGTATGCTGGACTGGGCCCCAAAGACAGCAATTGTCAGGGTTAAAGCCGTGGTGGAGAACCGTCACTCACCTGGAAGGCTGCGAGGTTCTGGGCCAAGGCAAGGAAGGAGCACGGCTCTCCGCCAGACAGCACGGCTTTCATTTCCATTGCCAGACAGCCATGTTCAGACGAGCCTTCAGCATAACAGCGCGTCGTGGGTTGCTCAGCTCACGAGCGTGGGCGTTCGTTTTGGTGTTTGACGTGATCACTTCGGCGTTCTCACGAACACATCGGGTCGCGAACGAGACGTGTCCGGTTCGGCGGCGGGACTGCATGTCCGCTGGCCGTGTCCGCTGGCCGTGTCCGGCCGGCGGAGAGCCGCGGCCGCCGCGGAATGTCCGCCCGGTCGGCCGTGAAGCCGCGTCCGAGGACTCCAGCCGTCGGCTAATGCCCTGCAGAAGCACCGGTGTGATCGTCTGGCGCCGTCGCCTGCTGCGAGGCTGGGACCGATGCTGACGATTTCGGACTGCGGGCTGGATGCAGCGTTTGATGGGAATTGGGGTGCGGGCTGATGACGGGGCCAATATAAGGAGGTGCGAGATAATGACCAGAATGTTTCATTGTCATTCTATACCAGGCTGTAGCAGCTTTCTTGAAATAATAAAAAAGTGCTTTGAAGACCATTAATCAAGCTTGCACATTCGAAACAAAAGGGCCAAGCATTCTGTTTTTGTGTGATAAAAAAACCAAAACAAGGAATGAAATCTGCGAAATCTTTCGAAGCTTAACTTAAATGTCGCAAGTGCGACGTAAAATGCAAGGCACTATTGTGCAAAATCACAAACGCAAAAAGGGAAAGGAGCAGCTGGAAGCAGGTTAAAACGAACGCGTGTTATGCACACAAGACAATGTCGACATTTCCGATAAGTGTATTTGGAAATGATAAAATAGAAATGCAATGAAGAGTAGCTTTGTACAAAGCTTTACATCTTTTCCTGTCTCTTTGTTTAGTTTATTTGCTTTCTATGCATGTACGGATGAGGAAGGTGTCCAAAAGTTTTGAATCGGCAGCACCTTAAATCCCTGTAGAACTAGCATCGCATCTTTTTGTACGGAAAATCGCACCAAAACTGGATGAAAAGGACCGGAAACCACGTCCCATCCCACCGTTTCCGAATGTTTCTCGGACCCGTAGGAAAGGGTGCTTATCAAGCTGCAGCTCTTTTTAAAGAACAAACCAGCTTGCTGATCCGTGTGTGACACCGGCCCGTTTACCGGCAGCGCAGCGGGACGGCCTGCTGATCCGTGTGACACCGGACCGTTTACCGGCAGCGCAGTGGGCGGCCGCCGAGTAGCGCCGGCCGGCCGTCACCTGTCAAGTGTTGACCGTTCGACCGGGGCGTGACTCAGGCAGACGGCCGGCCGGAGCGGCGGGCGTGGCGCCCGGCGGTCAGCTGACGGCGCCGTCAGCTGATCGCCGGTGACCCGGAGCGGCCGATCAGCTAACGGGCGGCAGCGCGGAGGGCTCCGTTTCGGCTGCTCGATATGGCCAACCCTTCGCGGGGAGTGGCGCTATCAGGCCGGCCGGGCAAGGATCGTAAATTCGCCGTGGCGTTTCGTGGTATTGGTTATGGGGCGGAATGAGAGAAGGGGAGCACCCGACCTATATTTATCGAGCCATTGTGGAGGATGCATGCTTTTAATTACAATCCGGACCTATCATGTATTTTCATGCCTATTGCGCGGCACAATTGCGTGGTGCATCCTAAACTGGTACCAGATTTCTTCGCACTGTTGCTGATTCAAAAAGTCGAACACGGTCCAGGATGTGGCAAGTCGTGGGCAGGGAGCGCGGCAGCCTTACTAGCTTTCGATAATGCTGGCACGAGGCTTATGATGTTGAATACAGAGAAATTACCTCAAATTTACCTTGGCCATGCCTCGTGTAAAACATTCATCCTATAAATGTTGCGTTTCTCGGGCCGATTTCTCAACTTTATGATTTTCCTTTAAAGAAATATAGGCTAGGCTGCTGCAGATAAGCAATGGACGGGTCTCAAAATGTTCAAAGGGAGAGTATGGGTCAGTCGGGGCCACTACGAGAATAAGGATTTTCCCAAAGAACCAAATTACCACATTTTCCTTTTATTTCCGCTCTGACCGGGAGGCCTTTGGACCCTTCAGTACAAGTGCCATTGCCCCATTTATCCTGGGGGTTCCGCCCTTGACGCAGGCAATGACTTGCCCGATTTAGAATTTTTATGGCACTAGAAAAGTCCTAAAACTCCGTGCCTCCTGCCATGCCATGCATACCACACCACGTCTGTGGCTGCGGTGAACCAGCATGTGCGTTAACCCACGGATGATCCCAAACGTTAAGCAAGAGAAACCGTGTCTCAGATTTCGCAGTCTGCACCCATGAATGAGTGTGTGGAGACCCGGAGGCCTCCGCGCTCCTGGGCACCCTCGAGGCCGACCCCTGCCGTCCCGGCCGCGCACTTGACCTCGTCGCCAGTAGCGCAGCTGCGGGCCGGCCGCCGCGGCTGGGCCGTGCCGGTAAACCCCGACCCATTCCCAGCGCAGACCCGGCGCCGGCTCGGCCGTTTCGCAACGGGCCGCCTTCCCAGCCCGCTCCGTGCTGCTGCGGCCGCCCGCGGCAGTTCTGCTGCGCCAGTGCGACCGATTCCGCCGCGCCGGTCGCAGCGGACGCGCGACCCGCAGCTCAATGGACCGTGTCGCGTCCGGCGCGCCGAGCCCGGCACGTGGCCGGAGCAGTCTCGAAGACGGCGCGCCGAGGCGCCGCCGGTGGTGCTCGTCGCCGTTGCTGTGACGCAGTCTCCCGGGGACTCCTCCCTCAAGACGACCTCCGGCCTGCCGGCGCGGCAATTCGGCACAGGAGCAGTAAGTACCGTGCGAACCGGTTCCTTGCTGACGTGGGAAGGACTGACGTATGTGGACGGCCCCTACTTTGGATAGACACATGCAAGGTGCCTGTGTGCTTTTTCGAGTGTGGGTGGGGGGGGGGGGAACAAACTCATCTAAAAACTGCTACGCGACGCAGATATGTATTCAGCAACAGTTACAGACGGCAGAAGTGTATGTTACGCAAGTACTGTGGAAGAACGTAGGTAACGAGACTTAACTGACACATTCAAGCATTTGATCTGTCACTTCCATTTAGTTCCTGGCCAGCCGAGGCTGTTGAAAGCCGTGTTCTTATGTCTTTCTCTTTTCAGTGCCAAAACGAGACTGGTGGGAGGAAATCACGCCCGATCTTCTCGTGCCCGCATTGCCAAATGCTGGATGGGGCAAACTTGCTCTCCCACCATCAGAATCCTACGATGATTGGCATCCTGTCAATGATTAAGGGTTAATGGCAGCCTTCTGTAGACAAAACTGACACAGAGACCGACGCAAAAAGTACGTAGGTACTTTGGATGTACTGAGTGCCGGCCCTTGGTTCAACTTTTTGTTTGAAGGAACGATCTTTGGGGCAGTTTTGATTGCTTTAAGAGTCTCACGATGCATTGAGCTCTTCAGCGTTAACAAAGATCGCATCGCGGATTTACTTGTGCCCAAGGTCGTGTTGCTGCATAATGAGTGGCCGCATTTCACACAAAAGAAAAGAGCAACACAAACTTGTCGCCTGCCGCCGCAAGCACGAAACGTGAGTCAAGCCGGTCACGAACGCAGCCTATCGCAAGCGATCAGGAAACATTCACTGCTTCGATAAAAGTGGTCGGCGAAAAAGAAAGTTGCCCTGTCAACGCTTGCACCGTTTTAAACAAGTTTCAGACAAAGTAAAAACTCGAACTTAGGGGAGTTGACTCCTAAGCGATTTCAGCCCAGGCTTGTACCTGACAATGGGTTTCTAGTTTTATTCTCAACTTCTAACCCTTCTGGCAACTTGCACCCTTAAATATCCTTCACTTCTGTGCAAAGAAGCACTAGTTTTTTTTTTGTCTGAGGCGTTGGTTCGAACCAGGCCCCGCTCGCAACATAAAAAAAACACCGCCGGAAAATCCTCACATTCGACCTCTTCACACTTCACAGCACGCTAATAGCCGCCTGCAATATGATGGAATGCAATGGAATGGGGGAGTGTCCCCACCCAGCCCGCCAACAAAAACGAAAAACACGATAGCTGTACAACAGTTCTTGCACTTTTCTTTGTTAAGGCTGAGCTGAATGGCTGTCGAAGCAGCGTCAGATTTTTGTCCGCACGTTTTGTACACACAAAACAGGGTACAGTGCTGCACGGTCATTAGTCTTAGATTGCGAGGAAAGCTCAGCGAACCTCGAGACCCGTTTCATTCCCATGACTCAAACGTAAGCGGGCTGTGCTTAGGCTAGGAACTTCTAGTCTGGTTGGGTGGTACGATCGTATTCGATTGTCCTCTTACGTGCCTTTTTGTTCAATGCAGACATGTAAATTTCGAAATCTACGAAATATTGCTATTGTTTGTCACACCTCCGAAATTCGTAGCGCTGAAAATGCGTATGCACTCCTTGTCCATACCTTTTCATCCATAATCTGATCGTCTAATTATATCACCACAGTTGAGACGTTCTGACAAGTCCATGAATCCGGATATGACACTGTTCCGACAACTTCCCGGCCACACGGGCACTCCAGATCCCAGGCATGGACAGCTCCATGAAGCCGGACGTGACCCACAAATGCCGTCCCCCCCCTCCACCGGCCGGTCGCCCCATGCCCCGTCTCCTGCTCACCTCTGAGCCGCCGTCCATGCCACCGGATGCACGTAATTCACCGTTCATCTGCTCCGGCCGGCAGGTTGTGCCGCGCGCCGTGATTGGCTGCCGCGCTGAGAGGCAGCCGCCGATTGGTCGGCGCGATGTGGCCGCCGTTCGGCCTGGAGGAGCTAGCGGCAGCGGCGGCGCTGGCGACAGCCGCGGCAGTGCTGCTGGTCGCCGGGCTGCGGCGGGTCGTTGGAGGCACCGCGGGAAGTCGCACCCGACCGCGGGACGCCCCCAGCGGCCGATCCCCGTCGCCGGAAGCCGCCGCCGAAGCAGCGCCGCGGCCGGCCGGCGTCGGTGTGGCGCGCGGCGCCGCGATGTGCAGTTTGGCCGGCACGCGGCCGGCGCGGCCGCTCTGTGGGGAGGGCGCGGACGGCGTGGTGTTTTTCTCGCAGCCCGTGGACGGCGACCGGCCGCCCGCAGCTGACCAGGACAGCGAACGCGGTGCGATCGGCGAAAGATGCGGCAGTGACGCGGCCGGTGCCGCCGATGGCGTCAGTGACGTCGCTGTGACTCGTGACGGCCGTGCCGAGGCCGAGACCTGCGCCGGTCGTGACGGGACGGGCGGGAACATGGGGACGGTCGGCGGCGACCGCCAGGCAGAGACCGTGAATGGTGCCCCGCATGTCGTCGTCGCCGCCGCCGGCAGCGACTCCGAAATGGCCGACCATGCCCGCGCGAGCGACGACTCCGACGGCGAAAACCCGTGCAACAGGACATTCTACGTCGACGACGACGACGACGGCGACAGCGGGGACGAGGAGCGCTCCTTCGAGGACTGGTTCGCCGTGGCCGACGACGAAGAGATTCGAACAAGTAAGCCCACTCTGCGGAGCACGCCCCCGGACGTGCTCCCTCGGACGTGCTTGGCTCCGAGTCCTGCCGGTCACGTGCTGCTCGCACGAGGTCAATGACGTGCTGTTGATGTGCAGTTTTGCGCCGGCCGAGGCGGGATCTGCGCTCCAGTCGACTAACGGACTCCGCTGATCCCGTGGGCCCGGAGGCCAGACGGAAAGTGCAGCGACTGCTTCACACGAGCCGCCGGCGTTCTCACAGAACAAAGTGTTGCACCGTTACAGGCGAGGCTCTCATGATGCAATGTTGCCGAAATTGGTTTCGCGTTCGTTGCTTGGACGTGCATTGAGCTCGCAACCGTGCTGCTACAAGATGTGTCTAGTCGGAATTTACGGGCGTTATTGTTTCAGTTTATCGAATCAATCAATTTATCGAATCAAAATCTAAGTGCCATGCATAATAGATGTTTAGGTACGAATCGAACCTTGGCTTAGGCGATCATTTAACGCACATATGGTTCTAGAGACCGAACACGGATGATCGGTTAGAAACGGAGAAAGAGAAAAAGAAGAGTCGAAGCTACAGTTCACATTTCCCCGGAACAGCCGACTTTGGTTGGGTGCCACGTTACCCTCGCTGAGCCAGACTGACGTCATCCTTACAACAAGGCTTGCGTCGCCAACTGCTTCCTCTCTCTCTCCACCCCTCCCCTCCCCACCAAGCCCCCGCCCAACCGACCCACGTCACCCTGAACCCAGCTCTTCACCCGCCGCCCGCCGGCTGCCCCTTCCCCGGCCGTCTTCCGTGTCGTCCCCCTCCCTCCCGGGGCGTCAGGTGGTCGTCTCCACCTGGCTCCCCGGACTGGTTCACCCCCCCCCCTCCTCCCGGGGCGGGCGGAGGGGGGATACGACCAGGCGCGCTGGCCGTCTATGTGGCCGCCCGCGGCCGACCACTGCCCAGACTGCCGAACCCCACAGAAGGCCAGACGTCGCCGCGAACGGATCGACGAGCCGGGCGCGTAGGAACGCGAGGCCACCGCCAGGAAGACCGGGAGACGCCCTCCCCGGTGTGACTGACTGGAAACAGGGATGGGATGGAAACAGCCCGGCCTTCCCACCCTTCGTTGTCCGTGTCGAACAAACGACGGTGGTCACTTCGCCCGGAGTCGTGCCATGCTGCTTATGGAGACAAAATCAAGAGAAGTCACGAAAGGGCAAGACTGAGATAAGGACGGTGTGAGAAACCACTGGTGATTTCCGACTTTTTACCTCGCCATATCTGTGACCTTTGCTGAATGCAGAATAGTCGCACGCTCAGGGGTGTCGATTTGTATTTTTTCAAGGAGAGGCCCTGGCCCCTCCTAATGTTGGTTTGGGCTCCGCCAATGTTGGCTTGGGCCCCTCGAACATTTTGTGCCAGTTTTAAAGGGAGTTGGGCAAAAATTATGAAAGAGATGGCCTCAGTAGATAAAAGATAGGCAGAAAGTATAGAATAAGGCATAAAGTGTTGTATGTATATACCTTTCTGTCTTATATATATATATATATATATATATATATATATATATATATATACATATATATATATATATATATATATATATATATATATATATATATATATATATATATATATATATATATATATATATATATGCATATATATGTATATGGAAGCGCACACATATGTTTATATATATGTACACATATACCTTTATTTTGCTATACTTGGGCAGAATATTTTCCTTGACACCAGTTTTATTGGAACACTAGGGTATACTTTGTTTTAGTTAGCTTTTCTATTTTTTTTTCGATATCTCGAACTATATGTTTAAGTTCATCGTTCAGTTCGTGTAAAACTGAGCCTAATGTACACATTTAACATACACATATACCTATATACATAGGATATACGCGTTTTTTATTTGAAAAATAGTAACAAAAAAACTCAAAAATTTTCATTGATCAAAAGAAAGTGGGCTAAACTATTGAGAAACTTACATTTGGTGAGGTTAGGTTGTCGGGCCCACGGCTCGGCCCACCCAGTCATTTACAGAAATTGGCGTCCCTCCGTACATTTCACTGCAACTTTTCGGCCGCAAGGTGCAGAGGGCCGAGATACCGACGAATTCCGTTTCTAAACAATGCTTATGGCTGCTTATATCACTATGGATGGGTTTGTTAACAGTCTGCCTGGAGTTTGTTTCCGAAACTGGCCTTTGATTATTGCAGCAGTAAGCAGAGCCGCCGGTGGCTCGGCGAGGAGCGGGGTCCGGAACAGTAAGCCACCACTGGAAAACCTTGTACTGGACATGCTCCGGAAAGTGGGTCAGTGGGTACTCAGGAAGCTCTGCGCTGCAAAATTCTGCAGCGGGGGAAGCCCGTTAAAGAACAGAGAAATAGAACACAAGGCGATAGAAGGATCATACCTAGGATTAACATATTAATATATCAACAGATTAACGAACCTTTTCCGGGGGACGGCGCCGTAGCCTCTGAAAATGGTACAAAAGTTATAAAAAATTGCAATAATTCGAGGCTCCAACCATCCCTTCGGCTGGTGTCTTCTATGGTACCGTATTTTTTTTAATACCCTTTCGTGGTGTTGTTGCTGTGGGGGCATTTTGACGGTTTTATTTGTGCCATTATTCTCACCACTTTATGATGGATTTCTATCAACGTAATGCTATTAGCTTGATGAATTTTCTTGCATTATACTTTTCCATAACTCACCAAGCGTCACGTATCCAGCACAAACGCAGAGGCACGGACTGTGATAGTATTGTAACCCGCCTTCCAATTTTCATGCGACATGCATTGACGAAAAGAAGGTGTTTTGTCGGCATCGCGTAGAATTTGATAAAATCGCGTGGCTGGTTTTGGGCTTACCCCCTTATAGAACTTTCATGCCCACTTTACCTCAGCCCGTTGTATTTTTAGTAAGTTGCAAAAACTGATGCAGTTTCCAGTTGCAAAGATTTATTTATCAAAACACAACCAACGAGGATTCCAACGCCAAAAATGTGTTTATATGTGTCACCTTTGTTAAGATGTGTTGTTTTGCCGGATGCGTCTTGGTCATTTCCAACCATATCTGTGTGGCTGAACTGAATATACTGCGCGGAAATATAGTAATAACTTTGATTGACGAAATTTGAATAACTAAACCAAACAAGCTATACATAGGCCTTTGTCAAATATCAGATTCTCCATTCATAACCCGTTTTAACAGTAAATAACGCAAATATTGTAAAAACTTTTTTATGTAACTTGTTGGAAGCTTCATTCAGCTTGGGGCGGATTGGCAACGTAATTGTTTTTCTAGTTGCCAAGGTAAACGAGATGCAACAATGCTTTTCTCTCATTATATTGTCACCAAACTAAAATACCAATGCATAACAAGGGAGGTCAAGAGATTTGCTCTGAGATTTTGTATTATTATTTTTACCAACGTCGTTTTTATGGTGAAAAGGCTCAACAAAATGCGTGGCCCTTCCGTGAGTAAATAGCGTTTATATTGACTACCCTTGAAAGCTTCAGTCGACCTTTTCGTAGCTTCGTATAAGATAACGCTGGTCCAGGATTGCAAATATTCTTAAGGTGAAGTGCCGCCCGACCTTCCCGCAGACTCATCCCTAATACTACGGCGAACAACTTCCCATTCATCTAATTACGTTACCGTCATCCCGAGGCTGCTTACGACTTCGGGGTTTCGCTTTCAGCCCAAACATTTAGGTTTGGCCAGGTCACAGGCTGTCAGGGGCTCCATTTCTGTTCCACGTGCTCCACTTGTCGTAGACGTATTTGTTTGGGAACAATTTATCTGCTGGTTCTCGGATTTGGATCCACCCTCTCAGACGAGAGGTAACAATATCTGTCTGCGCTGAACAGCGCAGTTCCCATCACAAGAACGTGCCATGAACGCGATCATCGCGTCTGCAGGAAATGACCGAAATAGCCCCGCCCGAACGGCACGCAATTTCCATTGCTCAGCTCGTTCAAGGCTGCGCGCCCCGCGCCACGGGATATCTGAGCCGAGAGTGAACAATGAACCGCGAGTTTCGGCGCATCCTTGGTTTCGTTTCCGGTATGCTGCTCCGGGGTGAGGGGTGGGGCGGCCGCCGCGTGGCCTCGTGCTGCAGCAGGGCAGCAAGGGTTGGGCTGTATGCCGTTTGGCTGTGTCGAGCCATGACAGAACTCCCTTGCCGCGGCCTGTCGGCGCTATCAAGATGAAAGCGAGGCGGTCCGAATGTGAGACTGGTTTCAGCTGAATGCAGACAATGGCAGGCGGTACTGTGGGGTTCGGTTGCCAGGCTCGCGGCAAGCAAGCGAGGTGTGCAGTGTGCAAAAACAAGTACAGTGTTTGCTAGCACGCGCCATGCTGAACAAAAGTGGCGCAGAGAAGGCCGTCAGGATTGTGTATTTATTCCGTATGGGAAGAGCAATGGCTGGAGATCTCCAGAAGCTATATGTGGGGTCAAATAGAGATTCTGACTATTTCTTCCTAGCCATCACCATAGGCCTAATGTTAAAATCTCTGAAAGTGTGTTTGTACGTGTGTGGATGTGGGTGGGGGGGGAGGGATGCAATGAAAACCATAGGTACCTATGAAGTGCCTCGGCTAACTATTTCCGGATTGATTTAATGTTTGCAGCCATTTACTCATTGTGTACTGATCTAGTATTGCTGCTTTCCATCGGCACCGATATTCTGGTTACCATGTTCTTTGCCATAGGAAGTGTATTGCAAACGCGAAGATTCCGTTTCTCTTTTGCATGGCTATCTCGTGGAAGGTTTCACCTTCACATTCCTGCGTCTGTTTTGTCGTGGCTATCTGTACTTTCCAAGGATGCTGGGCACAATCTAATGACTGTCACCGACTTCACCGCGTATCGCCGTTGACAGTGGGCTGTTCAGATGCCTGCACGGATGAGCCCGGCCGTTTTTCATTACCAGTGACACACACCTTTCACCCCACACCTCATCTGTAACGAATCTTTACCACACCAAACCCTGTCATTCCGGGATAAAAAACCAAGTGACGGTCTGGCCAAAAAGGCGGCTGGAGTCGACACAATGATACTGGGACGAATTGTATTTGATTGTCATCGACGCGTGGTTGGTCGCAAGGGCCCGAAAGGAGGAACGGATCACTTACACAGCTCTGGCCGGCGTGTGCTGGTGAAACCGGCCCAAATGACCTGCCTTTGTTCTCAGTTGGAAAGAAACGCAGAAGAGTGAACGGTGAAGAGAGTCGCGCACGTACCTCCTTTTCATCACGTAGAACGTGCACTGGTTTCGCCTCGCCTTTCAATCACGTAATGCGCCGACACCCGCGCGCAAGAAACGCGTGAAAGCCGTTGTGCTTCTGTGTGCGAGGTCCGGCTTGTTCAGCTCAGGGTTGGACAGGGATATCACGGTAGCCGGTGTTGTGTGTCGTACATGCCGTTTCGCGTTCTGTGCTGGGATTCCCGAACGTCCCGCTTGATTGTTGTTCAACCAGCGTGTGGCTTTTGTTGGCGTAGTTGAAAAGTCGTGGAAGTTGGAACCAGGTGGTGATGAATCGGCCTGTGACAAAGGAACTTTGCAGCAGGGCCTGAACAGGGTCTTTGAATGCCATTTTGTGGAAGGAAATTTCGGGATGTGCTGTCCATTTGGCGTCCGGCCTTCTCCCGGTTGCCGGGCTGGGGCCGAAATGCTTTGTGGGTCCGATTGTCACTAGAAGAGCTCACCTAGCCCGAGCGAGAGAGGAGTTTTCCTCGGTCATCTGCGTTGTGAAGTGCCACGATGCATGGTGTAAAAAGGCCGCTGTTCTTTCTGACACACAGACAGAGCTAATCTGTACCACTTGGGCAAATGGGTCGGGCCCTGTGCAGTCGCAGCCTGGTCTGCTCTGTTCTCTGATTTCGTCTATGCTAGTGAGTAAAGCAAGGCAACGAGCAGCGAACCTCTTACTTGAGAAAAAACGCATGGTATTGGGGTTACGACGCCGTGGTAAGGTGGCCGCCCGTAACGACGCACGGTGTGTTTCGTTATTTGCAACGCGCCACCCTGTATCCCGGCCCCGTGCCGACTTCCGGTGCGGTACCGCCGCCGTAGACGGCGCCGTCATACAGACCTGTATAACGGCCACAGTCGGGGCTCTTACCCCACGTGCGTGGGCCCCACCAAATGCCCGTACACTGCCGGCTGCGAGCCGAGGACCACGCCAGAACGAAGCTTCTGTTGGCCAGGGGACCACGTGTCCGAGGCCGACGTCACTGTGTGCCAGGACGACAGCTGTGCGTCAGACCCGCTCCGCTGTCCGGGCACCTCCGGAGCGTGACCGCGCCCCCCCTGCGCCCCCCCCCCCCCACCTCTGCAAAAACTAGAAATGTCCCAGTGGCACGTGTTAAGTTCATATCATGACTCTACAAACAGAGCACACTCTTCTGCCGTGATGAAAAACACAATTTCTGTTCTGTCAGGGCAGGATTTGGTACACGTTTGTTCCAACGAACTGTCAATTATCCCAGCGTTCAGCAGTTAGGCAAACTGATCTGTCTTATGCGCAGTGTAGGGAAAGCCACTGAAACCTAATAAATTCGTGAAACATAAAATTGAAGGGAAACTGCAAGAGCGATGCTTTGCCTTATAACCTTAATATAAATAATCAAGACGTCGTGAATTTTTCCGCATTGCATGGAGCTTTCCGCAGTACTTAATTGCCATGTGCATCGTTTTTCCCGGCAGGTACGTCTCACCGCAGTGGTACCACTTCCAGGTTTTGGTTTTTGCGCTCTGTTAACAACAGAATCTCTTATGTTGCGACGGTGTGACGAAGGAAAATTTTTATTGAAGTTGCTTTTAAGAAATCATTCTAACCCTGCAGTTCCAAAAAAACATGCAATGCATGCATAAATGTAAATCAGTAAAGAAATGAAACGACAAACTTTGATCGGTCTTTGGTTAACAAATTCCGGGTCGTATTTTCGTTTAAGCATTGCGGACAAAAGGCAGGAGACGTAGCGCGCACTCTTTTCTTCGAACTCATCAGGCCTACGTCTCACGTAAACTGTAAATAATCATCTTCTAAGCGAACTAGAAGGCGTATCGTTTTGGAAGACAGCCTAAGCAGCAACAAATTGCTTTTGCGCAGAATTTGGTACCAAATTTGTTCTGGTTCTTGAAGCCATCAAAGAGAAATCTTTATTTCCCAAGGAAGAAAACATTTAACAAATCCAGGTGGTTACCGCGCCCGCAGTGCAGCATTTGCCCACCCGCTTCGCACACCTTTTATGCTGCGAACCTTCTTGTCTGAATTGCGAACCATTACCATCAGTTTTGATTCAGCCTCGTGGCGGTGGGGTAGCATTACTGGCGTATGCCACAATGCTGACTCACCTGACTATCTTTGACTACGGCTTGGCGAGGCGGCAGCGTGACGGCGTGGCTCAGTGTAATCTCACCATCGGCGTAATGCAACGACCGCGCATGACTCGCGTCGCCCGGTATCCGGATCTGGAGCGGCGGCTCGACTCCGGCGCGGACTCTGCGGTCCGATTCACGTTACTCCGCGGCCGCGCGAGCCAACAAGATGGGTCTCATCAAGCCCTCGAAAGGACGATATTTGGACTCGCTATAACGGTATGATCCGGTGGCGTTACATGACGCCATGCTCCTAATTAAATTGCGGCTCTTGCTGAGATAAAGTGAAAGTGCGGGGACTTGTAGCCCCGTCGGCCAAGGGAGTGCCGACAAACGACACGCTGCAATCTCGTGGCTGATACGGGACACGCAGCGTTAAAACCAAGGCGACGCGCTAATAGCTGTGGGGACAGCCTTGTCTTTGACCTGGATGGAACATGTTATGCTGGGAACCGGATGGTCATAAATCTCATGATTCGGCTACGGCACTCGACGGCAACTGGAACGCCCTGTCGCCAAGCGACCGACCTGGCGTGACGTGCGCGATGACGTAACAGCGGTGACGTCAGCGCATGACTCACGGTGAGCGCGCGACGGATATTGCGGAAAGGCGGGTCGCCGTTTGTCTTCACGTGGCCGGCCGGGCTTGGGGGGGGGGGAAGTACGCTGACGCCTTGCATCCTGATCTCCGATATGACCCGTGCGGCCAGCGCCGCGCGAGGCGCGCTATTCACGCCAGCGGCTCGGAACGGATGCTGTCGTTCGGTCGGCTGCGCGCGAATGCGGCGCTTTATCGGCCGGACGGGCCGGCAGCGGCGCCCGGCGGGCCGTGAGCCGCGTGACGACCGCACGGTGGGCGCCGGAAGCGGCCAGGTTTTGCGGCGCCGCTGAAAGCGGAGACACGGGGTAAAACAAGGGTCGGGGCCGCGGTTCAAACTCGCAGACTGCTGTCATCCCGTGTGGCTGTGCGTGAGGCGCGGTAGGAACTCGCGACCGCGAGCGGACTTTCTAGCGAGTTCGTGGCGTGGCGTCGGGAGGTAAAATGCTGCGGGTCGTGCGCCGGAAACGCGAAAAATGCGAGCGTCGTCCGTGAATCATGTCCGGCCGTGTGTGCGAAGAAAAAATTTGCACTAATCTCTACCAGGACGTGTCGGCATTGCTTAGCTCGCGTGTAGGAGGCTTACCTTTTGCTGTAGCTGTAAGGCCACTGGTCCTCGCTAATATGGAACTACGTACCTTGTTATTCAGAACTGACTAATTATATTAGAAATTAGTTAATTTGTTTTAGCAGAAATTGTTTGTCAATTGTGGTTCCTTCCCCTCTCATAAAATTCGCATTACCTACTCTCTACTGACATGACCTGTGGACTTGCCCTAGCAGATATGTTAAGTTCTAGGCGGCTGTGGAGAAGTTAATTCCTTCACGCTCTATGAGTCACCAGCACAAGCAAAAAATGACTCGGACACCGTAAATATGACTCAGCAAGCGCCGCTGTGCGCGTGAATTAAATTGATCATTGCGTAAACGGTGAACACGTTGGCCGAACAGCGGTGCCCTGAATGTCGAGGCTAGGAGCCAGTTTGATCACCCAAGGTCAGTCAATATCCGGTGCGGCCATTTTCGGCCACGGCCCCATCAGAGCTGTTTGAGGGCAAACAGAGCGGAACTGGGACGGATGGAGGGCGGCCAGTGAGGCAAACATGGCGTCCACGAACTAGCTGTCATTCGGAACCCACTGAAAATATTAAGTTATCTGATGAAAAGGGTGCTATTAACGACATGTCATTTTGTTTTGTACTGTGTTCTGCTGGCATCATTTGAACGCGCATTGCCATCTTAAGCACTTTGCATATTACTTTACTTTATATTTCTTTAAAACTTTACTTTCTATTTCTCCCTCTCCCTCACCACCTACCTCTTCCTGTCCTCTCTGTTCCTCCTGCTCCTTTCACCATGTTCTTTTATTTTCGTTGACCGCTCTCCCTATTGTTATATCTCCTCTATTGAGCCCTTTGTCACTGATTATCTCTTCGTCTTCACTCTGTTCGTATATCTGTATGTCTTTCTGTCTGCCTTTCTATCTCCGCCTGGTTGTCTCTCTGCCTGTCTACCTGTCCGTCTCCGCTCCGTGACCCCGTCCAGCTGCCCACGGCATCACCCCTCCGCACCACGTGTTCCCGTCGACCCTCCGGCTGGCGACACCCAGCCGCGGCCAGACGTCGGCCGTGACCTCGGAGCCTCGGTCAGCGCTCAGCGGCGCCGGATCGTGACCAAGTGTTGCCGGCGCGGATTACACCTGTCGGCGGCCGGGCGGGGCGGGCCGGCGAGCCACAGCTGCGGCGGCTCCGGCCGGCAGGTGGCTGCGAGGAAAGCGCGCGCTGATCGCGATCGGCGCCATTTCGACCAGTCGGATTCCACGGGCGCTGCTTTACCGGCTGCCTTCGCGGACTGGGCAAAACGCTCGCGCATATGCATGGCGCTGTCATTTGTGGAAAGGTGGCAGTGAAGCCAGCCGGGATACCTGGTGCATGGTATTGCGTTATTTTTACCTTATTGGACGAGTCTGGCCGTTTCATTAGTTTGTACGAAGTAAGGGAATGTTCTTCATTTTGTTCTTTATTTTGTACCTTTCTGTTTCGTACCATCGTCCCGTCCATTCAAAATCACGCTTGTGGGTGATCCATTGGCAGAGCTACAACAAGCAGAGCTCTTTTGGCCCTTTGCGAGCCATGTTTTGAAAGCGTAAACTTCTCATGCCGTAAATGCTAGCGTAAACTGACTTCAGTGTATGGAAGAGTCCTTAGTCATGTCCCTGTATTGGAACGCATCAGAGCGACAGTGGGACGTTTTGTCGTTCGTCTTGCGGTTAGTCACGCGCATAATTTGGAAAAGCGCAGCTCACACGCTATTGTGTGGTGATTATCTGCTCCTTTGGTTTCACTAACAAAGACGATCCCCACTTACTTCGAAGCCATTGTGTGACGAACGTTTTCGTCTGGTATCTTTTTTGTTGGAGTGTTTCTCCGTCCTGAGGCAATGTTAGTGAAAGCTGATGTGCAAGTGTTTTGTTGCGTCTATATCTTTTGAGATACGTCCAGATAAGGGCGCTGAAAATCTGATCATCTCAATTAAAGCTGCTTACTCTCTAGGAAACACCCTGAAAAGAATCCCCGCTTTCCCACCTTCCAGGTTTTAGAGGTTTTCAACGATTTTCCCGAAGATCAACACTTGAAACATCTGGATAACATATTTAACATGGTTTCAGCTGGCACTATCAACAGTATCACTGATCTGTTTGATGACAGCGAATTTGAAGAAGAAATACCGCAAAGTGCGACTCATAAATTTTGAAATCAGACCGCATGAACTTCATTCTTCTGTGTGATGTTTTGCCGTGTAAGAAACACGTTGAGGGGTAGGGGGAGTTAACGTCTTGATGAGTTGGAGAAGTTGTATTGAAGACTATTATGGAGAAGTTTTCGTCGGAGGACATGGTTCGAACAGTTCAAACAGAACAGAACAGAACAGTCGAACAACAGAACAGAACATAACATAAAACGTCGTCACAGTTATTCCGTAAAAGTACATTAGGTACAAATGTGTGACGGGATATGGATTTCCGTACATCTTGGGTACATTTTCCTTAAAAAACTGTTACCTTATTCCGGATTTGCGCATGCGAACAATACAGAATGCACAGTGGCAGTCTAAAGGTCACTCATTGGCGGTGTCTGAGAACTATCGCGTAAACCACAAACGCATGAGGCTTAGTTTCCCGGATTAAATGCAGCCAAATTTTTGCATTCATGTACCACTACATACAATCAAAGAGTTGTACTGGCTTATGCAGATAAGATTATCGAGGCCGTGAATTTGAGGCAAGAAGATTATTCGAGTGCTTCAGACCGATGCATGTGAACGAAAGACATCTGTCCAAATGAAGGGGTAAAGTAAAGTTTACAAAGCAGGAAACTCGATTTTATGGTGGCTTGTGCAGATTTGAGGAGGGCAGTTTGTTCCACGAAAGCGCCAGGCAACAACGTCTAGGCGCGTGCTCTTAGGACGTACCGCTGTGAACGCGTTTTAACGCAAATAAGGTCTCGCGTCATACCTCACCCTCACTCGTCTGTCGGCTTGTTGTTCACTGTTCAGCGTGGCTGGTTTTGCTTGAAACATGAACATCGTTTTAGTTATAATCAGCCGGCCCATAAGGTTTCATGAAACCGTGGTTGGATTTCCAGACTCGATGAGGTCCTTGTCTTGTCCTGTCCTTACCCTCCTTTATTATTCAGTTTTAGTATTTGCACACTGCGAAATCGCTTGCAATGTAGGCCGTTGCTTACAGGTTTGTGATGGCTGATGCAGTCATGAACAAAAGTCTTTGGCCAGCGTCGTTGTCCTGAAATGCAGTCATACACAAAAGTCTTTGGCCAGCGTCGCTGTCCTGAACCCACCTCACGTGAATTTCTGTGGCTGCCGTAAGCTCCATCTCGTGCATTATTATCCCAAGATCTCGCGTCATCAACCGACCAGTAAGGCGAAGACAACGCAAGAACGCCTTCAAATCCCTCTGGACGGCACATGCTACCCTGAGCACGTTGTCTTCCTCGTGCCCACCTGGTCTCGCTGAGCAGACGCACCCAGGTTCACTGTTGCTTTTTTCAGTTCACACCGCCGTTGCTCATCGGCGTCCGTTGGCTTGTTTCAGTCGCGACGGCCGACCTGAGACCTATGTACGCCGACTTCTGCCGTGACCTGAGCGGACGACCTCCCGGCGACCTGGGGGTCAACGCCGGCTTCGACCTGAGCCCTGACCCGGACGACGAGTCGCAGTTCGTCGACGGATACAGCTGTCTGGAGACCATTGTGGAGGAGACTTCCGGTGAGCTGGGCCGCTGATTAGCGGGTTTGCTGGCGGGAACGGGGATTTGTAACGTGCCAACGGCCTCGCGTCTAGTGTTGATTGTTCTTCATTTCACGACCTGAGGTGAAGGTGATAAGTCACGAGATGGTTGTGGTATTCTGCTGTCTTTAAAGCTGAATGCATTTATTGTATCTATTTATTTATTTACCTATAGTCGCAAGGGTTTAACCGAAATTCCGCTCCCAGAATACATTCCTCATGCAGCAAGGTTGGAATTCTGTTTTTGCAACATGAGGTTGATGAAAACAAAATATAAAATGAGAACAGAACCAAAGATAAGTGTACCTTTGTGGGTGGCCATTGTGGTAGATGTAAATAGGCCAGTAATGACAGCATGGTGTAGAGGATGCACATTCATATTTGTTTGTACACTTACAACCTGAACTGAAGGAAATATGGCATTGCTTACGTATGTAAATGGACAGTAGAATGACAATCTTGATGTGTGATGAACCATAAAAAGTATTAATAAACATTGTTATGATGGGGCGATTGGGTAAGTGTGCAGGACATTACTCGTTGTTTACGTGAGGGCAAAATAATGGTTTAAGTCAGTCCAAAAATCTGAGAACAAAATTTTTTTAGGTTCTGAAATTCTGAAAACTACCCAAAATTCTGACCTTGCGTCGCAGGGCGCTCCATCACCACTGCCGTTAACACACAGATCTGTGGGGTGAAACGACACTTCGGTGAGCAAACGCGCGTGTACGGTCTGACGGCACCGTGACCTGTCTCGCTCAAAGGCCGCCCGGGTCGGCGACGCCGGCGAAACCCGCCTCCTTCCGTCACTTTTCCCGGCGATCGACGCGCACCGCCCCCGCCCGGCCGCCTCATCCGTCAGCGTAATCGGGAGCCGTAACGTGGCGCAATTACGATCCCGCCCGCCATCGGCTCGTCGTTTATCGTCGATATCGCCGCCTCCCGGCTCCG
Source organism: Capitulum mitella (assembly GCA_030062745.1). Classification (NCBI taxonomy): domain Eukaryota; kingdom Metazoa; phylum Arthropoda; class Thecostraca; order Pollicipedomorpha; family Pollicipedidae; genus Capitulum; species Capitulum mitella. Next base: position 5,558,582 of record CP099841.1, on the reverse strand, counting down.
GACGCGCCGAGGACGACTAACGGTGCCGGGGTGGCCGGGTCACGTTCGCACAGTCTGCCGGCTCTGGAAGGTCTGCCGGTCTGGGCGCCTGGCGGACTTGCGACGGTCAGACGCCAGGGCAGCCGCCGGCCCCCCGCCTCCGCACCTCCCTCTCGGGCGAGGCGGCCTTTCTGGCTGTTGTTTCCGGCGAAAGCGGCGACAGCGTTGCGATCGTGATGGAGGGGATGAAATTGTCAGGTTTCAGATATGTTTAGTTAAAATCGTGATTGTGGTCATGGTCATAATCGTGGGCAGGTAATCAGATCGCTTAATCATTCATTTCCGTGTGAAAAAGTTAGGTAATGTCAGGATACGATACCTTGTGTAATTACATGAAGATATTTAGCAAAGCACCTCCCTGCTCTTGTCAAGCTGTTAACGGAATAGCAATTATGTGTTTTTTGCAGGTAGGTCAGCTACATATCCTCATTCCTTCTTTATCATTGATCATTTCTTTATAACGAGAAGGGCGTTGGAACCGGGGGGCATGGGGGCAGGTGCCCCCCCCCCAACTTTGGGCAACATTTAACATCATTCTTATGGCGTTGCACGGGAGAAAACGAGGTAAAAATCGCGTTTCCTCCCCCCCTCCTCGCCCGTCTCTACAGAGGTCCCACCGCCGTTGATAACGAGCATTGGCATAGAAACGGTCGGGACGAGGGGACCCAATCGCTCAACTTTTATTTATTTTTAATTTCAATTCTGTATGATGTTTCATGAAAAGACCGGCTTAAAATCTGCAAATGGCGCACATGTCCAATGCTCTCGCCCACGCGTGTGATAACGAGCGGACGCGATTTTAAAAGCTTAGAAGTATACTGTTATTGAAAAACCTCATTCTCAAAAGTGGCAACAATCGGAAGGAGGGCATTGCGCCAAAACCGCCAAGCCTTACACTGCACATTAAGCGTTTTCTCGGAACCCAGTTTCCCTTCTACCGTTGCGAGTGACATCGCACAATTTCTGAAGATCAGGAGATCATTAGGGCCATGCTGAATTTGCTACACAAAAAGCCTCATAGCGCGGCTAGATATGCGTTACGTGATCCCGGCACACCTTTTTGCCTCACACTGGGCAGCCCCAAAGGAAGATCACCTTGGAGAGATTAGCGGCCGACGCCTTGCCGTCATTTCTTCCGGATCATCCGGGGCCGACGTGAAAACAGCCAGCTCACGCGCGAGGTCAATTAACCTTGCCGAGGCGAGGAACTGCGCAGCGGCCGGCGGACGCTGCCCCGCCATCCGTGTCGGCGCCATCTGCTCTCGGCGCGCGGCGGCGTGACTCGTGCCGCGGCCGGACCACCGGCGGCGCCGTGACGCCCCAGATCGGCCCAACTCTGCCGCCTGCCGCGGCCACTCCGGCGCGCCGCCGGCCGGAAACAGCGCCGCGTCACGGCCCGTCGTTCTCGTTACGTCGGCTCGTCGGCCGTCCGGTTCGATGGCTCGGCGGCTGAGAGCGGCCGCTGTCGGTGGGAGGCGTTGCGGCTGGGCCCGTCGCCCTCGATACGTCGGGTTCTGTCGTCCGGCTCGACGGGTCGGCGGCTGAGAGCGGCCGGCTGCCGGTGGGAGGCGCCGCGGCCGGCGGTTCGTGGCGCTGGCGTCTGGCATTTAGGACGACGGCTGGCATTTGAGGACGGACGCATGGCATGATGGGCATGAACGAAATACGCTCGGGAATTCGAGCCACGAATCTTTAGGTCTGTTTTCTTCCGTGCTGAATCCATGTCGCGTTCTTGCTCTTCCTCTTTCTGGGTGGACGACTGATTAAGAGATCCACATACCATTTAAGAAACTTAAGTGCATACAAATACGAAATGCGAGGTACAAATACACTGATTCCTAACCATTACATGACACTCGAAAACGGCGTTCATGGCTTTTAAGACCCCTAACCAACAAGCACGACGAGCGCAACAGCAAAGCGTACACCAAGCCAGTCAGCCCGGCCGTGAACTCACCACCACCGGGCTGCGTGCGCGGCGGTCGCCTGGCGTCGCTGACCGCGCCCCGTCCGTTGCAGACGACATGCGGAGCGACGCCGAGAGCCTGCGCTCGGGCCCCGTCAGCTGGTCCTGGTCGGTCGACTCGGACGACCCGGACTCGCCGGCGGCGCTGGCGCCCGGCCCGCCCGGCTGGACCTGGTGCCTGGAGCCGTCCGACTCGACCGCCGGCGGCGACGACTGGGGCTCGGAAGGTGAGCCCCGCGGCGGCCGGCCGCCGCGCCGCGCGCGATTAACCCGCCCTGTCTCGGCCCGCCCCGGCTCGGCCCGGTAATTAGGAGAGACGCCCGGAATTGGGATAATGAGTGTGTTATGTGCACCGCGTGGTGGGAAGAGCGCCCCGGCGTAATTGGCTCCTTCATTCCGAGTGCTACTGTGCATTAGATCGGGGACTTACCATCGTCGGTTAGCTCCTGTTACGGCTGTAGCGTTATGGAGAGCATTTATGCTGCACATGTGCCCATTTAAGCCAGGTATAGCACAGCTTAATTTCAAGGGCTGTGGACAACGGGGCTACGTTTCAGGTTCTCCGGAGCTATTAAACGCTCAATCAGTATGCATCAGACAACTGTCGGTCTTTGGTCTCTTGATTAGACGGCCTGACTACGCCACCTGTGGGGCTCACGTAGTTTTGGTGAACTTCTTGTGAGTGCCGCACATTATCATTACGTAAATTAAGAAACACACGCAAGCGGCCTCTCTGAACCTTGGGGGAGGGGAGGGGAACGAAGGCCTCGCTATGACGACACTGCCGGCGGCCAGTAACCGTATTTTCGGCCAAACGCGGTCACAGCTTAATCAGAGACGCCCCAGAGGCGAGCTAACCGAGCAAACGCCCGCGCCGACGTGAAATCCGTTGTCAGTCGGGTGGGCGGTTAATCAGGCCATGCTCCGGTATCTGTACCGCGGCTGCTCCTGCGTGATGCGGCGGATGTCGGGCGGCCAGGGCCTGGCCCGCCGGGCCGCGCGCTGAGAGGCCGCGAACCGTGACGGCTCACGCTGCGCCGTAATGACGCAGCTGTACCGTGAAAGCCTCATGCAGGGGTCAGTTCACCTTGGCGATGTTTTGAGGTGCCATTGTCCCTAAGAATGAGTCATGATGGTGTCGCGTTAGGCGCTGGAAGGATTGTGTATGTTTTAATTGTCGTACCTATTTTCAAGGATATGGACGCCATTAGCTTTGCTTATGCAGGAGACGGATTACAAGTAATGTTTGCTAGTTATCACACAGGAAACAAAGTGAACACGCCCAGTTTTTTTTTTGAAAAGTTGTTTACAAAAGGTGGTAATTGCAGGGCGTAGAATAGCATTATGCTAATCTATGGACGGCACAAAGTTCTAGGGCGACACAAGTGGATGCTAATTATGCTGCAAACTCCGAAAAATCGCTCTGTTCCCTCATCAGCACGCCACTGTGACAGGGGTTCGCTCGGGAACCTATTCCTCTAGATCCTACGCGAGAATCCTGCTGATTCTGTTTCTTTGTGAAGATGTCCGGCTCCCAGGAACCTGCCGGATCCCGGAACCTCGCTCTCCTCGTCTCCTGATCGTTGAGGAACCATGGGTACGAGTCTCAGTCTCTCCGATTTCATTTATCGTATTTATCCCAGATTACGCCTGCTTGCATCCCAGCCCCAGGTCCTTCAGGTTCTGGGAACTACACTCACCAGCCATGTCCTGCCGGTCCTGCCGGTCCTCCCGCTGGTTTGCTCCGGGGTACTCTTCTCCGCTTCTGAGCTTCTCGCCGCATCAGCTCTTCGCCTCTTCAGCTCTTTAGCTCCCTGGCTTCTCATCTCCTCAGCTCCTCGGCCTCTCGGCTCTTCAGCTCCTCGGTTCCTCAGCTCTGTGGCTCCTCAGGTCCTCAGGTCCTGAGGTCCTCAGCTCCTCGGCTCCTGAGCTCCTCAGGTCTTCAGCTCGTCTTCCAGCATCTTAGCTCCGTCCGCGGCGCACGCCGGGCCCGCCGCGGGCCCACCTTTCCGACGCTGGGCCGCGGAGCGGAGCGGCGCCCGGCAGTCGTGTTTATGGGCCGTGGTTCCCCGGCCGGTCCTGTCCGGCCGGCCTGCCCGGGGCGGGACAGGGTGGCGCCCTTCGTGCCGCTCATCGCCAGTTGCGGCGCGGCCGTGGCGTAGCTGGAGCTGGCAGATGGCCAGCCGGCGTCCCCTCCCCCTCCCCGAGCCGGCGGCGGCAGCGCAGTGTTCGAAGCCGCCGGACCCTCATCAGTCCCCCTGGCTCGCTGGAGTTCTACATTAATGGCCGGACAACGATGATAGGATGCGATCGTCATTACGCCAGACTCGCGGGTATCTTTGCGGCGACTTTGTGAGGAGGACGGCGGGCAAATGGGCCTTAGGGGCCCAGATGCAGGTGGCTAGGGGGTGACGTCTGTGCTGTTCGCATGTCGGCGCCCGTAGCGCTTGCACCGCTCAGCGCTCAGCTCATGACTTGCTCGATGGTCGTGCAGTCACTGAATATCTCGAGCTCGTTTTGTTTGGAGTTCCGGGAATCCAACGTCACTTATGTCGGGTGATATGCAGGCAATTCAGCACCCCGGACGTTTCATGGAAACAACACGAGGTGTGGCTTGCATTCTGAGAGCTCCTCGACTACGTTGTGTTTTAAAAGGAAGTGAAAGTGTGATTGCCTTTACCCTCGGTTTTGGAATCATGTTCCAATCAATCACTTTCCACCCACTCGAAAGATCAAATAACATGTTTTCTAGTGCGTCGAATACCTGAACTGATTGGCGCCAATCGGTCAGTTTGTGCTGCACAGAGTCGAGGTACCGTCAGGAATTTGACTCGGCGCTCGACAATGCGCTGAAAACTCGACTATATGCCCATTGTAATGTTACGTGCTGGAATGTAACGATTTGCAGGCTGGTAGCCGGGAATACTTTCATACAAACCGGGCGAAAAGACTGTTTCCCCCTGGTGCCCAACCAGCCGCTTCTGCCCCACAAACCATATTTTAGGTTGCGTGCAACGAACCAAGTCACCGCAAATTTGTGCATCTGAAATTGATACCATGGAAGACAAGTGGCAAAATTGTGGTTATCTCACTGGGAGGAAACCCATTTCTGAGCTGATCGACTATGGCTGAGTACGAAATTGTAAACCATGGATGAGTAAATCTGAACCTAGCATGCAGCTGATCAATTATATATTCTGTTTTTTGCTCGTTTTACCTAGCGCCGGGGAACTGTTCTGTTTTCAGATGAATACGAGACAGCAGAACATTTCCGAAGAAGATCAGCAGGCAGCGAGTCGCCGCAGTCGGACGATCCTGAACACGACGAAGCCCTGAGGTGGGACGAACGGCTCTCTGAGTCCCGCGTCCCCCCGCCCGTGTTCAGCGCGCTCCCGCGGACCGCCGCCAGCGCCGCCTGGCGTGACCTCTCGCGCCCCGGCCAGGCGGCGCCACCGTCGCGCGGGCGGGGCCGCGGCCCGAGCTGGGACTGTGAGGCGCTCAGCCCGGCGCCGCCCGATCTGAGCCAGCGCCGGCACAGTGACCCCGTGGCGGCCGTCTGGGCGGCGGCCGGCGGCCGGTCGCCGTCGCCGCGGCCCAGCAGCGCCGCCGGCGGCGGCCCGGTGGCGGCCGGCGGCGACCCGGGGTCGGACGGCCACCGCGCTCCCACGACCTCTGACCGGCCGCCGCTGCAGGCCGCCAGCCGTGGGAGCGACGCCCTGGACGGCGGCCCGGCCGGACGCCGGCCACGGGCCTGCGCGCACGACTGCGCTCCCAAGGTCCTGGGAGCGCGCCGTAACGGGCCATTGGGGGTCAGCGTCGCAGAAACGAACCCCATTAGTGCAGCCCGGAACGGCGCCGCGGCCGGCGGCGACACTGGCGCGGCGGCGGCGGCGGCGCGCGGTGCGCTCGATCCGAAGTGGGACCTGGGCAGCTGCGAGGACTTCGAGAACCTGGACCAGCGCATCGAGTCGCTGACGTTCGACTTCGAGGAGGAGGAGCGGCGCACGCTCGAGACGGCCGCCGACGAGCAGCACGTGCTCTGCGACAAGTACGAGCGCTTCCTGGCCGAGCGGGAGAACGTGTCGGGGCCGGAGAAGGGGCGGGAGCAGGAGCAGGAGCAGGGGCCGTGCGGCAGCGGGATCCGACGCTTCCACAGCTTCGGCGACCTGAGCATGATCTCCAGCGACGGGTCGAAGCGGCCGTGGCGCGCGCCGCCGCCTCGCCGACCGGACGCCGGCAAGTGGCCGGCGCCGGTGGCGGACGACTCGTCCCGTCCGCCGGGCCAGACGGCGGCGCCGCGGCCGACCCGGCTCGAGTGCGTGCGTCACTCGAGCGAGAACCTGAGCGAGGATTCGGGCTTCGGCGAGCAGGCGGCCGGCGCGCGCAGCTCTTCCGAGGCGAGCTCGCCGCCGCCGAGCCTGTCGCCGCCGGCGCCGCGCGAGGCGGCCGAGCCGCCGCCGGCCCGGCTCGGCCGCCGCTCACACTCGACGCCCGACCTGAGCCCGGCGGCGCAACGCCGACTCCGCCTGCTGGAGCTCATCGGCCGCGACGAGCTCCGCCGCGCGCGACTTTACGTCGACGCGGCCCCGTCCGACGCGCGCGACCCGGCCCCGCACGTCGCCGCCGACGCGGCGGCCGACGAGGCGCCGGCGCCGCTGCAGCAATCGAACAAGACGAGTCCCGCATCGCCGCCGCAGTCGGCGACGGTCGGCGGCCCTGCAGACGGCCCGAGGCGGCCAGTGCCGGCGCCGCGCTCGACGCCCGCCCGGCCGGCGGCCGTCTACCAGAACGTGCCGCTCAACGCCAAGATCGCCGCGTGGGCGGCGGCGGGCGGCGCCGGACTGGACGCCACGCGACGGGACCCGCAGGTAACACGTGCCGCCTCCCCGGCCGGCGGTCCGGAGCAGTCTCGCCCGCAGACAGGTACGTGCAGTGTGTACGGTGGCGCGGTGGCGGAACTGGAGACGAGCCGGTGCGATCTGGCCCGCTCCGCGCCGAACCTGGCGCTGGACGGCGAGAACGACGCGAGCTCGGACTCAGTGCTGGTGACGGCGACGACGCGCCGCTTCGAGCCGGCGACCGGAGAACTCTCGGACCCGGAGACTGCGAGCGACGAGCCTCCCCTGACTGACGACAGATGGCAGCCCGCCCCGCGGACCGCCACTCCCGACCCGACGGACGAACGTGACGACCCAGCACGCCCCGGCGAACCACGTGACGTCTACCTGACGGAGGACAGAGCGCGTCGTTCGCTGATGAACCGCTCGGCGGCCGGTCGGCCCAAGCCGCTCGACCTCGAGTCGGCCGAGGAGTTCCTCCTGCTGGAGGGTTCGGAGGGGCTACGGCTGGCGGCGGACGCGTTTCAGTTCGCGGCGGGCGCGGACGCCGCGGCGCGACACGTCCGCGGGCCGACGCCGCCAGAGGGGGCGGCCGGCGCCGCGGCGGGGGCGGCCGGCCGACCAATGACAGCGCCGGCGCCCGGCGACGGCGGCGGCGCGCCTGGAAATAGGCGGTCGCGCAGCCAGTGGGACCTGCCGGCGGCGGCCGCCGCGGAGCCGGGCGGCGCGCGCAGCCGCTCCGGCGCCTGGCTGCTGAGCGGCAGCGTGCAGGAGCTCCGCTCGGCCGAGGCGATGGACGCGCCGCACGGGCTGCACTACCGCGGCCGCGCGCCAGGCTGGGCCGAGCCGGCGCCGGCCGCGCCGCCGACCTACGGCGGCGGCGGCCGCCTCTACGCGGACTGGCTGGACGCCTGCATGGAGCCGGACGCCGGCGAACCGAGCGCGCCGCTCGGCGGCCTGTTCTCACGCGTGCAAACGGCCGCCGTGCCGCCGCCGGCCGACGCCGCCGGCCTGCCGGGCCTGGTGCGCGCGGCCGGCGCCGAGCGCCTCTGCGCGCCGGACGCGGCCGCCGGCACCGTGCAGCGCTACGGCCCGCAGAGCGGCGTGGAGGTGCGCATCAGTCGGCAGGCGGCCGCGCCGCGGCCGGACGCCGCGATGGGCCGCGCTAAGGGCGTGCAGTTCAGCCCGCTGGTGTCGGAGGTGCGCTGGCGGGAGACGTACGTGGACGAGGAGCCGGAGCTCGACCCGCCGGAGCCGCGCGGCCGGCCGGCGCCGCTGACTCAGCCGGATGAGCCCCGACGGCCGACTGTCACCCCGCCGCGGCCGCCGCCGCGCACCATAAGTCTGCCGGCCGCGGCCCGCGCCGCCGGCCCGCCGCCGACGCAGAAGCTGCGCGTGTCGTTCCCGGTGGTCGCCGCTGACGGCAGCGGCGTGCGTCGGCAAGTGGTGACCTGCGAGCGCGCCGAGCCGGCCGGCGGCTACGTGAGCCGCGTGGCCCCGCCGCCGCCGCCGCCGCCGCTGGACGGCTCCGGCACGGACGACGCGCTGGCGGCGTCGGGAGGACGTCAGAACGGCGCGCCGCCGCCGCTGCCGGCGACGGCCCGAGGCGCGGAGAAGCCGCCGCGGATGACGGTGATGCAGCGGCTCGGCCTGGCGCGGCCGTCGGTCGGTAAGTCGCGCCCGCGGGCGCCGGCCGGCCCGGAGCGGGCCAGGCTCCGGTCGCGCTCGTCCTCGCCGGCCGACGTCAGCAGCGTGGTCGTGCGCGAGACGGAGGTGGCCAGCCCGCTGCGCTCGGCCGAGCTCGTCTCGGCGGCGCCGTCGTTCGACGGGGGCGTCGCCACGTCGACGCCGCTCGCCGCTGCGAGGGGCCTGCCCGCGACGGCGGGCCGGAACTCGGCCGGCCGCGAGAGCTCGACCGATAAGGCCGGCTTCGCCGAGGCGGTCGCCGCCGTCCGCCTGAAGCCCGAGGAAGCCGGCAAGCTGATCGACGGCGTGCTGGGGACCGCGGACGCGTCTTCGGAGCCGACGGAGAGCCCGCCGGCCGTCAAGCCGCCGCTGCCGCCGCGGATGAGCGCCAGCCAGGTGACGCGGGCGCGACTGAGCAGCGCGCGACATCAGTTCCTGGGCGCGCTGACCCGACAGGCCTGGACCGAGCCGCCACGCGCCGTTCCGCCGCCGCCCATCCCCGACGCGGCGCCGCCCGGCGGCGGCGCGGCCGCCGATGTCCGCGACGCCTTCGAGCGCTTCCGGCGGCAGGCGCAGGAGGACCGCGAGCGCCTGGCGCGGAGCACGCCCGACCTCAGCCTGATCGAGACGACCACCCGCGGCCTGGTTCGCGAGCCGTCGCCGGCACAGTCACACTCACCGCCCGAGCCGGAGCCGCACCGCCCGCAGCAGGCCGGCTGGGGCCGGCACGACGGCGGCGACGCCGACGTCTGGGCGTCGACCGGGGCCGCCGTGTGGGCGCGGGCGCCGCGGCCGCGGCCCCGGCAGGCGGCCGGGCCGGAGCGGGGGCCGGCGGCCGCCTCCGACCCGGAGCCGCGGCTCGAGCCCGCCCTGCCCTGCCAGGAGACCGACCTGGACGCCATCGTGCGCGGCCTGCAGCAGTTCATCGACGAGATCGCGCCGCGCCGGGCCGAGAAGGCCAAGAGCCTGCTGAACCTGGAGGAGGCCGAGCCGGCCGCGCCGCCGGCGGCCGACTCGCGCGCCAAGTCCATGGAGTTTCTGCTCGATGACGAGAACAAGGCCACCACGCTGGTGAGTGCCGGCGCGCGCGCGGCGGCTGCGCGCGGCTCGGCTTCGGTCGCGGTCTTCTCGGCACCTTGTAGATGGCCACGTAGAGGAGGCGGGCACCTCTGACTGCGGCCGGGTCCTCTCTTCTGGAATGGTAACCACCGTCTGTATTTCCACCTCTGCACGAGTGACTAATTGTATATAGCGGACTTGGTCGCTGGAGCTGTGATTAACTTCTGTCGGAGGTGTGAATGAAGCGCCGCTGCAAAAGGTGGGGTAACTGGTAAGGTGTTTGTCTTTGTACTAAATTGTGTGTTAACTCGACCTGTCACGATGTTCACTATCTCTGACCGGAAACCACCTCCTTTGTCACATTGCAACCTTGCCCATTTGTGTTGTATTATCCAATTGATCCCAACATGTAGGTAATAATCAGCTTCGTTGGACGATGCGGGAAAAGCACATTTCTTCAGCGGGTAAATTCCCTTCTATAAATGTGCTGTTTTGCCAGTCACAATAGTGAGCAGTTCCGCAGTTTTATGTCGAATCGCTGTGCAGAATCGGCTTTAGACAACAGTAGAAATTACGTTACTTCAACAGTAGAATTAAAATCGGCTTTTAGACAACAGTAGAAATTACGTTACTTCAACAGTGGCATTAAAATTACTTCAACAGTAGAAATTACATAACCTTATAAGCAGTGGAAGCGAATTGTTTCCGGAAGACAGCCATTCCCTTAGACGCTTAAATCGACACACTAACAAAATATAATTAAATAAGCTCTCCGCTAAAGGTAAAAAATGGCCCTGTCCTATGCCACGCTGAAGTTCTGCGTTTTGACATTTAAACCAAACGCTCTAGGTAAGTACTCGTACCCACTAACAGTAGGGAAATTGTCGAGTGGTGTGATGAAATTAATCTGAGGTTCGTCGGGAAATCTAACGACAGCTGTGTTACGTCTAAAGCAGTAAAACACGACAACAGGAATACAATACCCGAAGCTTGAGCTGCGCTTCTACCAGTTTTTTTGTACAAAAATGGCTGTATGGGTACTAAGGTTTTTCTTATGGGAACATGCAAGGCCACTGTTGATATGCCATGATGCTAATATGTATGAATCTAAATACTAAATCCATGACCTGAGATCTGTTCTAGAAATGCTTTGATGCATGTTGCCAGAAGCTGCCGTCCTAACGTGTGAACTACAGCGATAGTAATGACAGAGGGCACTGACCACTCTGGATCTGCACCTGCCACGAAACCTTCGACTGGGAAACTGCAGTAAAGAGACGCCTGACCTTGGCTAGGCATGCGACCACCGTTAGACAGCTAGACTCTGGCTTGTCACAGCCCCATAAGGCGCCTCATTTCCGAAGGCGTTTTCAAATAAACACCGCCGGTGAGACGAAACAGGCCCGCGCCCGCTCCCCGACCCACCGAAGGGAGGGCAGTCTGTTGCGAAGCCCACCGCGGAGTCGGTCCGCGTTATTAATCGGCTCTCACTTGGCGCCTAACGTCGACCGCAAATCACCGAAATCGACCGTGGCCAGTGACGCAGCGCCGGCGACAGTTTGGCGGCCGCTGCTCTTCACGCCGCGGCCGCGTGGCCGGCGGCGCGGCTGGCGGCGCCGGGCCGCCGGCCGGCTGACCCGGGCCGGGCCGGCGCCCGGTGACGCGGCGTCCGGCCGGCCGGCCGGGAGTCACGGCCGGCCGCGCGCCGTTGTCACGGCTCGCCGGGAGGTGGGATGCACGTCCCTGCGGCGGCCGCTGCACGCCATTGTTTGCTGCCGCGGCCGGCGCGGCCACGGCCGGCCGCAGCGCCCGCCGCCGATCGGGCGCCGGCACGCGGCGGCGCGGCGTGCATGTGCGGTCACACCGCGGCTGGAGACGGCTGCGGCGAGCTGCGGCGGCGAGCTGCGCAGTGCTGTCCGCCGCCGGCGTGTTCGCCGACCTCTGCTGGTTGTTTGCGTGCTCGGGCGGAGTTTCCTGTGTGTAAGGGCGCTTTTGTATGCGTTCATCTGCGCATTCGCTAAATGTATAGGACGGAAATTGGGCAGACACACCCCCAGTCACGCCCCTGCAATTACGGGGACGGTATAAGCATTGCACGGTCGGCCTGGCTCGCCCTTTGCAGGCCCGAAATTAATCCGAGATTTAAAGCCTGACCAAGCATTATCTCACTAATGAAGACCGCGCCTCACAATTAATTCGTCGTAACCATAAAGCTGCTTTATTGAAATTTGTCGCTTCCACCGAGGCGACGAATTTTGGCGTCACGAACTCTGTATCCAGAATTTCATTGACCCCTTCCGGTCTGCATGAGCTCGGCGGTGTTGCTACTGGCCCGACCGGGCCGGCTGCCGTTCCAACCCGGCGTCCGGTGTTCGTCCAGCTCAGCTCAGCTCAGTTCGGCTCTGCTGGAATCGGTCGGGCCTGGCCGGGCCGACCCGCCGCCGGGCGGACGGGCGGCCGGGCGGCTGCGGCGCGGCCGGCTGTTTGCTCGCGCTGCTGCGATAGCGGCGCGGCCGGGGCGCGCGGCACGCCCGGCCTGTGTGACGCCGGCAAACAGCGGGCCCGGCCAGGCCCTGGCGGCGGGGGGCGGCTCCGGTACCGCAGCTGGCGCACAGAGCCGGCCTCAGTGAGCCTCAGGCGCGGCCGGAACGCGGCCGGTCTGTTTCCAGTACGGTCAGAGCGCGGCTGGTCTCAGCTCCATCACCGCTGCGGTTGGAGCACGTCCGAGCACAGTCCAAGCGTGACAGAGCGCGGTCTGAGTACGGTCAGACCGCATCGCACGCTCAGAAACGGCAGCCGGAAACAGCCGGCTCTGGGCGTGACGACTGAGAGGCGCCGGCCGGCCTTTGGTCCTCTGCTGTTGCCGAACCGTCCTGTCCTCTGCCGGTTGCCGCCGGGCTGCCCGTCCTCTGCCGCCGGACCGTCTGGTCCTCTTCCGCCGCCGGACCGCCCGGCCGTCTGCCGTCGCCGGGCCGCGCCCGTCGCCGGCGTCGCGTCGGCGCCGGGCCCGGACGCCGTCCGTGCAGCCCGCCGTCTCTGTCGGTCGCCGCTATCGTCTGCGAACGACGGCCGCTGACGGACGCCGGCGTCCAGGACAGCGCGCCATTTGCGCCTGACGTCACCGCCGCGTGGTGCGCTGCGACGATAAGCGCACCGGCGGAGACAGCTGACGCGGCGCCGGCTCTGACCGCCGCCCGGCGGCCGTGTGTCGGCGCACCGCCATGACCCACGCCGACCTGGGCGGGTCGTGCTTCCCGCCGAGCCGCGGCCGGCCCCTGTCGTGCTCCGACGCTCACCAGCCGGTAAGAGAATCACTCCGGCCGCCGGCGTCAGGTGCGCCGGCGGGCCGGTCCGCTGATCGCTGTTGCAGCGCTTCGGCCGCGATTTTCCCCAGAGGTTGCGTGTGTCGGGTTCATGCCGGCGCATGTCCATCCGTCTGTAGTCCATGCAATCTGGTAATTTTGCTGTGCAAATTCATCGTCTTCTCTCACGCTATGCTGCTTGTTCCGTAATACGCCCTCTGACTCTGCAAAAGCTGAGCTCCAAGACGAGTTTTGTCCCCGGGAAGACCTCAACTGACCAGCACTGCCTGGCCTGTCGGCCGTTATGCTGAAATGATCGAGACTGTCTGCCATTCAGGACTGAAACCATCGATCATCAGACCGACCTCCAGTCGTCTCTGACCACCCAGTCGTGTTCTGCACCACTCGCGCTGCTGTATCCCGGCCAACCCCCTCCCTGCACCACGCCACATCCGCCCCTGGTTCCGGGCCGGGGAGGGGCTCTGGCCTACCCGGGCACGCTGTCACCCGGCGCCGGCACGCCGCGTCCGTCGCCGGCATGCCGTCGGCGGCGACGGCACGCTGCCGGCCGGCGCCGGCGCCGACGCCGGTATTTTCGCGTCCGCCGCCCCCGGCGCGCCGTTCCGGTGTCGCGTCGGCGGCGGCGGGACGGTGCCACCGCCGCCGCCGCCGCCGCCGACGCGTCGTCGCCGGTCGGTGGCCGCTGCGGCAGGGCGCGGCCCGGGAACGCTCGGCGGCCGGGGCCGGCGGTCTTATCGGACCGGACGGCTCGACCCTCCCCCCCGCCCCCCGCCCTCGCCCCGCTCTTCCCCTCACTCGCCGCAGCCGACGTCTGGTGTTCGTCAGCGGCGCCGGCGGCCGCCTACTGACGGACCGATCGGTCGCCGCGCCGTACCGGACCTCGGTCGGGGGTGAGCGCGGGCGAGGTCGGAGGGCGGCACTGCAGGAGTGTGGTCGGCCATCCAGCGGCGAACCCGGACCTCATTAGGTGGGGGCTGGTGCCGAACCGGTTTAATCCGGCGCGAAATGGTTGCCCCTGCCTGTGCCTGTTTGGCCCATGCATGGGCTTCGTCGTTCTTGCAGAGGTCCAGCACGTCGTTGCGGTGGTCTGGCCGTCCATGCGGAGTCCCCGTTCGTCCTTGCAGCGGCGCAAAACGGTTTCTAAGGGATGTGACCCAGCGCCGGAGGTGGTGGATCCGGCGCGGAATGGGGCCGGCATCGAACTGGCCTAGTCTGGCTCCGAAAATAGCCTTGCCTGTCTCTGAAGTGACCTGACCGGGCGAAGAATGGTCTCGTCTGGCGTAGAAGACGCCTGGTTCGTTCTCTGGAGGGACCAAGTCTAGCGTTTGCGCCGATCAAGGAGAGCGAGCTCCTCCGTTACATGGACCAGTGCTACGCCAGCACGAAACTACCCATGGGGCTGGCGCGAGCGTTCGCCGCTAACTGGAGACGCTTGTAACGATTGTCACTGCGCAGAGCCTAACGTGACGTGCAGCAGCTACCGCGGCATCGCAGGTAGGCGCCCGCCGAAATCCTGCCCAAGTCGTGGAATATGCAATTAGCGCGCGGCGGAACGCAATTGATTCGGCCCTGAACTTCTGGCCAATTACGGACTGTGGACCGTGCAGAGCGCAGGAGTGCGAGTAATGGAGTCGATGGCTCACTTTCTGATAATGTGCATGTGCTGACGGATTTCAAGTGGCCTCGCCAACTCGGTCCAGTCGGCTGCTCCGAGTTTCAGCGGACTGATTCGCTGCATTGCACGCCGCGCCGCCGTTGGCTTGCAACTCGAATGATGACGTGGCAGATGTCATCAAGCCAGCGGCGGAAACATGCCTGAAGGCTGTTTTCACCTTGGTCATGCACTTTGCACTGTTGAAGGCTCTTAGTAAACTACCCAGTGACAAACGCTGACGGGACAAGAAAGGGCAGTTCACCAGTCTTTACGCCACATTTATTACCCACTGTCTGACCGTCATTTACTGGGCAAGGTTGTTCCCTGGAGGCAGCTCACGCGGGCTACTTTTCCGTGCACACCCAAAAAAGTTTCTTTGTAGAGGCATGCTTGTGTTTTCCCACACAAAACCAGGAAATGGGCCAACGAACCCATCACTGTCTATTCGTGTAACAATTTCCCGCGATAATTCATGTGGGATAGCGAATAGCCACAAAAATGCGGATGTAAAGTGATCAAGGGGCCGCCATCACGACTGTGCACGTAGCACAAAGTGTAGCCTTCTTTGGTCCTGAAGTCTTAAAATGGCTCTTGAAACGAGGTACGCTTCTGTGAGATGCCTCCGCACTGGCCAGTCATCCTCCCGTCCGTGTTTGTGGCGTCTGGGCGAGAATTTCTGCGGGAACTGCATCTCTACTGCGACGGGAGTGCTAGTGCTCTGACACAGCACTACCGCTCCAGGGACGTAGGAACGGGGCGGGGGGGGGGGGCAGGGGGCCATACCCCCACTTTTGGGAAATTTGGCATTAGCCCCAAGAAAAAAGCATCTTTGCCCCCACTTTTTTGGATGCTCTCCCCCCCACTATTAATTTTCTGCCAAACTGGTGCTTTAAGCCTGTGCTGGATCCATTTTGTACTAAACTCCTCACAGATCGAGTGTGTAGGTTCGGCTAACCCATCAGAGATGCTAGATGCTCAAATTTATGTGTCATGTGCTGACCTGACTATGAAGGTGTACGCCATCTTATTCCATTATTCATGTATTCCTTTGGACATATCAACGTTAGCACTTAGAAGAGTGCAACCTTTAGAATAGCGAATAACCTTCGACTTCAAAACTGCGTCTCTTTTGACCTGGTCTTGGCATGCACGCTACTTCCTAACCGTTCAGGAAGTTTTCCGCACAAAAAAGGCCTAGTAGGGCCTCACATCACGATCTTTTCTCTGCAACGTCAGTATATCTGCTGCAGCAGTTTCAGTTCCCCAGTACGATATCTTCTTCATTCCGCCGCTGCGGTAGGTATTTAAGATCTCGTCTGTGGTGAGAGTGTTAATTTTATGCTGTGGCGAAAGTGTCAGTTCTGCGCTGTGGGGGAGTGTCATTTCTCCAGGAACGCGGAAGCGACAGTTCTGCGCTGTGGCAGGAGTGTCAGTTCTGCGCTGTGGCGGCAGTGTCAGTTCTGCGCCGTTGCGGGAGTGACAGTTCTCCGCTGTGTCGGGAGTGACGGCTCTCCGCTGTGGCGGGAGTGACAGCTCGTGACGTGTTCAGTTCCTCCGCCGCGCCGCAGCGGCAGCCCACGGTCGGCAGCTGCGCAGTCGACGGCCCGCACTCTCGGCGCCGCTCAGCACGGCACGTTGCCACGCCTCGGCGCCGGTCATTAACCCAAGGTCGGCGGCGACCGGGCAGGCGTGCCGGCTCCTGTTACCCGTCCGGGGTCCGATCGGCGGCGCGCTGGTCGCGCGGGCGCGTAACGAGCGCCGCGCGGCGTCACGTTACCGCCGCCGGCCCAGCGGGACCGTCACCGGGCGACCGCCTCGCGCGAGGTCGATCCCGGAGACGGTAATTGGAGAGGCGGTGCGCGTGTGTGATACGGAATCTGCCGCGCCCGGTCCCCGATAATGCTGTTCCGTGGAGATTGCGCCGCCTGTGGATGACATATTCGTCTGGGATTACGGTCGTGGAGCAATCCGCGTTTTTTATGACGGGCATCACCAGAACGCTTCGTCGCTGTGTGCTGCCGCACGGAAAGCCGCTGTTGGTAGATTACGGTCTTCGTACAAATGTTTTCTCCTACATGGCCAAAACAATGCGGACTGGCCGAATAGGTACGCCAGGTACGCTTCGACGCAGCTCACACGAGGCGTAACCGCAGGTTTCGGAGCGAGGCCGCCGCCAGCGACCGAAATCAAATCAGGACGGCGCGGTGTTAGCAGTCCGAGCCTGGCGGCCGGAGGTGGACCGCCGCCCGGTCCCCGGCGCCCGACTCGAGCGGCACGGCCGCCCCCTTTCCGGCCGGCCGGCAACAGACCACCCTCTGTTTGGGCTAGACCCGGCGGCGCCGCCGGTATGAAAATAGGCCGCCTAATTATACCCGTCCTCCATGTGCAGTGCCGCATGAGCCGGTCCGGGCCGGCGCCCGGATCCGGCCGGCCGGCGGCGCCCGACACCCGACCCCGACCGGCCGGCGCCCGCCCCAGCGCCGTCCGCTCGTGCGTCACGCTTCCGGGCCGGCCGGCGTGACGCGTGACGGCCGGCCGGCGCCGCTTTGTCCGGCGACGCGCCGCCCCTCCCCTGCCGTCGCCGGCAGACGTCGCACCGTCGCCGTCTCGTCGCCCGCCCCGCTCGGGCGCTGTGTGTGGGAGGGGGGGGGGGCGTGGCGCCCATGGGAGTTATGTCCGGCCTCGATTCCGAGCAGGGGTCCATCTGAAATAACAAAGACTTCTGGCCGTGCCATGTCATAGCTGGTGAGTTGGACGCGTGCAGCCGGTTAAACTGATTTTATTTGCTACGGCAGCCGCTTTCGAATTCTTCTCGGCATTCGCTGAAATGAGTTAGCACATGTCACGTTCCCATGCATGTTCTGTTGTTACCATTTTCCGACACATGCTTCAGATTAAAGGCTTGCCCCCTTTGTAGATACATCGTAGCCCGAGCTTCATAAACATGACAAAATATGCCAGTTTTGCGCTAATGCCGCCTTGCTAGGCAGAAATTGCCTCTGTTGTGCGGCGCGCCCTAAGATGGTTGAAATCACCCCTGCGGACGGACTTTGCATAAAATAGCATCGCACGGCGTCACTGGAGCCACGATTAAATTTAAATTCCTTTGCCATACGACCTAATACACCACATTTCAACGACACAAGTTCCCTCTTGCGTCTGCCAAGAGACAGAAAACCCCAGCCACCTCTAATTAGGCACACTGCTAGTTTTTCAGTACTTCCAGCGTCTGCAGGCAGCCGAACCAGTGGACTTTTTCGTGGTGGTTCGGATTTGGCACCTCGTTCCTGCGCAGCAACTCTGCTGTCGTTTTTGTCCCCGCCGGCCCGTGCCGTTGTCTGCCCAGAGACGTGCTGGCCAGGTGCGGAGAGCTTGACGCAAGTTTACAAATAGCTGTTTAAGCAGCAACCCGTGCCTGCAGGGCGACAGCACCGCGATAATCTTCGACAGAAGGGTAAAAGACGAGGTCCGGCATGCCTCATAGAACGTCTGATGGCTGTCCATTACCTCGTCCGACCCGATTTTACCAGGTCGTTTGGCCAGGCGGTGGCCCGAACTAACGACTCTCGGCTGCATTTAACAAGGTCGCATTCGACCAGTCCGGCCCCGAATTTCGCCCGCCCGCCAGAAGGACTTCACGTCCAGCGTGTGGCGGGGCGCGACTCTTTAAAGCATCAGCCCGAGCTGCCATAACCCTGCCGCGGCCGACGGGCGCCGAGAACGACCTGGCGAGAGGCCGGCCGAGGCGTCACGGCCGGCCGGGCGCGGAGCCGCCTCCCGGCCAACCCTTGGGCCCGGGCCGCCGTGTAAACAGCGGTGGCCATTTGGCGGCGGCCGCTGTCGACGGCCGACGGTCGGCTCAGATCGGCCGCGTGTCAATGCTGCCGGCCGGCCAGCCAAGCCGTCCGTCGGAGGTCAGGCGGGGCGCGCGCCGGGGCCCCGCCGGCGCCGGTGCCAA
Source organism: Capitulum mitella (assembly GCA_030062745.1). NCBI lineage: Eukaryota > Metazoa > Arthropoda > Thecostraca > Pollicipedomorpha > Pollicipedidae > Capitulum > Capitulum mitella. The sequence goes on along the minus strand of CP099841.1, from coordinate 5,540,059 downwards.
GCTCGGGCGTCACGCGTCGCAGCAGTCGGGCGCGGGCCGGGGCCCGTCAGGGCGGCGTCGGAGCCGCGGACGGGCTGGGAGTGCAGCGCGCGGCTCGCGAACCGTCTCCGCCTCCGGAGGTCGGCAGGGGCCGCGCCTGAGCTGCGCGCCGGCCCCGCGTCCCGGCCCAAGCAAAACAAACGGAAAGCGGCGTCGCAGATCGTGCAGGCCGTCGCCGGAGGCCAGGTCAAGGTCGGGCTGTCTGAGGCCGCGGCGGACTGCCGTCCTGGTCGGCTGTTCGTCAGAGGCGGCCGCCTGAGGCACTCCAGCGCTGCTGTGCCGTCAGCTAACGAGCCTGAGGAGAGCCGGTGTTGGACGGCGGCCGTTAGCCGGCTGACGGAGCCGACAGGGACGCCCGACGTGCGGCCGACGGCGGCTGACGGTGGTGACGACCGCGCCCCGACACGCTGACACCCGGTAATGAGGGAGAGAGGCGGCTGGGAAGGTAGAGGGCTCGCAAGAGAGAGAGGGAGAGAGAGCAAGGTAGAATGATAGAGAATCGGGGGGAGGGAGCAGCCGGAAAGCGTTGGTGGTGGAAAGATATTTACGACATTTCCGACTGGAACGACACAACATCCGGCGGTATTGGGGCCTTCCCTCCGGTATTTTTGCACGATGCGAGGTTTACGAATGACTCAGACCCCCCTCCTACGAAGCCGATAACGCGGTTAAACGTTGGAGCGTGAACTGCGAGCCGCAGGCAAACGCTGCGACAGCGCGAAGAGCGGCTGACGTTTGCAGAACGCACAATGGTGCGCGTGTTGTGTTTTGCCGGCGGTCCGGTATTTGTGACCGCTCTGACCTCGGGCTGAAGCTGACTGTAAGCCGCACGCTCCCGTGTGACGTCAGTGCTGGCGCCAGATTGATGGTCCGCTCCACGAGAGCGTGCTTCGCTCCCTGTACGCGACTCAAAACACCACGCGGTACTCTCTACATTATAGCGAGGTCTTTCAACCTTCGTCGATTTAAATCGCTCAGAGGGTTGCGACATAACGATAGTTTCTAATACTCCCGTAAGCAAAATCAGCTGTAGGAGACCATATGGCAGTTCGACGAAGTCGACAGTTCCGTACAAACGGCAGATTTGTTTTCGTATCGGATACGCCATGGAGCCGTCGACGTGGGTGAATGAGGTCATGAACAGCTAAAACATGGCCCGGCAGCATTGCACGCATACACGCACGCTGCACGCTGCAGCAGCTGCTCGTAACAGTGGCATCTCATTCCGCTCCCGGATACCGATACGGCGTGCTGGCTTTTTTTGCTCCACAGTTTTTACATTCCTACCGTGTTTCGTTTCTGTAACGCAAGCTGCCAACATGTGTTTGGTCGCCGAGAAAGTGAAACGACACGCCGTAAGTGTGTCGCAGGGTCGCTCCACGGCACTGGTTTTATTTGTTCCTGAACACAACTCGGCTTCCTGTTTGCCTACATGGTGTATCGGCACGTAGCGCAACTCGGCAGTTGTTGTTAAAGTTACCTCAGCACATCGGCACGCTCCAAACAGTGTGAATAACTTAGCATGACTCATCTGTTTGTTGAAGTTGCCGGCGAGTATTTGCGCTCACACAACAGCCTCAGCACTTTCTTCTGCGTGTTTTTGCCTTTGTTTGACTGTCGAGATTGATGGCTCACGGAGCCAGAACCGTGGATGTGCGTTATCTCCCGGTTCCTCACCCCCTCTTTCCAGCTGCGCTAAAGCTCACGTCCCTACTGCATTGCTGCTCTGCCAGACGCCTTCACATCCACCAAGCTTGGTTTACGTCTGGCTTCGGGCATGTCGTTCGTAAGCAAACCGCCACTTCGCTTCGGTAGAGAACGTCAGCTTGTTGTCGCCATGTTGGTCGCCACAGGAGGCACCCTCGGGCGCTGGTCTGAGCCCCGCTGCGCCGTTTCAGCCGCCTGAGAACGAGCTGATGCGCGGCGAGCGCCAGCTGAGTCGACACGAGCTGCGCTTCCAGCGCTCGCTGCGTAACCTGAACACGCCGGAGTGGTACAGGAAGGCGGCCCGGCCGGTACCGGCCCAGCGCAGAGCCCCGGATGCCGGCTCTCTGGCAGGTACGGCTCTGGGGAGGTACTCGGCGTGCGCCGAGGTCAGGGGCAAACTCGCGCAGAAATCCACAGGAGTTGGGTTATGTCATGTGTGAGGGTTCTGCGATGTGTTGTAGTTTTGTACCTGGATTTGTTTGTTGTTTAAATTAATTAGGATTTTTTGTTGTAAACTGTTTAAAAGTGCTGAGATGCGGATCTTAAAGATGGTCATGAAAGCGATACTTTTTTTCCAGATACGTGTAACGGTATCGTGTATTTGATATCACCCGTCTTTGGCTTTCGCAGAACCGTTTGTTTTGGAACGAGGGAAAACCTACAAAGTGAACAAATGCAAAGTGTATACGCAAATGCAGTCCAACATCCAAATGGCTCACTGCTCGTATTTGATTCGTATGCAAGCGGGCTTCTTTGTCCGAGGTCGGGCCCTCCGGCCTTTGTTTGACTTGATCCGCCCGGTCTGCGCCGGTCCCAGGCCGGCGGGCGCTCCACGTGACCAGCTGGCCCGTTCCCAGGTGGCTGGTCGGGCCTGAGCTCCAAGACCACGTCCAAGGAGAGCCTGCCGCAGACGGCGGCGCCCGTACCTCTGCCACGCCGCGCTGACTGGCGGTGGCATCGCGCCGCGCCGCGCGACACGGCCTCGGTGCCGGCGTCGGCGGCCGCCTCGCCCGTGCCGCAGCTGCGGCGCGGCTCCTCCACCTCCCGCGCCGGCTCCGGCCCCGGCTCCGGCGGCGGCGCGCTGCCCGGGCTGCGGCAGCCGTACCTGGGCTGGCGCAGCCAGGAGCGGCTCGGCCGCGGCTACCAGACGCCAGTCGAGCGGCTGGCCAGCAGCTTCCGGAGCGCGTCGGGCGCGCGCCGGCCGCCGCCGCCGCCGCGCGGCCCGCCGGCCGGCAGCGACGGCGCCGCCGGCCGCGACCGGGTCCGGCCGGCCGCCGACGACGTGGGCAGCTCGATCCGTGAGGTCTCCGACGCCATCGTGCATTACTTCGACCCGGCGGCGCGCGGCCGCGCCGACTCGCCCAGCCCGCCGCGCTCGCCGGCGGCGTCGCCGCCCGCGCGCGACACCTCGCCCGGCAAGCAGCGCGCCCTCTGGCTGGAGACGGCGTTCGTGGGCGCGCGGCCGGCCGAGTCTGCCGCAGGGGGCGGCACCGTCGCGGCGGGCGCGCCGACGCACCGCGCCGCGGTCGACGCGCGCCGGGACCGGTTCGAGCTGGGTGAGTTTCTCGTGGTGTGACCGCGCCGGCGCGCGGCGCCGCCCTGAGCTTGAGCGGCGCCAGCTGCTGCTGTGTGTCGGCCGGCGGTCGACAGGCTGCTTCGGCTTGCGCTTGTGCCGCTGAGGCGTGCGGCGGGAACTGGCCCGCCGGTGCGGCGCGCCGGCGGCGTTAGCGCCGCCTGCCCGTCCGCCCGGCCGTCCTGTCGATCTGTTAGCTCTGCTCGTGATATGCCGATACCCGCTCTGTGTCTGTGTTCTCCCTGAGTGTTTGGCGGGCTGGTGTCGCTCCAGGCCCGAGATTTGGCCGCTCGGCCCGTGTGCTTTGCACCGTAAATGGCCCCGGCACTGTTTTTTCTTTGGCCGTGATGGTCGGAGAACGCAGCTGTTTACTACGGCTCTCGCTTCTTGGGATCTTACCAACGCCGTTAAAATGATAGTCACGCGGAATCAGATGCGTTATGCCGCATCGCAAGAGCAAGCCTGCGATTCATATGTATTTGGATAACTTCTAACATTTCTTCTCGTGACTAACATCAGCCCGGCCGGTCTTGTTCTTCTCCCTTCTCTAAACAAATAAAGCAAACCGTGGCAGTGCGTTTCGGTAACGGAAAAATCACCCAGCGCTTGAGCAGTTTGTCTCGCTCTGTAGTTTTGTGTGATATTCTGTATAGTTTTTGCTCCGTGTTCTTTACCCCGGGCTCATACGATCCCCCGGTCCTCAATCACTTTCACGCAGTTTGGTTGCAGTGCGACACTGATGAATCTTTTCAGTTGAACATAACACAATGGTAATGCCACGGTAGTGATTGTACGAAGGGTGTCTGAAATCGATTAGGCTTGTTTTGTTTGACCACGCAACTCGTTTGTAGCACCAGAAATCTTTATGTTGTTGAAATATCGGCGATGATTTGACGATTCCTTATTTTAAAATAAAGCTGAGGACGCGGAAATTGTTCTTTTCCTTCCGGAATGTTGAGTCTGAATGTAAGTATTGTTTTCATGCTTCTTCAAAGCTGGGATCCTACCAGCAGCATCACAGCCAGACAGATAGTGTGGAGTCCGACGCTGGCGGATCCGGTAAGTCATGCTTTTACCTGGCTTACATCTTTAATGCATCTTTTATGTTTGTTAACTTCATATCGTTTTTTCATTACCTGCCTGCTTGTTGCATGGAACGTCGTTGTTTTCTGTGTGGAATTTGTGTGCGCTCAAAGTTCTGAACAGCGTGGTATGTTTTGCTTTTTTAAATTTCTTGTGTCATGCCTCATCCTCGTGCTTCCAAAGATCATAACTGGAGATCACATTTCCTTCTTTTAATAGTCAAAAGGTCATATTTGTGCATGAATTGCGTGAACTGTAAACCATGTTTTCGTAACTATGCAATATAACCATTTCTCCAAATGCGCTACATGCCTCAGGCGAATGACAACCCGGTGAACTTTAGCGATTACTTGTGTGATTATCAGTGTTACCCGTGGGATTTTCTCAAAAGCAGTAGTAGCCCCCTAACAAAGTTTTTCGGCGTTTCTATCCAGTCAGCATCCTTGGGCTTCGTCCTAGAATGTCACATTAGTAATGTGACATTCTAGGACGAAGCCCATGGGCGGCCCAGGCCCCTTCAGCAGCATGCAAACGAGACCCACGGTTAGGGTCGCATCAGATCGAGACCCGGCGAGACATTTGCTGGGCCGTGTCCTGGTCTGTCGCCGCGCGGCGGCGCCACTAAGCCGGCGCCGTTTTCCAGGTGGCAGCACTGGCGACCGGGCCGGCCGCCGCCGCTCCTCGGTCACCATGGACGAGCTGCTGGACTCGCTGCTGGCCATGCCTCGGCCGGCGCGCGCCGAGGGCGACTCCGCCGGCGGTCCTGCCCGCTGGCTGCCGAGGCGACCCCGAGCCGAGCTGAAGGAGTCGGCCGCCGTCCGAGCTGTGCTGAGCCGAGCCGAGCTGAGCTGAGCTGAACTGAGCTGAGCTGAGCTGAGCTGAGGCTAGCCGAACCGGGCCGAGCCGAGCCGAGCCGAGTCGAGCTGAGCTAGGTTGAAGAGAGTCGGCGCTGAAATGAGTTGGGCTGAACAGAGCTGGCACTGAACTGAGCTGAGCTGAGCAGAGCTGAGCTAAGCTGAATCGATCCAGCCCTGAGCTGGGCAGAGGTTGTGCTGTGGAGCCCGGCAGAACAACGTTAGTGGTACTTCAAAAGAGATCCAATGGATGCGAGGAGCACGACCAGACGACTCAGTGCAGAATTCTTTCGCATATGGAGTTGCCATGGCGTCCGAACGTCCTTGGCGTGAGGAGACTGCGATTTTTACTGTTGGCAAGTTACCTGATTCCTTCCGTTGCATATGATATCTGTGCTTAGTTCTTGAATGTTATGTGCTGCTGGGTATGCATAGGTATATGAATGTTATGTGGCACAACTAACTGCGGGATGGTATTTTAAAACTGTTGTATATTGTTACATCTGAACGTACACCACTCATGTAGCAGTTGATTCAAGGAGCGTACGACTTCTATGGATACTGCTGTGTCTGTTTCCATCAGTCACATCATGCTCAATTACAACTCACAGCTAAGCTGTGGGCAGACATTAAGTACTGTAACCTGGTGTATGCAAGGAGTTTTCGCAAAGTAAGTGGTCCGGATGGACCGTTTTTCAGGCTTGTCGGAATCATGTTCATTTTACTCTTTGAGTTCAATTGGTCATGTCATGGTCAATTTCATGGTCATGTATTGCGCTTCTCCAGATTGCTAAGTCAAATATAGGGATTTCCTTTGCCGTTCGTGAATACCTATGTCCACCAGTTGGTTCACTGTGCAAGTGACATCGTGCAGACAAATGAACCTCACTTTCTAAATAATACAGGAGGCTTCCGAATCAATAACAGTGACATTCAGCGATGAATGCCTATTCACCTGCATATTAACGGTCAATTAATGTCTTATGGTGCCGCAATACACGGCGCTGTCAGATGTCCTGTTGTCGACTTTTCATCATGTGTCGAATTACCCCTGTTCGTGTCCGTCGTCCGTCACACACGGAACCCTCCAAACAACGGCCATGCTTCGTGGTTGCAAAACAAGCGGTGACGTTATGGCGCCCGGCGGCCGGCGGCGGTTCATCAGTGCCGACAGCCTCCATTGTGCGGGTGGCAGGCGGCGGTCGCGGCGCGGCGCGGCGCGGCGCGGCGCGTTCGCCGCCCGACAGGCGGTCGAGAGACGCGTCCCGGGGGACCCTGCCGTTCCTGTGACGGCCAGGTAACAGCCGCCACCAGACAGTGTAACAACCACGGACGTCCATCGTGGCCAATCGTTACGGCCCGAGCCGCGCCAATGGCCGGCCGGCCGCTGCGGCGGTCCTGGACCCTCCCTCCCCCCGAACGTCCAGGTGCCCCTGCCCCCACAGGTGACAGGGGGCGTCAGTGCCCCGGGCGGTCACGGCGGGGAAGGATGGTCGTGTCATCGCAGACCCGTGAGACGCCATTCGTGCCTGGCGCCGTCTCAGAGGGCAGAGGCAAGGTAGGCAGCAGCACTATCCCAGGCCGCAGGATAGCAGAACGCAGCCGTGGCTGGTTTTGAAAGTCCCAATGGCGTATTTTTTCGGAGTGAGCAGGCTATAGGGTATTCACACGAATTAAATGAAATATTTAATAACCAATTAATCATTTAGCAATACATATTAATAAACTTCTCTGTTAATAGTTTACATGAAAAGTACTTTAGAAGTCGAAGTTTTTACATCCGGTTTTCACAACTATCTGTATGTCTGTTCTGCTCATATTTTGGCCTGGAACATTTGGTACGGATCTCAACATGCAGATCCAGCGCGTCAAAATATACCCCAATCATTTCATGCGGTTCTGGAGTGGTGCTACGCTGTGCCTACTCTAACGACCGTCTGGAGGGACGGAAGGTCGGAAAACCATTGCCACTCAAGACGCAGTTGGAAACTCATTTTCACTCACAGGGTGTCCCGGCTGCAGTTCATAGGTATCACGAAGACATTACCACCATTTTCCGGCAGTTGCACAAATATAGCGAGCTGTGTGAAAAGAGCGACTGTCTGCGATGATTATTATAGTTGAAAATTATAGGTACTGCCATTTATTTAAGCAAGTCATTTCACAAGGGATTTGGAAGACGGTTCACAGTAATCATCGACGTCTCCTGCTCTTAAAAGATTCAATGAGGGCTTAGCCCCGATAGCATGGACTGTACGTAATTCCTTGTGATACCTTATGACTTAAAGGTAAGATAATGAATTACTGTATAACCCGAGAACAAAAACAAAGACCTGATGACCCGATCGTTGCTTGGTGGAATTTCTGGTTGCTGAGATCGCCAGCAGACAGCGCGTGGCTGAATGTAAGGACCAGTGTTTCTAAATGGTGAATTTGGAAATGCCACAAGTTCAAAGAAGGAAAAAGGAAGCCTTTTACCTTCTACACATTTATTTTCACTCTTTTTCCGTGACTTGCTCCGAGGTCAGATGTCAAGTGACCTGCGGGAGAAATAACGAGCGCCGAGACGACTCGAACCCACCTGGCCAGCATGGGAAGCGGCGCTCGACGCTGTAACTAAGCCACCCACGACATTCATGACCAGAAACCTCCCAAACTCGTCAGCATAAGCTCTTCTACAAATCAATATTTGAAGTAATCGTCTACATGGGTTTGCAGTGACATGCCAACCCAAAGCCGGTGTGTGACAGTCAGATTGGTTCGAGACCCTCCTAGACGAAATCTGTTTGAGTCGGGACAGAAAGGGTTGCCAAGATCAGGCGTCGTGACCTTGCGGGCGAGTTAGGTTGTCCGTCGCTGCCTGGTTCGGTGCCGCTACGCAGCTGCGCCAGACAGTTGCGTGCGCAATAGACCGGCTCAAAAAAGTGAAATGTTCGGCAGGTTAGCTCCCCTAGTTTTTTTCCTGTGGTGTGGGCTCCAAAATGACGGTATGCAAAATATTAGGTATCTAAATCAATATTTTCCCACGAGCCCCAAAATTTCACCATGGAGACTGCAACGCCTGACCAGGCGACTGTTGAGGAGTTTTCAGCGAGGGGCCTGGGCAAACGGTACTGTTGTTTCGAAATTTTCACGCAAGTAGGTCAATACATACGAGATTAAGGTAAGAGCGCAGGAGGCTGGGGGGAGGATGAGGCAACTGCTCCCATTCACCCCCTCAACTTTTTAAAGTTTAGCGTTGATCTTACAGACGTTGACTGGAAAGAACTAGCCCAAAAATGGTTAATTGCCCCCCCCCCCTCCAAACGGGAAGGAGCCGTCGTGCCTTTGCGTTTAGGCGTTTTGACAGTTGAAGAGCTACACGCTGGTTGTTGCGGTGGGTAACATACCACTTACTAATCCTTAGACAATGGTTCTCCATACAACTCTGGTGTCTGTTTAGCATCACAAGGGGAAAACTGTATTCTTTTGAGGTGCCTACGCACCCCCATTGTTAAAAAATACAGCCATTGGCATCAAAAGCACCCACAATATTAGATGATCATTTTCTAGTAGTCTGCATGGTATGAAAAACGTTAAAATGCTGGTTATCATGCTTAATTATAACAAAAAATGCCGTATATGGTCTGAAATATGATAAAAATTAAGCCACAGCGAACAAACTACGCAATTTCCAAACTTCATGCAGCAAAAGTATGTATGGATTTCGCCATTATTTGATCATAGGGGTGCAACATTTACTCCTGAGAGCAGACAATAACGCATGAGAAGTACAAAACCAATGCACCAGAATGTGTGACGACTTTTGACAGGCGCATATCTATGGGGGGAAGGAGTTGGCGGTCGTCTTCCAGCCGTCCCCGGCGAAATGAAACCATCTTTCGGGGGAAAGGGGCCCTTTCTGGGAAAAACGGCGGCTTTGTGGAAAAGTGATCCTTCTTTAAAGAGTATTTTTGTTCAAAAAGGATTCCCTGGACAGACATTGGGACCGAAAAGGGCCACTTGAAATTCTAATGCCCACAGTCGAGATTATGGACAGAAATGAATATGGGTAGCATAAGATGCGCAATGAACCAAAAATGCGCTTTTTTGTCCAAAAGCTGTTTTGATTGGGCGAGGAGCAGGCAAGGGACGGGAAGGTGGCATCCGTTTCTCCTCTGTCATATGCAGTCTATGATGAAAAAAACTGGACGTGCGGACAAGGGAAAATAACGTTCATCACGCAAAGACATAGCAATTTCTTACGTGGGAAATCTACCGGGATGCCCCGATGAATAATGCACTTAGTGTCTTTTGTTTCCAGTCCGGGTGGCGTGGATTTAACACCCATTCCGGACACTTTTATTGACCCGGAGAAGCCGGCAACTGAGCAAGTTGGGTCAACTCTTATAAAGAAAGTGGTGGTGTCGGAGCGTTGTTTGCATTAAAAAGATCCAGTTAAAATAATGCCGTCCAACTGGAATCACCCGATGCGATGGCAGACCCAATATCTCGTAAAAAACTATGCTTGGTATATGTTTCAGTAAAACCTTCTTAGGAAACAGACGGATTATTATTTTTTAAATCATTTCACATTGCCCGATAAAGTGTCCCGGGTACAGACAGTAAACGTCTGTGGTTGTCATCAGTCCACCTCTTTGGCTTTGGTACGTCCGGATCCAAGATGGGTCGCAACCAGTACCTAAGTTTGAAGAACAGTTTGTAATACAGTAAATGCCCTACGATTAATATTATACGGTCGAATTTTGGAGAGTATGCGTACCCAAAAAGACGGACAAATCCACAGTGGTCACAAAATTCCCCCCTCCACTGGTAGAACATAAGTGTGCATTTTCGCGAAATTTTTGGTGATATATAGTGTGAAAAGCTAGTCTACAATTCCTGTAATTCCACGGCCACCGCCAGGCCACCGATATCAACGGTAGCAGTTACCGGTCCGGTATAGAAAAGCTCCCTGAAGCTCCCTGTTCCGATGTGGAAAATTAGCCCCGTCCTAATCCCCCTGTTCCCAGCGTTCATCCCCTATTATACACGGCATTATGAAGATATATGAATGCGGAACACAGCATTCACTTATAGCACGGCCACTGGCCGGCCACCGATAACACCGGTAGCAATCACCGGTCCGGAAAAGCCCCTGTTCCGATAAAGAAAATTAACCCCACCTAAACCCCACGTTCCCAACGTTTGTACCGTATTGGACGTACTATTATGGCGGAAAACAGCAAACCTAGCAAACATTTACTTTGCCAGTTGTAACACACCACCTTTATATCTAATTACCGGCAATGACACCACAGATCAGCTGATTAATGCTGGCGTCACAGGCAATCGTCCAATTATAATCGACGGTACGCAGTCTTTGTCTTATGGGAGCATCGTTTGTCGCGAAAGCGGTGCTGTTATGTAAAATAACCCACATTCGGGTGTAGCATGGGCAGGTTGACCAAACGACGCAATGTGGGCAAAAGCTGTGATGTATGCTGAATACGAATATGAATATATTTGCCAAGTTAACGAACGTTCCGGTGAACGGTATCTTTGAACTGCTATAGAATCTTGGTTACACCGGCTTGCTTTTTAGGTAATGATATCGGCACAATGGCGAAAGGCGTATCCATTTTTTGTGAGAGGGGTAATTTTTCATTAGTTCGTCATTCAGTCTGCCAGGTTTTCCCAATTCGCATGGTGAAAAGCACAAGTTTTCGGGTGCGAAGGGGACCAAGCCCTCTCACACCGTCCCTCGCGTTGAGGCTTTATCGCCATGGCGAGGATATCGGGAACCATTGGAGTCACCAAACGTGCTCTGGATTATTCTTCTCGTGACTTAAGGACGCCTTACAGGTTATATTCACACTAAACGAAAATGTCTCCATGGCTATGCAAGTCGGACAAAACATGGACTGCCTAATGTGTTTTCTCCTTGTTACCTATTTGCTCAAATATAAATGCAATAATTACTTGCTAGACCTTACCTACATAGCCTGTCCCTAAGTAGCATTGCAAAATTATTGGTGTCATTGAGGGCGCCAAATTTTCATAATCCTCCGTTATGCAAGTATAGAAGTTGGATGGACGTCATAACTTACCTAGTATTTCATAACCTACATCATGATTCGGTGGCATTATGCACACGGCTGGAATTGCCCAGTTTTTTTTTCAGCCCTCTTCAGATGCTTATACTTACACGACATAGTGAAGCTACGCCATTGGGATGTTGTAAGCTGCCCCCGACCGGGCCTTAAAATGTCCTTTGCCTGGCTGGGGGGAGGGCTGTGGATATCCACCCCTACCCATCCCAGAATCTCAGGTTTTGTGCATTGCAAAGAAAAAAATGGAATACCAACAAAGAACATTATCAGGGGAGTCGAATTAGTTTTTTTTTTAATTTCGATCAATATTGAGATCATCAGAGGTCATGATAGGTCAGACTGAGCTGGGGTGAACGTGGCGTGAAGAGGGAAAATGGCGATGTGACTCATTTTCATGGAATGCTAAGATAATTAGTAGCATGTCTGAGACATTCATACCACAAATGAACCAATTAATCAACGAGGCCAGTCAAGCCACAGCCTAATTTCATGCATGTTTGTGGTGCTGTTATGATGTGTCGCGTCTCGACCTACCCGGTGGTTTGGTAACGAGTTACATTGCAAGTGATACCCATAGCACAGTAAAACACTTGACAAGTTTTTTCCTCTGTCCTGAAAGCCAGCCTGGGTGAAATGAGGTTATCAGGGAGCATTTGCCTTTGAACACCTCGGTAGACCTTATTTTGACTTAGGAATGTGTGAGATAGGCCTGTTTTTTTTTAGCTAAATTTGATTTCCTAGTTTATTTTTAGGCTAGAAAACAACAGATTATTATTTCTAGGCAGACAATTCTGTTTTTATGGAAATCGTGTGCTGCGGGCAACAGGAACCCATATCGGGAGTCACGACCTGAGCCAAGATCACGCGTGCTCTGGTAGCATGTGATGATAGTATAAGTCATTGGCCATGTGTTTGGCAATATTTGAGCATGATTACCCGGCAAAAGTTGCAAAATTTTAGGCTAAATCTCAAAATATGCCCAAAAGTGACCTGGCCTCCGGCCATTGATTTTGGATTTTCCGAAAAATCAGTTAGATACAAGTTGTTACGGTTATTAGACTCTGTTACTCCTACAAGTTTCGTAGAAACCTGTCTTACCGTAAAAAAGTTATGATGGTTAAAGCTTTTTGGAAGTTGACCTCCTTGATCTAATTTTGGTCAGTGACCTGACCTGCCTGGAAATTTAAATTTGCACTCGAGGTGCAAAATGGATGAGGAAAAAGTCACTCAAAGTTTTGCGGCGCGTCCCCTAGCCGTTCTCCGCTACGCTCGGAAAACCTTAGAGTACAGATCTCCCCCCCCCCCGGCCGGGCGAGGGTTAAAAACCGAATTAGTCGGACGATCGGGGTCGTCCCATAGCGAAGAGACAAAACGAAGCATACAGCAAAACTTCGGCTTGTAATGTAATGAAATTTGGGCTATTTTTTTCAAAAGCACCCCTAATCAGTTTTCAAATCCTCCATCCGCGTACTGCATGTTCGTACAAAGTTCATCATGCGTTAAAACATTGGGCGCACTCGTAACGCATCACGGTACAATTGGAAGCCCAGAAATGAGTAATTTAAAGCCTTTTTGTACATCTAGCGTTATGCAGTCGCAGGTTGTAGCAAAGCAAGTATCCTTGGTGCTTCCTGCATCTGTTGCAGAGCTATCAGCGACCGGTTACGTTTCCGACAGCGTTGCCTTTCTGCAGTGTGGGTACCACTTTCATTAAGGTTTCATCACCTGCAGAAGCTGGTGCCGCTGCTCATCATGCGTTATGAGATGTGCCACATAGTCGGAGATGAGTTTGCTGCCGCACTCAGCTGCGTCATTCTTGACGCGGACGCTGGTGACAAATGTCACCAGTCGCTGGTAACCAGATACCCTGTCCCACGGGAAAGGCTTGTCGAAGACCGCTGAGCTGATTCCCAGGCTTTCGAAGATTGTGCCAGAGGTCGGTCCTGCGAAGTTGCCCACTTGGATGTCCTTGATGTCATCTGCAGAAGAAAGCAGCATCGGTAGTTGAAATATTCCCAGCCGATTACACGGTTGCCGTGTAATATATACTGGCGGATATCATTTAACAGTTGTTTTTGGTTGCGTCAGTGGCCTTATTGCTCACTAGCGCCATCGGTATCAGCTCTTGTGTAGGATACCATGTGCGTCTTTTCATGGTATTCAGAGCTGCATCGGCAACTGCGTCGTCCATCACTCTGAAGATAGACAATATCTTGTACTCCTGGACGTCATTTATGGCTGCATCTTGTGCCACAGTGCAAGTGAGCCACTCATACACGTAAAAGAGATAAATGTATGTCGCAAGCTTCATCGTCTTGTCGTATGACTTCTGCGAGATTGCACTCATTGCCAGCAGCTGGGCTCGGTACATAACAATTTGATTCCATAAACGATGAAGACCATTTTACGCGTTTTGTGGCAAGCGTCAGGTTTTGACACGTCTTCGCTGACGTCCGTCGCCTTCCCAAGTATCAGAAACGTTGGTCATCTTCAGAACGATGGACACCGCAGTTGGCGATGCAGCTATAAACGCCATGAAAGGGTACACATCGCACCGAACACTAGAGCTGATACCAATGGCATTAATGAGCAACAACGCCACAGACGAAGCCAAAAAACAACTGGCAAATGTCATCCGCCAATATGCGCAACAGCAACCGTATAATCGGCTGCCAACACCACAACTCCCAATACTACCTTCTTATGCAAATGACGTCAAGGACATCCAAGTGGGCGACTCAGTAAGACCGGTCTCTGGCACAATCTTCGAAAACCTGGGAATCAGCACAGCGCTCCTCGACAAGCTTCTCCCGTGGGATAGCGAACCTGGTCACCAGCGACTGGCGACATTCGTCACTAGCGTCCGTGTCACGAGCAACGGAGGAGCGCGGCACCAAACTTATCTCCGACAATGAGGCACATCTCACAAAACATGATGAACTGCGGCGGCAGCTTCCATAGGTGGTGAAAACTTACCGAAAACGGTATCCACATGTAGAAAGGCAACGATGTTGAAAACGTAACCAATCACTGATAGCTATGTAAAAGATAGAGAAAGCACGAAATATAGTCTTTGCTACAACCTGCAAATGCATGACATTTGAGGTACGAAAAAGCTTAATAATTCCTCTTTAGACATTTAAGTTGTACCATGTTGCGTTATCAGTGTGCCCGTTTTTTAACTGATGCTGTGCTTTGTAAGAATGTACAATACAGCACATCATAATTGCATGGAGCACTGACTAATTATTACATAATATTTGCCATTTAGTACCATATATTATATGTCTTATAGATATTAAAAATATCAATTATTTAATAATTAATAGGATCAGTGAGTGGGATGTTATCCACCAAATCAACCAGCATGTAACTCTTCACCAGCTGTCAGAACGCCTAAACACAGAACAGTTCTTTCCAGTCAATCCCCATGGGGTCAGTGTTAAATTTAAAACAATTTAAAGTGGTGCCGGGGAGGGAGGTAGTGTCTTCTCCCCCCCCCCCCCGCTTTCCTCACCTTTGCCTTAATCTCGTATACAAGGGTTTTTTTTTGTGTGCAAGTCTCCAAACAACAGCGCCGTTGGGCCCCTGGCTGAAAACTCCGAAATAGATGCCTGGTCAGGCGTTGCAGTCTCCATGGAACCATGTAGTAGAAACTTTGGAGCTCTTGAGGATGGGGCAAATATTAATTTAGACGCCTAACATTTTGCATGCATGGCTTCATTTTGGAACCCACACAATAGGAAAAGTAGAGGAGCTAACATTCCGCAGCTGTCGCCTTTCTAAACCAGTTTAATGTGGCAGCCTCACGAGCTGGCTGGGACTAAGGGCGTGCGGTACGGACGTAACGTTTCGGGACGGCGCTGAGTCAGCGTCTAAGAGGTCGATGTCGAAATCGCCAAGGAGGCAGACGGTCTTGCCAGTGACGAGAGCGGCCATTTGGCGAATCCTGTTGGCTCTCCAGGACGGTAGGTGGTGCCCGCGATGATCGTCGGTCTGCTGGCATCGTAAATGGGTAGCCAGAATGACTGCAACTCTTTCGTTATCACTGGTCATATCAAGGACCGTCGCACCCTGAGTGTTCGGAGACTACGACGGCTACGCCGCCTCCCCGGCGGCCATGCGAGCGGTCGAGCCTATGCAGCGTGAAGCGCGGAAACAACAACACGCCCTCCAGCACACCCATCGGCGAAGTTTCTTATTCACGCAGAATCTCAATTTCCTCCCGCTCGAGAAGGTCACAGACTTCGTTTAATTTAGGAGCCAATGACCGGGCGTGGATGTGACCTTTGTTATAGGCGTGACAATGGACGCGGGCATGGGGCTGGCGGTCGTGGCTAGTTGCTCCACGTTAAGTTAACGGTGCCAACTCCACGGTCAATATCACTTGCATATAACTCCAGTCAGTCAATGACTTGCCTGTCGCATACAAGAATCGCGAGTATCAACCACCCTCAAATACCCATTTCTAGTACTGGCCATGTAAACAGTAAACAGTCACAACATAGGTTTGCTTTTTTGCCATAGTTCCGCCGATGAACATACATGGTGGTGCTCCGAGTAACGGGCTTTCCGTGTTCACCGTCGCCTAACAATGCACATGCATGTGTCCTCAGCCGGGGAGCCTGTTCACAGTTTATCCGCACTACGCTCCGGGCTGGAGGGTGGAGGTGATTGAACGACGACGCTCAAGGTCGGAGCCGCGACCTTATCGGACGCAGGTCAGTGCAGGGGGCCGAGTGCAGGTCCGTGAAGAGACCCACAGCACGACACAGAGGCGATGACACACAGACAATGCGGCCCATCGAGCTTCGAAAGCAATTAAATTGTGTTCATGAGCGAAGCACCGGCCAGGTTTGAGCGCCTCTCGTGAGTGACCTGAATTTTGATTTTTACGTTTATGGCCAGGACAGGACGTTGCTGAACTCAACTGAGAATGCGCCACTGTTTTTCGGACAATTTGAGTTATCAACGCCAAGTCGACAACGAAAACACTTTTTAATTTATTATCAGGTGGGCTCCAAGTCATTAAATTAGCAAATTATAGGCAGCCATTTTATGGCTGTTATGGCCAGTGCCGCTTGATGATAAGAAAACCTTTATCAAGTTGTTTTCACCAATTTCATCGTAAAGTATTAAAGCATGGGGTTTACCTTATTGCTGCAATGGCTTTACCAGTACGTTTTTAATGTGGAAACATCCACACATGTTTCTTAATGGAGTGAAATGCGTGCTACCGGCTTCAGGCAAATTATGTTTCTCAGCATCATAATTTGGATACTCCAGTTAATTGGACACTGCAAAATTTACTAATGAAAAACACATGCAAGTAAAATATATATGTCGTGGTGCTTAAAAACAGGCTGTAGCGTATTTAATGTCAGTCTTCTATAATATTCTTGAAAATGACCATTTTTGTCGCGCATATGCATACAGCCTTTTCCAGATGAACGCTGAATGTCAACGTGTTGCGAAATTCTAAGCACTCTCTGCCAATAAAGGTGAGATGCCCAGAAACGAACGACAAAAGCAGGCAGGCAGATAGTGTTATTTGTCTGTGCTTTCACTTTGCATGCCATCGATTCTGATGTGGGGTACTCGATGTTGCTCAAAAGGTGCCTGGGAACTGTGACGGGCGTTTTGATATATCTTTTAGGGGAAGAAAGCTTTCCTTGCGTCCGCATGGGATGAATACACAGGCGAAACAACCCTTCACGGAGTCAAGTATTTCCACCTGGAGACCGGCTGGAAAAAGTGAGCGGTCAGGCCGGAAACATCCCAGTATGTGTCCAACGTGTCATGCAGATGCAGGTGCTTTACGCTACGTCGGCTTCATACGTCTCACTGTTAGTTCCTCTTGTTGTCCGTTAACGCGAACGTGAAAACATTTAAACGACGCGCTTGTTTGTTTTTTTCCCAAAGTTTTGCGCTCACGGTAAATATTCTGACTGTAACCGCACTCCTGCTGGCCCCTGCAGATATTACTGGGCTCTGATCTTGGCGTCAATGGTGGCGTTCGCCATGGTCGTCATCATCCGAGTATGCTCCACGTTCTACAACACGCCAACGCTGCTGAGCATCGACAACACCGACCATCCCGTACACCGCGTCCGCTTCCCGGCTATGACCGTCTGCAACATGAACAAGATAGACAGACACAAACTGCCCCCCAATCAACACAAGGTGTTCGGACGGTACGACTCCATCTCCTACGCGTAGCTCCAGCGTACTATACTGAGAGACCAAACTTGCTGGAGAGCGAGGAACTGTGGTACGGATACTTTTAACTTTTCGAGTAAAACAAATATACCTACCGTTTTTAGCATTTGCTTCTAGAGCACATCTGTTTGTGATAAATAGGAATATTTATCCAAAATTTGGAAAATAAGTAGATACTAACGACGAATAATACGAATGATAAGTACGACGTATCCTACTGGTACGGCGCTTAGGATCACGGATCCTCTGCCCCTCCTCAGATTAGCCCTTCTCTTTAGGACGGCGCAGCACTGTTTGAGGGGGAGGAGCGTTGCTCTCTCAGGACGGTACATCCCTCCGATTATAGGTTGCCTCTCCTGGAGCAACAGGCCTTCTGCACCCCGCCGCTCGTGCCTCGAATGGAATGGCATTGGCTCCGAAGTGAAGGCGGCTAAGTTGGTGCGCCTTTCAGTCGCGATTGAACTCCTGCGGGATGATTCGCCTTTTTGAGGACACCGCTTTTACCCTTGATTGGGGCAGGTGCTTTTTGAGCTTGAGATCTGGACTGCCATGACTTCACCGAGCAGCACCATCTCCACTTGCGAAGCGCTTCTAGCTCTTGTTAGTGCAGCACTTCCCGAAACTAGTTTTCTTCGAGCCAAGCAGGACGTATTTCTCTCAAATATTTTTTCGGGCTCTTTTTTGACTTTAGTTTTGAGACTCGAAGAGGCGCGAAGTAACTGGGGAAGGCTGTTTTGAAATACGTCACTCCACCTGTTTCTTAAGACCGGCTGAGCATGCTTTCATATGGGAATTCTTTGCAGCCATTCTAACGTCGTTTGCACCGAAAGGTGCCAATATAGATCCAGCGAAAATGGAAAGAGCCATGGGATTTCAATGAATATCATTCAAGGTTTAGAATACTGTAACCATTTTGCGTATTTGCTCCAGACAGATAATTCGCGTTCGGTTTGTGATGGCCAGGCAGTTCCCATCAAATACTTGTCTTGCAAATGCAGCAATTCAGTGTGTTATCTTCCGTTGACGACAAATGTTGTGACAGTGGCAGAACATGTGACCGTTTCAGAGGATTTGTAGTGAGGTTTTTGAGCACTGGTTCTGAGCAGAAGAACATTCTTCTCAGAACGCTGTTCAACGACACCGACGAATGGAAAAACCGCGTGCTGCACACGCTAAAGAACATCTACGCCAGCGAAAAGTGCAACGATGAACACTGCGAACAAACACACTCTGCACAACATTTCAGCACTGACGAAATCAAGAGAATAATTGAACTGGTGAGTTGATTAAAGGGATAAAAACAGCAAATGAAAGGGAAGTTTTTTATAACTGCCACATGCCTCCGACCAACGAAACTATGTGTCGCCATTGGGCACAATGCAAAGTACAAACACATTTGATATCCAGTTTGTAGTTATCAGGTAATGGGATGGCCTAAACGATCATGACTCAACTTGCAAGATATCGATTTACTTGGTGCAGGCCGTAATCCAACGTCTGAAATGAACTGGAAAAGGTGGTGCCAAGCCATACGACTGTTATACGTGACCTTAGACCATAGACATGAAGCAAAACCAACCATGATACGAGCAAGAGCATCATGTGTGCATCGTTGACTTTTTATGCTATGCTCTTCAGACATCGCCATCCTGCGACGAAATGATTTCGTTCTGTTCCTGGCGAGGCGCCGGATTCCCGTGTAGCGAGGCGTTTGCGGCCCACCATACCGACTTCGGTTTCTGCTGCATCTTCAATGCCGACTTCGAAGATGACCAGTGAGTTGCGTACGTTTTAGTTTGCTTGAATCAATGCCATTCGAACGAATGAAACGAGCGACATTGAGCTCAGAACTTTTGCCAAGCGGTGCCTGTTTTACCGACGGTGAAACGGTTCTCGGACTTGACGAAACTTTGTCAGACTCTGAGATGTAGCAGTGGTACTGATATGCTCGATGTTTTATTTTTGCATGGCTCTTCGCATATGCACATCGTTACGCAAACAACGTGCCCTGCTCGATTATCCGTCAATAAATTCTGCATTTTGATGAAGTATTACAGGAAACTTCATAAATTACGGGAAATGTTGATTTAAGACAGTGCCTTAAATATATATTTCTCCGTAACAGTTCGCGATATTTCGAGATGAGTTCCGATCCAAAAATTGCGGGATTTGCGCCTGCCATCTGTTGGCAATCATCCATGACGACCAGAATGGGAAACGTCACACCTCGATTATCTTTACGTCATGAAAAGCGTCATTTTTGTGTTTTCTGGAACTGAATGGACATTTCCACGTTTTTGCGTAACGTCTTTTCTGCTAAGTGAAAAGTGTGGTACTGGAACCCGCGCATTGCTTTGCGTTGACCTTTACACTTCTTGGTTTTGAGTATTACGGAAAATGCAAGTGATGACGCAAAACGCATATAAAACATAAAGCCTGTCCTTTGGGGGCCTACATTGCATCGTGAAAGTCCTAACGGAGTCTTCCCGAAGGCTGGTTAATGTTCCCCGTCCCTGGTCTCTGCAAATCGAGCCCAATCCCCACCGAGGGTGAATCTGTTACTTATTCATTCAGTTAACAACTTAGCATATGAGACGAAAGAAACGGGAGGGATCTCAACACGCGTGACTCGGTCTTTTCAGGCGACTTTAGCATAATAACTTAGATCTGACTACCCCATTTTGGATTCAAAGGTTGCCTACCATGCATTTAGAACACCACATTAACAACTTTCAGTGGATCACATGATCGAGTGTCGGATATTGTTTTTTGAGCTTCAGTAGTAGAACTATACAGTGAAGAAAATAACATGTGTTTGTATTATAGCAAAGAGGGTTTCGGAAGTTAGTTTACATATTGTGCCCATGGGGCTTCTTCAGGACTACACGACTGACAAAAAACACTATCGATTTGAACAAGTCCCTGGTCGGATCGCGCATTAGCTGGTATCGCACTGTTGACAATTTTGAAGACTACTTTTGAAATATGCAGAGCGCATTACACCACAAAAAATACAGATAAAAGATATAAATCACATATCACACATTTCACACAAATAATATTTAACTTCAATTTGGTAGACGGCATAAACAACGCGAATGAATCATCGCGTGCTAAAACGCTTACAGCTGGACCGGGTGACCTAAGAAATAGGTAACAGGTATTACTAGTACATAAACTGTTATGTAGATTAAACCAAATACAGTATGACGGCATAATAGCGCGCGTTTGTCCAGACATATTGTAATCATGTGAGCTACAACAGGAATATAGTTTACAAGATCACTCTTCGGCTGTACACAACATGCTTGTGTGCCGTATCTCGTGCAGTTGTGTAGGGAGATTTTCTGATGGGTGTCCAGGACGATGTCATGGTATTAAGAGATGGCTTCTTGTTCACGAATTTCGATAAACTCTGTGATTTTCAAATCTGCAGCGTCCTGGCATGTTTGTAGCGTGGTGATGTGAACTGTATTTAGATGAACGATATCGCTTGGGTGTAATTTTCTGAAGTGTTCGCTAAATGGAGTGCTCTTAGTTTGTTTTTCGCGTTTCGGGGGTGTTCGTTGAATCTATCTCTGATCATTCTTTTGGTTTCGCCATTGTATGTGTGGTGTGTGAAGTGTTGGTTGCATTATGTGCACAGGTGGCAGGTGATCATGTAGACCACGTTTTTAGTGTGGGCATCTACTGTCTGGTCCAGCGTTACAGCAATGGCATTGGACAGGGAGCGTATCCAGTGTTGACGTCGTAAGATGCTGGGCCAAAGTTTCTCCACTCTTCCATGCTATCCGCAGGCCCAGTCTTGATGTTTTAATGATCGTGGTTTCTTTCCTAGCAAGGGTATCGCCAATGAATGGCAAGCTGACTGTTCTAGGTCTGCCTAGGTATTCTAGGTTGAGGTAGTCTATTCCGACTGTTGCTTTGTAGAGGTTTGTGACTGGATGTCTCGTGGATGGCATCATGGCGTGGAATTTTGTCTTCCGAATCGTGCTATGTGTGTACTCTTTAGTTGCGAACAGTTCTTGGATTTTAAGCATCTCTCAGCCTTGTGCTGCTGTGTGTTTTGTGTTGTTGAGCTGAGACGCTTTGCTGCCAGCATCTGTGAATAATGGACAGACTTTTTGGTTTGGATCGGGTGGGCTCATGTGTGTGGGAGAATGACAGGCGCAGCCATGGGCTTAATGCATAACTCTTTCGAATTTACCACTTTCATAGAAGTCAGTAGGGTGACGATGAGTAGTCTTTGTCAGCATGGTGAGCGACCGCTTCTTTTTACGGAAAATTTTAAAGCGGGATAAAAATTTACTATGTGTTCAAAATGGCCGCCGAAGATTTTAGTGTCATGAGTCCAGATTCAAAGGATGCCATTGATATATGCCATGTAGAGAATGGGATGAGATG
This sequence comes from Capitulum mitella, assembly GCA_030062745.1. Lineage (NCBI taxonomy): Eukaryota > Metazoa > Arthropoda > Thecostraca > Pollicipedomorpha > Pollicipedidae > Capitulum > Capitulum mitella. The sequence continues at coordinate 5,518,088 of CP099841.1, read as the reverse complement.
TAGAAGTTGATGTAAGTAAAATAGTTTCTAAGGCGTCCATAGATATTATCGTTCGAGGGGGTGTGATTCGACTCCCCATTGCCATGTCATTGTGTTGTATGAAGGAACTTTGACCAAATCGAACATATTTGTCTTGTGGACATTGCTCAAGGAGCGTTTTAATGCTGCATGACTGTAATTCTATTCTTTTCTATTTTTTTCCTTCAATTTAATACCTACCGGAAGCAGCTCTAAGGGCGAAATATATAGACTAGCTTTTGCCACATTTCTTGCTGTCACATGGGCACAGAATATTTTTTCATTTTATAACTTTCAGAGAACACTAATAGACAGGTGTAGCAACATTTTATCCTGGAGGTGGTAATGAGTCAGAGGTCAGACAGACATTTAAGGTCTTTTTCGGATCCCCTCCACACAGTAATTGCCTCATTTGATACGCATCAAATGTAGCTCACGAAGGGAACCCGAATGCATTAGAGATTGTGGAAGGACTGCGAAAGACCAGGAATCGATAGTGCAAATCTGGTTATCTTGAGCTCCACACGTCGGCTGCAGCAGACATAATTACCCAACTTCCGCAGTTCGGTTCAATTACTTGCATGGCTTAGAATCCTGAGGCAGGGAGGTGTAAGGGCCCTTGGTTTCGCCAGAACGGTAGCACAAGCCTGATTATAATTTGGTGGCAAGAGATGGTCAGTGCTCTGGAAAATAACGTATCTTTATAAATTGAATCGGAGTGGCTTGTTAGGGTGATGTGAGGGATTGGAGTACGTACTAAGCAGAGCTTGGCGCATAGACTCCGAACCCTACACCTGATCGCGCAATTCCAGGTAACGGCCGATTTTGTGACCAAAATTGACCCGCGAACAACCGTGGGTCGGCGAAGATCACGTCCGACTGGGGGGAGGGGCGGGCGGTTGACCGCCTCTCCCTCTAACTCACGAACGGTTGATCGCACCATAAAAATAAGCACACCGTTGGAAAGCTCGTGACAAGTAGAGCTCGAAACTGGTGTCATTTTTAGTTTTGGATAATATGTAAGCCATTTACACCCTATATATGTTTTGTCATGGGCGACTGTATGAGACCGAGAAACGGCCTGAATCTCAAGGGCTGTGAGACTTTTTATTTCCAAAGTTATGCAGTTTTTTGAGCGCATGGCTAAAGGCACCATCGCACAGTTCGCAGATGCCGATACACACGTAATTTCTCAGGTTTGTTCAATATATACGGCGAAACGTTGAATTAAAGATACGGCAATTTTGACGCCGGTTGTCAGCGTGCGCCGCAGCCGTGCGCAGTAAGGAATTAACGGAAACTAATTTTAGCGCTCCCTTATTTTTGCAACATAAGCCTATCCATGTAAATTTTATTGAACTTAGTGGTTCCTGCGATGGTTCCTCATGCTTAAGTTTTGAAAAAATCACTAGTTACAGATCTACGCAACTGGCGCAACTTTACCTGCGAAAGACTGTTTATTTCCAAATTTTTGCAATTTTTCGAAATTTTTTGAAGTTCTTGGTATTACTTGCGTCTGTGCAAGCCGGTTCTGCCATTTTCTACCCATTCCGAGTAATTCGTCGCCGATTTTGACGGTGGCGCATTTTATCTCACAACAGTTATTCGTGACCTGACCTCAGGTCAATGGCTGGAAGCCATTGACACTTTGCCCATTAACGGTAACTAGATGTTTGCATCACTCCACGCTAAAAATGCTGTAAAAAATTCCGCCAATTTCCGAAGAAAACGACGACATGTCTTCAAAATGTTTGACCTTAGGTCAGTGAACCAGAAAATTCCGAAAAATCTGAGCAGAGTTATTGCATTTGTCAATATTTCTAATTCCTGAAAGTATTATTCTAATATCTTGTTTTCCGAAAAAGTTACAGGGCGCTAAACTTTTTTGGACAGAGGTCCATTTGACCTGACCTAGGTCAGACACCTGACCTGACCTGAGATCAAAACTTTGATGCAAGGTGTAAAAATGATTAAGCAAAGGGCACACGAGATCTTGTGGCGCTGCGTTTGTTCGTTCTCTCGTAATCCTAGAAAAACCTCAGGGGGGCGGTCAACCGCCCCCAGTCCGGCGTGATCGCCGCCGACCCACGTTCGGGCTCGGGTTAAACATGCAGTTTCCGTGCACCTACGGAATGCCGTTCATGCGACTGATTGCATTAACAGAGAAACGTATGGAGTAATGCGTCGAGTCGCAAACACGGACATTGTAAATTGTACTGAGGTCATATCACAACGTGGTTGCCAGGGTGCCAATGCCGAATGGCGATTCATTTCTTTTTTTCGAAGACCCTCGCACTGTCATGTCTAGGGAACGAAGCCCCAGACTTGCTCCTTGTGTTTTCAGCCATGCCGAAAAGCTTTACACGAGTGCCGGGTACACTAACGGCCTGACCGTTCTCCTCGACGCCCGGCGATACGAGTACTTCCATTCGCAGTATCTCTCCGTGGGATTTAAGGTCAGTGTTCACTGTGGCTTCTTGTTCTTATGTGCAGGAGCTGAAGCCTGTTTTTCATAGACCGCGGCGCGATGGACTCTGAACTGAGGGACAACAATACGGGCATTGCATTGACGTTTGCTAGCTCTCTAATTCTGACCAATTTGACAGGAATGTGGGCGTTACATTGAGATTGGCCCGTCTCGCTAATCTGGGCACCCAGGCCGTGTCTCAGGACAAAGTGGCACGCAAAAAAATCTCAGTGATCTTCTCGTGACACATCCGAATCGCTCGCCTAAAATTAGCTCTAAGTATGTCTGAGGTCATTGGTCACACAGCATGACTTCGAAGCTCAACCTTCATTTCCGCTATGCCGACATATAGCTCCGTGCAATGACCATCGGTCAAGCATCCGTATAACATGAGTCACATGTCGTGTTACTTCATACAGGGGTCCATCACATCCCACGTACTTTTGGAATAAAAGCAACTCTTAATTTACGCTTTTTATGTTTGTATGCTATTATTCACGCTTGACATGTCCCCAGATACACCACATTTCACATACATTTGTCTAAACTGCAACACAACATGCGAAGAACAAATGTGAAACATTCGGCAAGAAACGAAAAGCAAGCCAAACATTGGGTTTTTCGCAGATTCTGATCCACTCGCCTTACGACGAACCGGAAGTGAAGGAGCGAGGCATAGCCATTCCGCCAGGCATGGAAACGTTCATAGCGATCAGCGCCGAACAAGTGTTCACCACAGGTGAGAACAGCCACGACGTGTTCACCCGGCTATGGCTGTAGCTGTCTGGACAAGTGTTTACACATGTTCAGCCTACTTTTCTGTTTCCGTTCTAGCTTGGCCACAATGGACGGAGAAACGTGCAGAACGTCTTCGTTTTAGGTGACTTTGTCCCCACAAAAATGCTAACATTTTTTAGCTGAGCTCCGCTCCTCAGAAACATGATATCCATCGTCCGTAACAACACCAAACATCCCATGGTTATGACCTTATGGAACGTCTATAAACCACGCGGTGTCACGCGATCGTGCACCTGCCCCCTGCAGAAGAGGCGGAAACTTCCTTCACAGCCCAGCAGCGCAAATGCTACACCGAGCACGAGATCCGACTGGCCTTCGCCGACACGGACGCGTACACCCTGCCCAACTGTCTGGTCAGCTACGCCACCAGCCACGTGTACCAGCGCTGCGGCTGCGTGGCTCACTACATGCCCGGTCAGTGTCTGAGTGTGGACAGGGGAGTGAGAGGGGTAGGATGCCGACGGACCGGGCTGGGGTTTGACGGGGCCAGCGACGCTTACGACGCCATCCGCATCAGGTTGGGTCAAAGGGTGCAGACGTGCTCACTTCACAGAGGTCTGGCCTTCAGTCACGAGAGCCGACGTTCCGGGGCTCTTCTGGTGCTTGACGACGTGCGGGTCGTAGACCAGCGCAGGAGCTGCGTCGATCGGCGAACTTGCCGACTGGGATCGTTTTGTCGCGGCCGGACCGGTTGGCTTTTGGTGAGAAGCGTCAGGTCCAGTTTGTCTTCAGTCGTTTCCTTCCAGGAAAGTTTGGATAAACTTTCCTGGAACTAAACTATGTGGTACTAAGATGCCAGTTATATGTTAAGCTTAGGTATGCGTAATATGACGCATAAAACGTCCTAAACACCACAAAACACTCTGTATAATAGTATATATATATATATATATATATATATATATATATATATATATATATGTATTTGCATATACAAACCTAGAATAAATTAGCCTATAGATAGCAGTGTTTTTATCACTAAATCCCAGCATGGCCGTCATAACTAGTTTTTGAACGTACATGGGCACTATATTTGATGAACAGTGATCATAAGAATTTGAGTTTGACGTTCTGTGAAGATATGATCGGCCAGTATTGCCCTCCCGTGACATTATAACACATTCTTTACATTTAAGTGCGCATTGGGTGTGGCTACCTTGGTTCAAGCCACCTAAGCGCTGACCGCGCCGACTCCGGCAGTGACCCCACCGATCCTCAACCTAACCCCACCACCTAATCTCACTGACCGTCACCTTTAGGTTGTTGACCAGCCGTAATGATCACACCGTGATTCTACTCACCCCACCTTGACCTTGACGAACGCAACCTGACTCTCACGGGCTCTTGACGACTGTTACGCCGGCCTCAGTGACCCTCGACCTAACACCACTTAACCCCACCATGGCGCCGCTGCCCCTCAGTGATGGCATCAACAGCCAACGCTCACTTTACTTCTATCGACCGTCGCCTTGATTTCGTCTAACATCTCCCTGATGCCACCAGCTGTTACCCTGACCACACTGATCTTCACCCTGGTCTCACCAACCTCCACCCTGAATCCCACCAACCCTCACCCCGGCTCCAGCGACCCTCACCCTGACGTCGCGCCGACCTGCACCCTGACCACACCGACCTCCAGCCCCACTTCATCGACCACTGATCCCAAGGCAGGTCCATTTAACCCTACCGCCCGTCCTCCTGGACCCACCAGTCCTCATCCTGACCCACCAAGCCCTACCCTGACCCCACGAAATCTCCACCTGACTTTACCGGCCCTCAGTCGGCCCCGTCCGTCGTCATTCTGGTCCGACTCACGGTTCTTCTGGCCCTCCCGCGCATTTCACCGCTTCAGGATGACGGTCGCCATGAACATCGTCGTGCCGGCTTTACCGTCGGCATGTCCTGTCGATTATGTATGCATATGACCGAGGGGCGTTGAAAATGTAACGACGCTGCGCCGTTCGGTCCCGGGGCGATGCGGCATAAGAGACACATGGGTGCGTCTGATAGCTCCCGGCAAAGCGCCTTCGGCCTTACGCTTAGGGCCTTAGGTTAAATATCATTTGAAGTCACAGTATTAACGAGGTCATAAGCAAAGTGCTTATGCCGGGCACCAGAAACTTACTCAGTTTAAATGCTTTTGCGAAAGCTTTAAAACTTTAACGTGCTCTGTGTCTTCTTGGCAGGAAATGGAAAAGTATGCCACGAAAAGGACTTGCCATGTTTGCGGCAGGAACTGAGTAAGTGTCACATACAAACACTGTTGACATCATTCACAGCCCATCGTACAAGTTATCAATACGACATCGTTGTTTCGCCCAAAGAATTATTTGCTTGTGAGTTTTTGTGCTTGAAACTTTTGTGCTCCTCATAACTTTCATTAATTTGGCTCTTGGTCGTCCATTAACCCTATTCCCGGCAGGGGGGGGCGGAATCCGCCCCCCCCTCGGGTTTTTGGCTTGCCAATTCCAGGCTTTTTGACGCAGCCTCACGAAACTTGGTGACTTTTCCTAGCTATTCCTTCTACGCGCCGCGACAAAAATTCGAAATTCTCTTTTGCTCAGGGGCGGAGCCAGACAACGTTTTTGGGAGGCACCTCAGGTCATTTTTGGACATTTTGAGGGTAAAAGAAAAATGTCTGCCAAAAACAGAGTTTTTAAGATAGAACTTAAAACTTTATATGAATGTATAGCTAAATAGTTGGGCAATGTGCATATGTAATTTTGTTTATCTGAGGTCACTTTACAAGGTCAGGTCAAGGTCAAAAGTCAAAATTTGTTTTTTGCAATACTTTCAGCGCCGTTTTTTCAAATGCCAAACCCGGAATATATGTGACGTAAAAATGTGCCCTCTACTTGTGTACCAAGTTTCAGCTTGATATCAGGTCGGGTCACGGAGCTATGACCTAAAATGTCAGTGCGCGTACCCTATATCGAAAAAGCCAAAAAATGAGTTTTTTGGAATAGAGTGAATTCAATCGATTAAAAACGTTTACAGATAATACTGAATGCACACGACATCATTCCAGGTGACCCCAAGGTCACTGGAGGTCATTTAAGGTCAAAGGTCACAAGTTGATCTGAAGAACGTGTGACCATGACAGTTCCCCTTTTTTATGTCCCTGGCACCGCCTATGCTAATATTATACGAACATTGTAATGCGATTTGTACTTCTTTAGCATAACAGGACTAGCAAAAGCTAAAAAAGTGTTTTGGCCTCTTTTGTTCATTCCTTTATTAGAAAACTAATCCCCCTATTTTTGAAACCCTGTGAACGTCCATGAATTTTCTCAAAATTTCGGATTTGCGGACCCATGGTAAAAGCCCAATCCATAATCTCTCGATTCATGCCAGTTTCATCGAAATCGGTCCATAAACAACGGAGTTATAAGAAGTCGAAAAGTACCCCCCATTTTGACATTTTTGCCCCCCTGTATCCGCAAATTTAAAAATTTTGAAAATTTCTTTTTATAAAAATGTAGTTCACGTCACGGCAAATCGATTGCCGTTTGTTGCGATGAAATCGGACAAGTGGTTCTCGAGATCTCAGGGGGGGGCCGAATCCGCCCCCCCCTGCCGGGAATCGGCCATACCGTCTAGCCCTCCGGGAATAGGGTTAATGCTATCATGTAAAGATGTTCATGCTTCACGCAATTCTATAAGTGTCTTTCGGTTCCGTCTCTGTTGGCTATGTGGTCAGTACTTTCGCCATTTTATGCGGCTTCCTCGGAAGAGAGGATCGAAAAGAAATGAAAACTTTTACTCAAACTCCTATATCATTGTTTAGTACCATCAGCTTAGTCTGTTGTGTAGCTCCTCGTAGCATTCTCATACATCTTGGAAATGCGTTTTTGAGATGTTGCAAATCCCCAAGGCCGGCGCACCAGGTTTGAATATGCAGAACAAGAGGCGTGAGGAAACGACATAACAATCGCCCAGGTTTACATTGTGAATTAATGATTCCTCTCTCGTCTTTCGCCACGCGCCCGGCTCAGTATTCAAATCGACCCGTCAGTTTGCTAGACAAGCTCCTTCGCCCTCGTGATGCTGACCTCTCGCGGCAGACGAACGGTCGAAGGTCCTGAACCACTCGGCCAGGGCTTGGACAGATTGTCTGGCCGCCTGCGAGGAGACCAAGTACGTGCCGCACGTGTCCAGTTCGGAGTTCCCCAGTCGAGAGCTGATCGGTGACGTCGCTTTCGAGGGCGTCTACCAGCGGATCGTCACCAACCTGTGCCGAGCCGTTCATCACAGGCAGCTGCAGTCATGGGTAATAGCTCGGGTGATGGCAACGGCATCCGTGAGTAATGGCCACGCTGCTGGTGGCTAGACATATGGAGAAAGCTGCGTATTCCGCAAGTGTGCAAATGTTCAACGGCTTCACCGACGCTACAGTTTTATAAGGCCTTCACGTCTAACAGCGTCACATAGAGTCCTTGAGACGTCTTCCAATGTGTTACAAAATGGTCATGCTGCATGCCCTCATTGCTAAAGGGAAACGCGCCACGAAGCGTAATCATTGAAACAACTTCGAATACCATGAAGCAAATAACGATTTAACGAATAACGATCTTTGCAAAATCTCTCGTGGTTTCAGTTTGCTTTCATTCACTTTGTAACCAGGGTTAGGGAGAGAAGAACTAGATCATTGTTGGTTTGTTTTATTTGAATGAGTATCTTTGCACCTTTAAAATTAGACATCCGTCAAAACCACGACACCTGACAGCTGATTACACATTACAGTTAATAGTACTGCCTACTGGAGCGCGATGCAATGCAATGCAATCATTGCGCCATGCTCATTCCTACCATGTAACATGCCTTATGTAGGACGTTTTCAGTCATAACGCGTGCTCATCAATGTCCTGGAGATGGAACTCATCGTATGACTGATACCAAAAAACCTTCTGACAGTCATTTCCAGACTGTTTCCTCAACTTCTCACAGGGTGATCATGTCGCGCAAATCTGCTCCGAGATAACCGTCTCAAGCGATTTTGGCACGCTGAACAGCACGAAGATAGCCCAGATCATGGCCGAGCATAGCGCCGCCGACGGGACTCGGGACAACGACACGGACGCCGGCACCCTGCACGCGGCGGCCGTGCGTTACGCGAGGTACGGCCGACTGTTCGGTCCGCGGCTGTCACTGCGCCGCCGAAAACACGGACGGAGAGACACTCCCGGCGCACCGGTGACGAGCGGGACACGCCGCGCGTGGCGCCGGAGTGTAAGCTGATGTTCTGGAATTGCACGATCGAGCATGGATTCAGAGAGCGCGTGACAAGCCTCGCTTAGCACGTGCTCTGGCCAAAAAGCGTATCTTTGCGAAAAATCGGGTCAGATGCAATAATTGCAGAACGAAAAATCTTTAAACAAATCAAAAACTCAAATAAATGCCCAGAATGTTGCTACTGCAAATGAACTGACATTGTGCATGTATGTGGTGTGCGTGCCAACATACTTCAGACACACGGTTTTTCGTTTTCTTTTTTCCCTCCCCCTACCCATTCACAGGTAAGAAGGAATGCCCTTCCATGCCCGTGGCCCAATTACGTTAAATACCATGGTTTCTGCACTACTTTGAGAATCATCTCGGGTCACACCACTCCCGAAACGTATTTTGTTTCTTAAATCTACAAACTCCCAACACCAAAGCCAGTTAATGATGAACCCCCCGATCCGGGCAAGCAGGCAGCAGGCTAGTAACGCCGCCCTGATCGTGAACCATTTGGCAGGCGGTTATGAACTGCGGTTAATTAAAATGTTGTGAACTTGAAGCAAAAGAAGAAGGACAAATACGGCGCAATTTTTGGTACCGGGTCTCACTTCCAGTATGTCATAGAAAGTTCTTATTACTTACTTCAGTTCAATTGGGCTGGTCGTTCACTTTTTATTCTGTTTTTAGAATGGAGCTATGTATTTACCCAAGCTAGTTTTTACAGTTCCTTTGGGTGCGGTTTCATTTCCTGGGACATTTGAAATCCCAGGGCATACTTCACAAATTACCTCATTTGATGTTTTATGACACGGTATCGGTGGAGGGAGAAGGGAGCTTGGAAATGGGTTTGTTCTCTGGCAATGAATACTCCACCGATTAACGATCGTAGACTGATTGGAGACTGACTGACATTTGACTGATATCAATAATGGATGCAGTCGATAATCCCCATGACCCTTCTTGTAATTTTATAACGTTAAAAATCGCAGAAATGTAATTGTTCCAGGCACGTAGCCAGGATTTTCCTCAAGGATGGGGGCAAATGTCATTTTCTGTCATATACCACTGGAAGATGACGGAATTTATAGGAAAAAACGTAACTTTCATTTAACGGGCCCTATATTTAACCCACAGGAATGCATATGTTTGCTTTTCAAACATATATATGACAATTATTCCGTATTCTTGCGAAACTGCTAGATATCTGTTGTAGACCGCTTGGCTCAGGGAGGCGATGGCCCCCGTGTCCTCCCTGGCCATGTCCCTGCATTGTTCTCTCAAATAACTACACAGTTATTCAGAAACAATAACATGAGAGTTTTAAAAACACTTTCAATTCCCTGCTTACTAGAAAGCGTCTCATTCTCCCCAAATCACCGGTGAAATTACTTGTGATAGCTGATGTTTTATTGATATGAAAAAACCAAGGGTAGATCGTCGTCAGTCGTAATTCCTAGCTATTTGACTTCAGTATTTCGGCAGAGTTGGGTGCTGTTCAGGATTTTGTGAAAATTCATGTCTCCCGGCAGAGAGAAGGTCTTGGTGTATTAAGTGGTGACCGATTTGCAAGAAACCATACTGGCTTATTTGAGAAGGATATTTTTCTTTGGTGTAGATGCACAGGTGGACACGGGTCCGTCACTCCGCTACTCCGTTACTAACCAAGTTTCTTTTTGAGTAACGAAATAACGGATCCGTTGTTTTATTTTTACTGTAATGTACGGAGTAACGGAAGTTACTTTTTTGGTCTGTTATTCCGCTACTTTTTGTTCCGTTAGTCCGCTAGTCGGCTATTTTTGGCTCCACTCAGCTTTATTGGTATCGGCGCACGGTATTGGCCGCTTGGATACCAAATAGCCAATACCGTGCGCCGATGTGAAGCCGAGCGGAGACAAGCGGCGGCGACAGTTGACTTTCATTTACGCTCCACATCAGTGTGGCCACATCTAGAGGAATTTCCCGTTTCTACGGAAATGGGCTCGGACCTGGGGATCTGGGGATATAGGCGGAAAACTGGGGAAATGTCTCGGCTGTGGACACCTAACTAGTTTAATAAATTAACTTTTGCAAATCAAAGCTACCCTCAGGCAAAAAGTGATGAAAGCTTTGCTTCTCTTTCCTTTCTGATCAAAGACGTTATCATATGTTAGCAGATTGCCGCGTGTTTTATGCGCATACTCCAACTTAAATACCTGAGCAATAATGTACTTGATGAAATGTTTTAAAATGGGGAAGCAAATAGAATAAAGTAGAGAAACAAATAAACAAACAAATAAAAATGAGATGGAGGAACAAAATCTCAAAGTATTTTGAGATTATTATATTAATCAATTCAATTATTATACGAAGTCTTTTTGTAACCGCTACGTCGGGTCTGGCCCGCTGAGCTGGCGCGCTGGCTCGCTCGTCTTCTCTTCGCGCTGGCCACCTTCGCGGACGTGGACGCTGTACGTCCCGCCTGCAATGAACACTGCGCGCCGTTCTGCCGTTCCTTTGTGTCGTTTGAGTGTATCTGGCATGGTTTTATCTTTTTTTGTATGCCGCACATACATGTGTACGGACGGAACCAGTATTATTACAATGTTTGGGTACGGAAAGCAGCAAAACACGGTATCTAGGGAAATGGCGCGCCGAAAAAGGGAAATTTCCATCGAAATCTTGGGAAATGTGGCCGGGCCCGCGCGGCCACAATGCTCCATATTCAGTTTTGCAGGTTCTTAGCAGCAGCAGTATCGTGTCCCTATCGTACAGTTTGACTCGTCATGACTCTTGCTTGAAGTTATTGAACATTAACACGACACCATGTTAAACCAAGACCGAGACGTGCTCACGCCCGCTGGAGGTCAACGTCACCGACGGTAGATCATCCGCTTCGGAGGCCGAGGACCAGCCCTTTGAAAACAAAAAATAAATGCGCCTAAAACCCTGGAGACAACCTAAAAAGACGTGAAGCCTGCGTTCTCGATGTTTTTTTTTTGCTTTATTTAATCAAAGTAATGGAGTAGCGGAATAACGGCAAATTCCGCTCCGTTCCATGACGGAATAACGCAGTAACGGATAATGAATTTACTTTTTTGAGTCGCTTTTTTGAACACTTTTTTAACGAAATAACGGGTAACGAAATTACTTTTCTGAGTAGCGATGCTCACCTCTGCGTAGATGTAGTTGTCAACGTGGCGTTACGTTACGTTAAGTTACGTTACGCCACATTACATTGCGTTGCGTTAGTTTATGTTGCCCGCAGTCTACACAATAATTACAGCAGACCAACCAAAGGGAAGACCGGTGCATTCGTGAGCCATCCAGCGCTCACCAGTTTCATGAAACATGTTAAACCCACGATCATAGAAGTAAGAGATCGTTACTCTGGTCACGACGTGACCTAGACAGTCGCTGATACACACCTTACCACGCATATAATTTGACAACATCCGCGGGTGTTATTACTCATTTCAGTTCGCATTCATAGCTGTTAGCATTCTCATCAACTGAGGGCCACGGGTATCTCGCGTTTGGCGAAAAGATACTGCAACTGGGAGATTCTCGTCTAAAAATGAAAACTTTGATTATCGTTGTGAGAAGATGGTAGCCGCGAGGCTGCACAAGCCAAATGAATCTTTGGATTGGACCGGCGTGAGGTGCTCTTTTCCGACGTTTAACGCTGTATCTTTGGTGAATGACCTCAAAATATGTGACTTGTTGTTGTCAGCTCCTAGTCATGTCTCCCAATCCGGTACATCCATCATTCACATATTGCTTGCAATCAGCATGTCTACGAATGCAATTGTCCCTCTGTCATGCATATGATTTCCCAAGGGAGACATGCTTCGTGGGCATCGGCACTGGTTTTTGATTACACTGCTGCGTTGGAAAGCAGTTCTGTAACATTGTCCGACCTTAGGCCATAAACTCTCACCGAGTAATTCCCAAAGTAACCACAACTTGTTTGGTCCTGTGTTGTGAAACCCAACGTCGTTGTTGATGGCACATTATAGCAGAATGTGGTTCATTGAAAAATATGCTCTCTCTTGCGGTCAGTCCAACAAACTAAATAGGACATGGACTTTGTAAGTACGTCCAGTTCTCGGCATTTTTCTTGGAAAGCGCTTGGTGCGGCTGGCTGAAACATCCCTGTTCCTGCGAGAGTCGCTGTGACTTTAATTAACTGCATTTGGCTTCTGACCGCGTCTGACTGGTGAAGTCGGGTGTTGGAAAGTTGGATGGGGGAAGAAATGGGTTACGGCCTCCACTGTCTTCCGTCTTTCGTGGTGTTTTTTGAATTTCGAGCGTAGGTTTGGGCATTCAGTTTAAGTTGATTTCATTTCATTTTTCGTCTTCAGAAATAAAATTTTAGAATACTTTATGTAGCCTGAACATAGCACTTTTGTGAAGAGGAAATAATCCCTGCTAGGCAAGTCTTGCAGGAACTAGGTGTTCTTTGCGCAAAGCGAACAGTGTCGTTAAAGATTCAGAATACTGATGGCTCAGAACCTCCGGATATTGTGCAGGGGGGGGGGGGGGGAGGATTTGGGCTTGACGGTGGCCTACGTACAACTTGAGTAGGTGATACGAAGGCGTAAACCTGTCTCGGAAACGTTGTTCTAGTATGAGACGGACATTGGTCGGACATATTAGGACATTTGATGGGGCTTCAGTTAGAACTGTCGCCCATGTCTGACAAATCCATTCTGAGATATTTCCAGGGGCCTGTTCACAGTGATAAGGACAATTGGTGGTTTGTTGCCGGTAGGTAGTGCAAACCAATGGAAATACATCATGTGCCGTGCAGAGTACTTCGACTTTTACAGAATAAAAACCGGTGTCAGCCCTCTTGCTCAGCCGCCCCATCCTCAGAATTTTACTGAATCCTCACCCGTGATTGCACTACGATGCACAGTGAAATCCCGGCCCCAGGCAAACGCTTGTCAGTTAGTGGGGGGCTGCGTCTCTACGAACGGACCGAGCAGCAATACTCGACTCGAATAGCCGTCCTGGTTACGTGTCGATCGTGTTATTTGCCTCGACTGGCAGTGCTTGTGTCGCTGTGGTCACCTCCGCAGCAGGCTGCCACTGTTAACACAACTGTAGCGATATTTTCCTTTTCCAGGGAAAACATGATTAAAGCTCACGTCTACTTTAAGAGCAACTCCATCACGCGCTACAAGCGCGACGTCATGTACACCAAGGATCAGCTTGTCGGTAGGTATTGTTAAAATCTCCTGAAACCTTGAAGCTCTGAGTAATAGGACGCCATCCATTTTTTTCCCAGACACGAGCTTCCAGCAGCAGTTCTGGGACCCGGGAAATGACAGACAAATTAATATGCTGCTAGAAGATAGATATGCAACAGCATTTGTGCTTTTATGTTATGTGACGAAAACATTTCAACAAAGAATGCAAATACTAGGCCCACTGCATTACTTGGAAAGGCTTGACCAGGTCGCTTTACACTTGATTCCATTCATAATCCATAGCTTTGTACAATCCAAAACGTATCGCTGTAAATGCAATGAGCTTTGTGGCTCACGTGAGAACGTTGAAATTGCGTTTCCATTTGGAGGTGTTTATCCGTTGCCCGGAATATGTTGACTTTCTCAGCACGCATTTACGGGATTTGTTAGTACTAAATGTAAAGCTTAACGCCATAAAAAATGTTCAACGCAAATCCCAATAAATGTAAAAAGCATAAGGTCGAAAGTCACACATTATTGACGCTGAAAGATGTGAACCAGTAAGACTTCTTGTCGGATGCATGACAAACGCGGACCAAGGTTGAAAGTGTATTTCAAAATATTTATTGGCGCATTTATGTGCCGCCGATCCATTTCGAAATGCACATGCACACTTCCGATCTTTTTCGGTATTTCGCACTTCATGAACTGTGCGCGTAAACGTTAGGCCTACGCATGACCGCCCATTGCCCACTCTTTTCATCGAGATGTTAAAAAACAACGTGAAAAAACAAAAAAAGTCTGTAAGCGAACACGCTACTCCCGGAAAACTTGTATTGCCATAAGAGTTTTTAAGGCAGCGGATTGTGGATTCAGGGGCAAAACTTTAAATGTAGAAAACGTGCTTTCATAAAATCTTGATCATTTGGTATCCATTGGTCGTGAAGTCATGAATTTGTAAAACGCCTTGTGGTAGGGTAAGGTCGACCGATCAGTTTTTTTTCTAATATTTGAAATAGAACCCACTTGGCATACGGCCTCGCTCGTAATAATCCCAAAGTTCTGTCCACGCATCATAATATCTCTTCAGCATCACAAACCGTCTGAAAAAGCACAAGACTGAATGAGAGCCCATTCCGAAGACGTTGGGAGGGTTGATAAATTTCCATAGCTCCCATGAATATCTCTGAAATATTGGACGAGCCGTGTGACGGAAGCGCCGGATCGAGTTTAAGCCTCTTTCTCACATCGGCAGACACGTCGTCAGCCTCATCTGTTCGTCGCACCATTGCGGATGAATACGATATGGGAAAGTGTTAGAAAAATTCCGCGTCTGTTGTTCGTCTTAGTCTCTCTGAATGAAATATATGCGTGCGGATAACTGGATATTAAGGACTTTTGATTACGTGTTAAGTATGCGTATTAAATAAAAACATTATTTATCGCGATAAGTGCGGTTCATTTGAAACACCGAAACATAATTTTAATCACCTTTTTCCTCAAAATTCTCTGGTCCATCACTAATTTCAGGATAAATGTACGTAAATCCCATAAATGTAGGAAAATACACCAAGACAAATGTTTGCATATAGATGAACATACGCTCAAATGGACATATAACAAATGCTCAGCTATGAAATGCGACGAATTATGATAGATAGAGGTGCCAGATAATATCTAAATAATGCTTGCTAGAGGCTTAATGGAGTGCTTAATAGAGTGCTTCATAGAGATGCCAGATAATATCTAAAAATCTGCTCCCAGAGTTGCAAGGACAGCTATAAATCCCACTCAAAATACATACAATGACGTTGTATTGGTGAGGTAAAGAAGAAACTCCTCTGCGTGAGGGCTAGACGCCTGTGGAGCCGCACATACTGCCAATAGTGCCGACGGGACCTCTCAGTTTGGTTTCATTGTGCCTCAGTTTTGAGAACATTTGTTTTCGTGAGCCAAACTCGCTCGTTATTCATATTTAATTCCTAACCCGTTTAGCCTGCCAGGCTCTTGGGACAGTCCTCGCATAGCTATTCGTTCTCTTTTGAACTTCACATTTTTGTTGTGTCTTCTTAGCTTTCCTTTCCGCTAGTGTAGGAATAAAGAAAGCGGATGCCAGGTTTCTGTCTGCGTTATATAGATAGAAAGACAAGGTTTCTAATAGCTCCTTATCTTTTTATAAAGGTTGTAATGCTTATACAACCATGTACTGTTATAGCCCTGATGGGCATAGTCATTTTTATCAACTCATAATACACGGTATTTCGCATGTGCGGTGAAAGGCAACACGCTTCCGTGTGCTAAAGTTCTAATACAGAGGAGAGCAACATGCAGATGCTCAAACTTGGTCAGGGTAAATGAGGTTTGTTTCGATTCTAAAGGTTAGTCTGGAAAAAACGTTGCCAGTAGATTGCTCAATGAGGATCAGAGGATGTCCGTACTTCCGGGACGACATGTGGCAAAAGAAAGTTTCTTTAATGAACTAATGACTAACAAAAATTAGCTTTTGCTGTATGCTACGCTATGATGTCAACAGTGCTGCATTTTGCGAGGCCCAGGTTTGGCAATACAAAGTATCGAACGTCAGCAAGCGTTCGAGATTCGAGCAGTTGAAAAGCTCAATGGTAGTGTTGTGCATGCCACTTTATTGTGACTCGGGCATTGCTTGGAGCACGTTCTCCTGTGTTCTGGTTCAGCACCAGTAACACAGCATAACTACAGTTGATCCAGCCAAATCCAGACCCTTAGGCTCATGCCGCAGGGGCCGTGAGACCCTTGTGATTGCGACACAGCATAGCAATGAGTCGAACGTGGAGTTCGGAGTCGTTCCATCCGCAGTGTTTGAGGACAGGGCGACCAAGGAAACCGTTGGGCTCTGGAACGTCATCTGCCATCTGAATGGAGGAAGACTGCCAAATTCAACGCTAAATAAACGAGTATACTTGGACTTGATATATACCTATACTCGTATGCTCAAGGCACGATTGCAAAGAGGCAGAGACAGATATGCTACCAGTTTTAAACCCAGAGTCCTGTGAAACCTTTCGGGTTGGCGGATGACGAGGTAACTCCTCAGAATACCGTTGCCGGAATATCTCGGATCGTTCTGCTTTCTCGGGGTGACGTCGGTACGGTTTCCGCACGGATGACGCATCCCAAGCAGTATTCTGATTCTGTTCCGGGATTTTACTGCCGCAACAAAGGCGACACTTTGACAGTGATGACACCAGTGGCATAGCAAAGGGATGGGGGAGGAGAGGCGGGGTGGGCCGCTTGCTGTATAAGTGGTAGTAATTTTCGCCAGATCGGTCGGCATCTTTGTGGTCAGGACGCATGATTATTCTTGATCGGCCGCACAGTCAGATTCGTCACCATTAAGCATGACAGGGGACACAGCGTTTTTCCGAAATGAAACAAGCTAGCTGCGTTTGGCGATAAGTGTCACAGACGTATGCGGCACTCAGCTCTTCTCGAGCCTGTGACCGCCTTGAATGCTGTGGACGCGGGACTTGCAGCGTCAGGTTTCACTCAAGGGAGAAATTTTGGTACTCATAATATGTGTGCCGTTTGTTCTGTGAGTTTTGCTCATTGAATGGTGGACTGTAATGGACTAACTTGGCACTGAAATACTTTGCACCGAGAGAAGCATACGCAAAGAAATGAACACACATGTGTGCTCCGAATCGTCGAATCAGGTCCTGGTTATGTAATATGTGGTTGTCGGACTCTTTCTTACTTCATTTGGAACCTAATCTTTTCCCTCCATTCGCAATCCTTCACCCTTTACTCTTGACTAAAGGATCATGTTTATCCTTAAGTGCCTTTTGAGTTGACCCTTAAGTAAAAGTTAAGGTCCTTGCATCGAGCGCAGCACCGGAGCGCATGCAGTGATCTTCAGCTCGACTCTTTTGTCGCAGCGTTATCCAGACCCTTCTTTCAGCAGGTGTCCCACGCCTGAAAACAGCGCCTTACCGAAAATGGTGCCCAGCTGGCCATCTGCTGTCGTCTCCCATCCTCTGTCTCGAGTACACAGTCCTGACTCATGACACCACTTCCATCGTGTTAAGATGTTTGTGTTTCTTTTTCCATCTTTCATTGTTTTCCGTGCGCGCAATAGTCCCGTTTCCACGAGGATGCACTTGCGTAATAAATGAAATGAAATCATCGATCGACGAAGACGCAGCAGCCCGAAGTCAGGCGTGATGGGCGCAGACCTTCGGAATCAAATGCAATAGCAACAAATCTTGAATGGGCTAGTCAAAAGAAGCCATAGCTGCAGTGGCTGGCCGCAGGTTATAGTAACAGTAGCATGCTGCTCCGCTGCTCCATGAGGTGCCGTTCCCTGAGGCGGTGATCGCTCGTGGTCAACTGGCGCCGGACTGTCTGGCGCCGATGGGCGGGCGTGTTGCACGTATCGCCACAGTCTGGATGTGAGGCTGTGGGGTGCGCGGCCTACTCCAAGACTCTGTACGGCGGAAATTTACTGCTGCCAGACCCGACCGTCCGCCCTCCCTCCGCCCGGTGGTCGCGGGGACGCGCCGAACGCCGTGGTCGTTGCTTTTCTGCGCGTCGTTCGTCGGCGCAAGCCGCTGGACCGGCCGGCTTGCGTTTCAGCAGCCTGGGACGGGATCGTCGGCGAGCGCCTCTCGGAGAAACGCTGAATTTCCCTCACGTGCAGCAGACCGCTTTACCTAATTTGACGTGGTTATGTATGCATGAGTGCAAACGCCCCGAATGAGTGCCGTAATGCTGAGTGGCGTCTGTGTGTACCCTCCACTTCACATCTAAGGCCAGTACGTCGGAATGGCAGTGGATCGAGCCACGGGTTCGTGATGAGGATGCTCCATCCGACATGACGGGGCCTCTCTCGCCACCAGTTACTCGCAGAGCCTCTCTGGCAGTTTGAATGACACCGGCAGAGTTTACAGCTTGCTAATGTGAAGAACTTGGGCGGTCTGTCTGGGAAGTTGAGGCACTACGCTCTGCGAGAATGCAGCCTGCTGCTATTACCTGCCGTTAGGCGACGCGTGAGTGAGTCCAAGCTGGGTTTCAACTGATATATGTTAGGACTGCTTCGACTCGATTTTGTAGAGTAAACTGAGAATTTGCCGTGAGCAGAAGAGCTATTTTATGCACACATTGGATTTACACGGCAGTCAGGAGATCCGATTTTTTGCGAGCAATACCATGAAGACGCGCAATCACGCGAAGCTGGCCGTAGTGCTGGAACTGAACCTAATCTGATACTTATACGTTGAAACCGGAAAAATCGTTGCAAAGATTGATTTCGTGATTTTCAAGCAGGATATTCAAAACTGAACCCGCTGATTGTTGCATTTGTAACTTAACTGTTGTGAAAACGGTCACAGGGTAGGACGTACCTACAACATGACTGTTTCAAGCTCATTGTGGCGTGTTCAGACACCATCAAACCGGATTCATTGTAAAGAATTGGGGCCATGTTTCATAATCGGTTGCGTTGAAATAAAGTATACATTAGTTCTCGTACATCATGATAAGCTTAAGAGCGAGCTTCCATTATCAGCTTTCCGTGTCAACACAACAGCTTCGCATTGAGCATACGGATTTATAACATTTCTGTTTTTAGGGATAGGAGACCGACAAGCCTCTTGCTGCGCTGGCTTTAAATGGTTAAGATAGAGGTATCCAATAAAGCGATCTGACGGACATGGATAGAGACCACGGGGGGATGGTAGGGTGCAGATCTCACGCTTTCCAGATATTTCAGCATACGGTCTACGACAATGACCGGAAAAAATTTGTCTGAAATAATCAGACCCCTAAGTCATAGTTTTCGGAAATAGCCAACTGTTCTGACAGGTAAACAAGTCCCATGTTCTTGAATGGGTCTAAATGTTCTCCTTTTTTGTCAACCTGGTCCAAAAATACATCTGCCCATCCCTCATTTTCACTCCTCTGTGATACGAATAGGTGGTTTCAGGATGGTTTCGTAGCAGCTATAATTTTTGACTGACGCAAGTGGCAGTTGCCCTCTGACGGGCAACTGTCAGACGCGAAACCCCAGTGTGGAAGATGAATTCCAATAGACCAACAATCGCGGAACTTAAGCTGTCATTATTATAACAGACTATCTCATGTGATTTCAGCGAACGGTGGAGGACCAAACACCCTGAAATGTTACTTTCTGTTTTTATTTCAGCGAACATCGGAGGCCTTCTCGGTTTATTCCTTGGATTTTCCATCGTGTCCATCTTCGAGATCATCTACTTCTTCATCCTCAAGTTCTTCTCCCAGCGATCCACTGGACGGGGTGTAAAGCCATGTGGCGCAACGCAGTCTGTTACGAAGTGACTGTTGGCTCGATGTCATTCATTCCATTAATCTGTCCACTTATACTTGTTGCTAATGTGTTGACTTGTTCCTGACGAAAGTCAGGCTAAACGCGTATTAAATCGCAGTTATCAGCACATCATTTTGTTCGGCGTGATATCATGAATACGTAAAGCCTGTGCGTATCTTCAGGCCATCTAAGGCATCATCCGTCATCCTCCACGCTGTGCTGAGCTGAGCGTCGCGCGGCAGACGAGACTACTCTGCCATCTTCACCTGCCTCATTAACGGAATACATTTTCCTGGTGTGAAGCAGTTCGAATCACTTGCTGGACGACGCTGACGGACTTACGCCGGGCCCAACACTGCGTATACCGCCAGTGAGCGGACATCCTCAGCCGCCGATGTGGTTGTGCCGACACAAGTTTCTGTCCGCAGCTGAAGGCAATGTATAAAGATGTGCGTAAATAGGTAAGAGCCTTTTTGGGGGAGCACAGCCGAAATAAATGGACCATTCATGTTGGTAATGAAAAAAATATCCTTAAAAGCACATTCTTAAAAGCACCCTTGAAAGCAACCTTACATCCTTAAAAGCACCACTGAAATAGAGCTGCAGTGGCCGAATCGTACATTTGTGGCAGCCCGCTCACATAGCCAGAACACCTACCACCATCAACAGAGAGGCTTTTGCGCCGGAGGGCGTTCACGCGGCGCTTCCGTAAACCAGCGGGGCTTTAATCAGGAATTAGCCGGCGCGGCGTGCCGGCCCGGTGCCGCGGTGATGCGCCGTGACCGGCGACAGGACGTTCGCCGCACACAGCTCCCGCCCGCCCGGGCTCGACTAACAATAGACCGGGCGGCGGCCAGCGCGCGGCGCCGACCGGGCCTTCACGTGTCGCGAGGTGGTTCGTGTCGGAAAGTTTTCCAGTTGGCGCGCAGTCCCGCGCCCGATCAGCGGCCGGACCGCGGACGGGTCGAGGAGAGGAGGGGCGCCGGCCGCCGGCTCCACCTGTCCCGTGCGGATCGATCAAGTCTCGACCGCGGCGCCGCCGGCACCGGCGAGACCTGGGCACTGTCGGCCGCGACGGTATGGAACGGAGCGAGGAGGGGAGGAGAGAGAGACGAGAAAGAGTACAGAGAGCAAGGAGAGAGGGCGTTGGGGAGAGTCAGGGAGGAACAGAGAGAGGAAAACGAGAATGGGCAAATGAGAGGGAAATGGAGAGAAAGTAAGACTTTGACAGAGAGAGGGAGGGAAAGAAGTCAGTAAAACGAGATGGAACTGGACAAAACAGTAAACCATAACGCGAAGAAGGCGTCCATGACGCATGATCCAGAACAGCCGGGGCGGTGAGTGCAGTAAGCGACGTACCGCGACGTTTAAAGCCGGAGCGTAATTTATTTCCGGAACATCTGGACTCGTCTGCTCGTTCGGTGTGTGGGACGGCGGGCAGACAGGGAGCCCGGGAAAGGTCACCGCCCGGCCAAAGGTCAGAGCGACCGCTACAAATACGGTCCATCACGAAGGCCTGACTGGGAAGCGACAGGTCAACGCGGTCTCACTGATGACGCTCGAGAGCACTTGGTTCGGCGAGAAGGGAGGCGATGTATTGGAACTTCTGCTGTGATCGATGCGGAGGACTTCGGAGAGCAGGTTTCAGTCGGCTGTCGGGTGTCGTACCTTCTTCTCTGAAGCCGGATTCTGTGCAACCAACGAGAGCATATCTTCCTGCTGTAGTTTTGACTGAGGGTGCAGCTGAAGAAACGAAATGAATGAGATTACATGCGTGGCTGCTGTGTTCTGGCTGCTTTTCTTCTTGGCATGATTTAGTTTTGCCTGCGATAAGGATAAAGTTCTTAACCGACTGACCCATTTGCGATCCACAATAAAGTAATCTTTGCACCACCTGCGTAGGACTTTGTTTTGACTCAGAGGTTTCACCTAAATGTTTGTGTTTTCGCCAGTTCATTACTTACACTACGAACAACAAAATCCAGTCACCTAGTGCAGAAGATGCCGCAAAAAGCTAACCGTCAGAGTTAGCTTTTCAATCAGGTCGGTGAGATGGGACGTGGACGGAAAGAGCGGAAGTCGGCAAAAGGTAACTTTTCCTTAGCGCGAGTGTTCCGCGCAGCCGCCGTCACGCTACACGTCCCGCTTAGCAACCTTCTCTCAACACTCCCCACAGCCAAACACTCCTCCCTCGGGTTGGCGTTTATTTCACAGTAACCAGCGATCAGCAAACGTGCGCACTGCCGGCCATTCGACCGAAGGTCATTTCGCGGCAGCGTACTAACAGCGGACTCAACCGAGGCGGGACAGAGAGGAAGAGCTTGCGCGCGCGCCGCGCCGGGTACGGAGCTGCGGCGCCTCTGCTCACGGAGCCAGGCGCCGCGGGCTCACGCCCGTGCGCCGCGCCGCGCGGCCACGGCGCGGCCCGGCGGCGGCGGCGGCGGCGCGGGGTGTGGTCGGCGTCGCGGGCGGCGGCGGCGCGGCCGGGCGGACCAGAGGGACTCAGGAGTGGCTCCTGCGGGCGGCTACGCGGCGCGCGGCGGGCTCGGCGTCGCTTTAGCTCAGTTCGGTGAGGGGGCCGAACAGGTAGACGGCGCCGATCGTCTCGTCCGGGTTGCCGATGAACTGGGCGTACAGCTCCTGGAAGCGCTTGATGTCGATGCCGCCCTTCTTCCGGTCCTCGTCCTGGGGAAGAAACACAGCTGATTCAGAAGCTCATGAACGTTTCGGGGTTGGTCAGAGTGGACAACATATTTATTTGCAATGGTGTGATGGTCCCTCATAACGGGTATGCAGCGCCAGTAAACAAAATGAGCATACCTAACATGGAGGCCTACGGCTGTTTAAAGCTATTTTTACAGACTTACAGAAATGCCTTGGCAAAAATGTTCTACTTTGCTGGGATAATAAACGATGTTTACGAACCTTGCAATTATTTTGTAGTTGGGGCTGGAGACGATGACAAGTGTTCAGTTGTATTCAAGCTCCATCTCAGAAACGCTAAATGGTGTTCGTAGGCAGCTTTCGGATAGGCGTGATGCAAAGCCTAAGTGCATCGCGCAGAATCTAGCAACACGCGGTAGAAGCGAAGACTCATTTACCGCTACATTGCACGCGAATGCGGCCGGTATTTCATTCTGCGAAAATTATGCATCTAAAATCTTGAGGTGATGATGACCTGAAACGACTAATTTGTCTTCGAAATGGGGCTCAAAGAGCTCTCAAAACCTGCACGAAAGCAATTCTTTCGTTTCTCTTAAATAACGCTGCAAAAGCGCACATCGTTTGAACCACGAATTTCATTTCCAGCATGTGGACTCGGCTTGAACACCGAGCGCGAATGAACACCTCTCGAAGCCGGCCGCCGAAGACCTCTTCGTTCTGACGGCCGGCGCCTTCGATTGCGTCTGTGCCAGGTCTCGGCGGTGAGCGCGTGAGGAGCGATTCGAATTGGGCTCGTTCTGAGCCCTGATTAAGAAGCGGCACACGCTCGCGACGTTTGTAAGCCTCCATTGTTCAGCGCGCCTCGTCCGACGCGACGGGTCAATCACGCCTCGGAGCGGCAGCAGGGGCTGTTGTGTACGACGGGATTGGCGCATCGCGTCTCTTGCCGACAGTGGGCCGGAAGCAACGAACGTTTGAAAGGAAATTCGAACATCACTAGAGCTGTTCGGACACATTTTAATCTCCTGGGGGATTTTCATACGCCTCTAGAAAATAGCACGAATAATTTTTCAGCCTCCTGAGGAAATGAATTTGGGAAGATTCAATGATGTTTAAATAGTTTAATTATTCTGGGACACTGTCAAGTTTATGTCGGATCAAATCCCACGCGTATGGCCATCACTGATCATCTCTGCAGTGTTCAGAGATCCAGAGTGGGTTTGACATTTTGCAATTTGAATGGAATATGAAGACGAGAAAACCAGAAATATTGCACTATGGTTCTGTAAAAGGTGTGGCCAGGTGATGAGATTGTAAAAAGTTCGCACCGCAGGAAAAATGGATTTCCATCACTATGCTCACGATCATCAGTGTTTTGGGTTTTGCTCTCCAATTGGGAATCTAGATAGACATGAAGGACGAAACTGTCCAAAGTAGGCTGCTCTTGTATTGATGCAATTCATTGAGTAGTTTGCCAGCTCTTCGTCAGTGGGGCTCGGTTGCTGAACGTATGGAGCAGGACTATTCCCAAGAGCTAAATTCGATTTCATGCCTCTCTGTGAGAATGTCCGGCGCCAGTGCGCCACCAGTTCCTGGCAACGAGCACGGCTTTCCAACGAAACTCAGCCTGTCGTGCCCCGCCTACATTGAGTGCACCCCCAGGCGTGCTTCCTCCAACAGGCGACGTCCGGCCCCGCAGCGGCTGCCCACGACGGCGAAAATAGCCTCCGGCGAGACGGGCGCGGCGCGGGCCGCGACCCGACCGCGACGCCGGACGTCGCCGCCGTCCTCGCTTTGATGCGCGGCCAGGAGCGGCGGCCAGCGCCGGCCGCCTCTCCTGCGCCTCCGGAAAACTTGAAACGGCGCCGGGCCGGCGCCAGCGCGGTCGGGGTCCGGCCGGCGACGCGCTGCCAGCCGGCCGCCGGCTGCCAGGCGCCTGCGACCTGTCGCGCGCCGCCGTCCGCCGGCAGCCCTCGGCTGAGCCGCGAACCTTGCAAGTGTCGCCGGCCATTAGGGCGGAGAGGCGGCAGCCGCGACCGGGCCGGGCCGGGACGGACCGACCGCACGGCCGCGAGGCGACTGACTGGAGTCGCGACGGCGCGGCGGCGGCGGACCGGCGGCGCGGACCGGCAGCGCGGATCGGCGTCTCGCAGGAGACGCTGGTCCGTCCGGTCCTGGCGGGAGGTGGACCGAGGCGGCGGGCGGAGACGTCCTCTTCGCAGCTGACGTAGAGAGCAGAACACCAGGGGGCGGGGGACTGAGGTATCGGGCCCACCTCCGGCCGGCGATGGTACCTAGGGTTCGGCTCTGGCCCCGGCAGGTGACACGTCCAGAGGATCGGGTCTGGCCCCGGCCGGTGACAGTACCAGGGGATTGGGTCTGGCCCCGACCGGTGACAGTACCACGGCATTGGGTCCGACCCCGGATGAGGACAGATCATTACCGTCCCAACTGTTGACAGAGAAGTCCGTTTTCGTCAGTGGACCGACCTTTACCGGGGTCTTGACCGGCGGTCGACGGAATGGAACAGCTGCATAGCTGCACAGGAATAAACCCCGAGCGTGACCGTCGACAGGGAACTCGCAACAGGGAGGCACTTCATGGAATCCATGAATCGACCGCGGACCCGAATCAGTCGTGGCCGAAAAATGACGAATCGCTGGGCTGGAGGCTTATGGGACCCACTAAACAAAAATGATTGAATTCGGCGCGTCAGACCATCCCAGGTCCAGCCAACATAAGCGGACTGAAACCACCCCTCGGAAGTGACCAGAGCGGCACCTGCAGCTAACACTCTGTTATTCCGCGGTCGCGGTAACACTTGATCATCGTCGAAAATCGCTCTACCGCCGTTGCCCCAGCGGCTCCCCTGCGATATCGGCGGTGGAAGCCACGCAGCCTCTGACAGGCACTCAAAGACAGGGGAGGCGCAAGACCTCTGGGCAGCGGGCCCGGAAAACTGCCCGGAGAGTCCAACCGGGAAAGGCCTCTCATGCCGAGTTCTAGTCACCGACGAGGTTTCGCGCCCAAGAGCTCGCCGTTTATGGCTCGTTCGGTTCAAAGCGGGAAATTATCACCCCATACTGCTCATTTCGTTTAGCTATGCGTATAGTCTAATAGTCGTCATAATAGAGGATTGCTGTAAATTTAAGCAACATTCATTCAGGTGGAAACACACGGTCACTGAGCATGGTGAAGCTCGCTGCGCAGTGCTGGCGTGATTGGAAAGGCCCACACAAGTACAAACCAATTACGGTGGCGGACGGAACTTTCCGTCTTTTATTCAACAAAGCTGCATGCATATTGTGCTGTTCCTATTGTGCGGGTCCAGTAGTTAAAAGTCATACAAAGGAAGCTCACCAACAGCTTCCCTTATGCCATCTCCAGACTGCAGAGATCCTTCACTGTTAACGCCATTATCTAACAACTGCAGAGGTGTTTTGGCGTCTTTTTTTCCGAAAGCCAACAGACGCACTACGTAAACTACTCAAAATAACTAATAACCGGCGGAAATTATTTGACACTGCGAATGCCGAGTTTGAATTATACCAGAAGGACGTGCAACCACTGGGCCTCCACAAAAGTGCATGCGTATCTCTCAACGGGCACGCGAACAAAGCCATGACGCTGCCGATGGCTCAGCCATGGCTCAGCCGGCTCAACTCACATTGCACAGCTTGCGGTACGCCTCATCCAGCTCTTTGATGTCGCTGTACGCTTGCCGGCTGCAGCAGTCCACTCTGTACTCCTCAATTCCCACTAAGCCGTCACCTGGGGAGCGGGCAAAGATTAACGGGTAATGACCGAATTACGCTCAGCTTCCGCGCCAGCCGAGCGAGTACGGCTGGTAATTGCGATATCAGTAGCCGCGGCCTCCGGCGGGGTCTAGATCACACAGATTACCCCCGTACGCGCTGCTTCCAATTTCAGGGCTGACGGCTTTATGGGGCACGTGATTATGACTCATTACTGTGTCCTGCCCCAACGAGCTAGTCAAATCTGATCGGTAGTAAACAAAGCTGATTCAACTCTGGTTAGCAGCCATAAAACGAACACGAGTTCACATCAATCGTATCAGACCCCATTCTTACAGCAAACAGCGATCAGTCAACAGCGACAAGTGGATCGGTCCCACCGAAACTGCGGTGTTCATCAGCGTGCAGACCACGTGCGTGATCCGCCATTAGGCCGCGCGTCGCCGCCTGTCGCCCAGCCGAGCCGGCCTGGCGCCATTTCACGGTGCGACTGGCACGAGATGATCACCAGATCCGCCGGCGTCGGGCGGCACCTACCGGGCCGTGCAGCGCCCAGCGGTCCCGCGGCCGACCTTTGACGCAACAGACTGCAGAAACGGCAGCCTCTGACGCAACAGACTGCAGAAACAGCAGCCTCTGACGCAACAGACTGCTGAAATAGCAGCCTCTGACGCAACAGACTGCAGAAGCAGCGGCCTCTAACGCCACATCCTGCAGAAACAGCGACTTCCGATGCAGCAAACTATAGAAACAGCAGTCTCTGTCTTAACAGACCGCAGAAACAGCAGTCTCTGACGTCGCAAACTGCAAAAATGGCGGTTTCTGACGAAACAAAGTGCGGAAACAGCGGCCTGTGATGTCACAGACTGCAGAAACAGCGGCTTATGACGTAGCAGATTGCAGAATTAGTCTCCTTTGACGCATCAGACTGCAGAAACGGCCAGCCAACATAATGCAGGAACAGCGGTCTCTGACGCCACAAAAAGCAGAAACAACGGCCTCTTACGCAACAGACTACATACACAGCCGACGTCCGTGCAACAGGCGGAGAAACAGCGCTTTTCTAATGTAACAGTCTACAATCATACCTGGTCTCTGGTGCAACAAATTGCAGAAACAACTGCATCTGACGCAACAGCACGCAAAAACAGCGCTCTCGCGCAATAAGCTACACAAACAGTAGGCCTTTTACTCAACAGACTGCAACAGTACAGTACTGACAGAACAAATTACACTCACATCACGTGTCTGCCGTAACAACGTATAGCGAAAGCCGACCAGTCCGACATCGTCCAGCCAAAGCCCGGTTCTAGCCCAGCAGCTCACAGCTGCGGTGACCTTTGTAACACCTGACTGCCGCTGCGTGGCCCAACTCCATCTGGCTGCCGGCGGTGCGTCGCCGGAGTGGCCCTGACAGGCCGGGACTGCTCATTTGCCGGCGGCCAAACTTGAAGCGTCGCCGTCGGATCGCGTTTTCCGGCGGCGGCGCGGCCTCACGCGACTCGGTTCCCGGTCGCCCCCTCGACCCGCGGCTGGCCCGGAAGCAATCACGCCGGCCAGGGGCGTTCGCAGGAAGACGACCTGGCAGTGCCGCTGCGGAACTCCGCCTCCAGCTCCGAAATCGTCCTCCTCTCCGCCGCCGCGTACGATCG
Organism: Capitulum mitella; assembly: GCA_030062745.1. Classification (NCBI taxonomy): domain Eukaryota; kingdom Metazoa; phylum Arthropoda; class Thecostraca; order Pollicipedomorpha; family Pollicipedidae; genus Capitulum; species Capitulum mitella. Next base: position 5,490,024 of record CP099841.1, on the reverse strand, counting down.
GCCGCCGGAACTGGCGGCCGATCGGACGCGGCGGCGGCGGCGGCGGCGGGCGTGCTGGACGAGGCGGAAGAGGAGCGGTGCCTCCGGGCGCCGGGCCGCCGACCGGCCGTCCTGCTCCCCGCGGACGACGCCGCCGTGGTCGACAAACGGCCGGCACTATCCCGGCTTCCATTAGGCGCCGAGCGGCGGGAGCGACGCCGGCCCTCGGGGCAGGAGCCGGGCCGCGGAAAAACACGCCGATCGCTGTTGCGGCGGTCCCGGCGCGGCCGCCGCGCCACTCGCGACCTCACGTGCCGCGCGGCTGCCACCGGCACGGCACAGGAGCACACTAGAGAAGGGCACGAGACGGAAGCATGATTTCCCGGACGGCTCACTTCGTCCTCTGCACACCGGTTTATAGTCTAAAAACGCACGAGTGGGTGGCAGGGGAAAATTAGCAAAAGTGAATGCCGTTTTTCTGTATGGCTTGCCTGCAGTCCTCTCAGGGCGTTATTGCTACAGTGTTCGCTGTACCTACCTGACCTGAACAGTTCTCCTCAATATCAAATACAGTTAATGTGTTCTGGTTACGGTGCGAGGAAATTGGCCAAAATGCAAAAGACAAAAAATCCGACGTTCCTAAAAACATGAAATCCTCAAAGCGTACGACCAGTCTTTAAATTTGATTGTGCGTTTAGAATGGTTGCCTGCCCAGGAGATGGCGAAGGACCACTTGGCCCGTCTATCTCGCAAAATCAGCTCTCGCGGGGAGAGAGTAATAACTGCAGAACGTATTTCACGTCCACCAGAGATAAGCGAGCAAGCAGCGCGAGACAGGATGTGGCCTGCCGTTCGCCGAAAATGCATGCTGAAGCAGGCATGCGAGGCTTCCGCTACCACGCGCCCGCTCTTCTAAATGCTTTACCAGGCGTGCGCTTGTAATGTGTGATGTTTGCGGTATAGGCTGCTTGTGCACCTGCCTTGATTCTGCGAAACCTGCTTTTTCCAGCGATGGAAATCGTTTGAAAGAGCCACAGACTACTTCGAAAACCCTGACGTACGCAAGCACATCAAATGCAAAAGCCATAGATGTGCGCTGTGGATTTGGACCTAGAGTAGCAATGTTGCGATTCCAGACCGATCAGCATTGATTCGCGGATTCCACCGTCGAAAACGCGGATTAAGTGTGAAGAACGCAGACATCCGAAAACCAGCAGAAAGTCTGCTGACATCTGCATACTGCTGTCCAGCTGTGTTCGCTGAATGACCGTGAAAGCCGTGATTTCTCGGAAAGCTGACTCCGACTTACGATAAGAGCTTAATATAAGAGCTTTGTAATCACATCCCATATTGGAAGCCAAAGCAACGCTCCGCCCCGCAGATTAAACTGCGTCGTAGAATGCGCGATGATGAAGCCTCTCTTTCCAGCCTTGTACTGTCGGCGCTCGGCATATTTGCCAGCTATACGTTCGGACGGATTAGGCTTTGGTGTTGTGATTAAACGACGTGAAATACCATTCATGTTAACCCGCCAAATTCTGCCATGACATGCGCAAAAATGAACGAGGTGCTTCATTGCATCGGAAATGTATCAAAAACGATAAACCACTGAAAGCGTATTTGATATCGCTTTCATATACATTGCTTTACGTTTTTTTGTGGCCCAGAGTTATTGCATTACTTGCGGCACTTAGCTGGACTATTGAAAATTTTTGCTGCATGGCGATTAAAGAGTTTTGGTCAACGATTGCTTTTAGTAACTCTCCGCAACTGGCAGTTTCGGTCCTCTAAAGAAGTACGACATCTGCGCTGCCTAAAACGCATTGCTTAGGCCATCAAAGTGGAGCGTACCCTATACGAAGATAAACAGGCTATTGAACAACGTGTGACGTTAAAGCGAATGCTTCACGTTGGTAGACTCGTGATGAGTAAACTTGGCCATTACGGAAAGCATCGATTATAACGTTTTTAGAACTGTCTTAAAAAAGTCTAGAAGCCTCAGAAAATATAAGGAATGAAAAGCTGCACATTTTGTCATCCGACGATATAACTGAGTATGGACCTGCGCAGACCGACGTACACAAACGTGTTTGCTCATGACATCACGCAACAGCTGTAAATAGGACTCAGCCAAATAGTAAACAACGGCAAGACTGTGGGAAATCGATTTGAACTTCCGGAAGCGCAAAGTTTTCGGACATGGCTTATATTATAAATCCGTTCCTATGATAACACATTACAACTTGGTTATCCCATTCCAAAACACGTGCTGAGACGGTATGTTCCCTTTAATGAGAGTGCAAATTTTCCAAATATCAAAATGCCATGCTTCCTACTACAAACATACATCAACACAAATCTTGCAGTGATATATCTCGGCAAGTCTTATTTCTAAATACTGGGAATAAAACTACGGTAGCTTTGTAAACATGGAAACAACTGGATACTCTAACTACGAAAGCCGTTCCTTGACCCCACAGTGTGAGGAGTACTGCACCGCAAATTCAAGGTGTATGACTTTTGTTGTGAAATCGAACACTGTACGTTTTAAAATTCCCAGGCGTATTTATCACCGGAACACGACTGTCGTGTCTATCGCCTTCTCATAATGAAATACTATGGAGACTGCCAAAAAGCGTATTACTATTTTAGGTAACTTTTTGGGTGCAAAACACGATGATGTAAGTCTGAAACACAGTCGTCGGTCGCACCCGAAAACTTGAGGAAAAAACGGATGGAGGGAAAAATGAGAGAGAAGGAAAGAAGGAAAGAAAGGGAGAAAAAAAGAAAGAGCAAGATAGGGAAAAACTGTGCAGATCTGCTACCAAGCAAATGACAACGCACATCCCCATCATAAAACAGCTCCTGAGCATTTGTCCAATTAGAGACTTCTGCCCAAGCACTTTGTTTTTTCGGGGAAGAAAAATGATGTTTCAATCAATGATGCTTTCATTGTTATTGTCCCCACATTTGACAGCACTATTGCCCCTCCTCTTCTCCGCAACTCGCAAAGTCCGCAACTCGCAACGGTCTGTCCGCATCTTCTGTAAGGATCTCGTTGCCCGACGGAGGAAAAACAGTGCCGACCCTACTATATCCCTTCGTTTGCCACGAAGCTCCGCCGTTCGCCCGTCCCGGCCGTGCAGCGTGCACCAGCATGCCGCCATGCTCGCTGCCAGGGTCATGCGCGGTCCCTCCCTGGCCGCCGCCTACCGTTCACGTCAACGGCGGAGAACAAGGCTCCAATGAAGGTCCGCAGCGCTGTGGGCAGCTCCTCGTACTGTTTATTCAAGCACGTGTTTTTGATGGCGCTCTTGAACTCGTCCACGGAGACCTGTCCGTCCTGAGAGAGAGTCGGTCGGTTAGCGGCGCCACGCCTACCCGCCCCACCCCAGGAGACGCCCTCGGTTAGTGAAGCGAGGCGGGGAGGGGGGGGGGTGTTGTTCGGACCGCCGACCATCACTGCACCCGCCGCGGCGGAGTGTGAACAGTGGCAGTCTGTGACAGGGAAGGCACAGCCGGGGAACAGTGGTAGTGAATTGTTTTGGAGATGTTATCACGTGCTGAGCTTGAGTAGCGCTTGATGAAGAAGGAAACAACTGACAGTTGTAGATATGGTGATAGACATGAGCGATTGTTCCTGAATATGTGTTGTTCCTGTTTTGTTTTTGGGGTTTTCAATTTGGTTAACACTATGACAACACCATTCCAGAGCATGAAACCAAAGTCGTGTTCATGATACGCAATATGCTCAAACATGTGTGCGTATACAATGATATGCGATATGCGTGTTCAGTGCAGATGCATCGTTCGTTACTGAGTCGTGCACCTAGCAATAGTACGAAAACCTTTCAAATACCGTTGCAAGTAGTTCCGTTTCTATGTGCGGGCAAGCTATCTTTAAAATGTGGTTGCGACATTCGCTAAGGACATATTAGGGCTTTGCGGACAAAGGCACTTCGCCACACCTGAGCGCGCATACACCGCACACGGACAAGCACAAGAAAAAACCGACAGACACCACTGGACGGACACCAGAACTCCGCACCAGCTTCGCACCAGGCGAAACCCACGGGAGCACCAGTGTTTTCACCAGTGAACCCACAACCGGCCGGTCAAGGACCATGCGGCCGCCCGTGGGCCAGGCAATCGCCATATCATTCGAGGGGGGATAATAAATAAAGGTCAGGTGCCATTCTCCGGGGGGGGGGAGCACCCGGATGCTCCTACCGTTGACGTCCACCGTGGAAAAGTGGGACGAGATAAAGGCTTTAAGTGCTCCCGGGAAAGCCTCAAACGGTTTCCCGACGCAGGCGTTTTTGACTGCCGCCTTGAACTCGTCCACGGACACCTGGCCGTCCTGTGTCGAGGAGAGCCGGTTAGCTCGCGTCGACGGCACCGGCAGAAGCCCGGCGCCGGCCTGGCGCTGCGTCGGGCCCTCGGTCTCGACAGGCTGCTCGCCGCCAGCTCTACCACACGGCAGAGGGTACAGCTTGCAGCTGGTTGAATTTGAAAAAAACGCCTGTCGTTGCTGGTCGGGGTAGATGGGATGCAAGTAAATAGGGAAAACGCGAGGAAAAATGTTATCCGATGATATAACAATGCCATGGGTTTAGTGTGTTCTCATGGAGATCTGAGTGTTTGGGGTGCGAGAGATCCGTATCACTGTGAGAGATCTCCAGCGTTTGTCAGTCCTGTCAGCTGCGAGAGATCCGTATCTCTGTGAGAGATCTCCAGCGTTTGTCAGTCCTGTCAGCTGCGAGAGATCCGTATCTCTGTGAGAGATCTCCAGCGTTTGTCAGTCCTGTCAGCTGCGAGAGATCCGTACCACTGTGAGAGATCTCCAGCGTTTGTCAGTCCTGTCAGCTGCGAGAGATCCGTATCACTGTGAGAGATCTCCAGAGATCTCCAGTCCTGTCAGCTATAGCTGACAGGACTGGCAAACACTGTGCCTACTAAACAGAACATAACTGAATTTATCTGTTGTGCTTCCTGACTACGTGAAATTGATTGAGGGGTGTAAAATCTGTACATTTTGTGTTAGTGATAATGTTTCTGTTCATTCACGTAAGAAAAATCGATGCTTTTGACAGCCACAAACTACCTAGTCTAACAGCTCTCTGAAGAAGCACAGAGCCCGTCCTGCTTGAAAACACGCTATAAGTTATAAAGCGTATTCCGAATACCAAGACAGCACTTCGTCACAGTAGTGCCTCTAGGACGAATCTTTGCTATAATCAACCAGTTAAGCAGAAAAGAGCCTGCTGCTGCTTTAAAGCTTTAGCATGATTCTACGAAAAACTTAGAACACACGACGGCACTGCAAAAACTCCTGATAGCGAGCTGTCACCATCAATGAGATGCAAAGAATAAAATAAACATGATCGATAAGCTCCATCCATGGTTGACAGCTCGCCTTACACAGTTTCTCTACTCTTACCATTCAGGTCGATTGCCTCGAAAATTTTCTCAACAAACGCCTTCAAAGCTTTTGGAAAGTTGCCGTACGTCCTTCCAACGCAAACTTTTTTTACGGCAGTTTTGAACTCATCAACAGTGACCATGCCATCCTGCAATGCATGGCCATGTGCTGTCAGTGCGATTTGTAACAGGGAAAATAATTGCTAGGGGAAAACACCATTGGCGGGAAGTCTCATGCTAAACGTAATCAAAGCCAAACAAAATGAAACTTGGGAAAACTCAACAAACCCTGAAAAGAGGAGGAACAAAACGGGACCTACATAAGACATGATTTCATTTGTCTCTCAATGATTGTACGCCCTCTGAACTACTGATATCCGTAATTCTTTACACCATTCATCGGCAAATCGCTTATTATGATCAAGATTAACTTTAGGCGAGCTAGCATACCTTGTTGAAATCTGCGAGGTCGGCGATCTCATTCCAGAGGTTCCGCATGACCTTGCGGTTTTCCTCATACTTGGCCTGCGTGAAGTCGCCTTTGCTCTCAATGACTGTCGTACGCACTGCTAGGCACTCAAAGTCATTTTTGTCTAGGTAGCCGTTGTTGTCGATATCTGAAACAAAAGACGACATTAAGTCAAACGAAATATCTGTGCACAGTTTCGCAAGTTTGGCTGTGAGGAAACCATCTGGCACGGTGAGAACATTTAGCTCGGATGGTACTGAATCCACAGCATGAAGCAGACTTGCGCCAGTGCCAGAGACTGTTGACCATAGAAAAGAATCACACCTGAGCTATTTAAAATTCCCACCCGTATTGGCCAGATGTCCACGATTGGTTTAAAACTTCATCATAACTCGCTGCCTTACTATTTAAAGATAATTAGATGAACTTTTCACCGGGAAACTTATCGCAAATTGGCCTCTGCCGCTTCCCGATTAGTTCAAAGTTGGCGCTCCATCCTGTCATTATTTTTTAGCCACCTCGCCAGGTTTTGTTCCCAGTTTTCCTCGGTTTAATTTCGCCGAAGAGTTGTGAAAGTACGGCATTAGGAATGCTTCCTGGTCAGTGGCCAAACCCGGCCAAAAACTGGTGGGCGATGTGCGACATTTATACTTGAGATGCATTAATGTTCTGAGCTGTTTGTGCACATCAGCGCTGTTCTCGGGGAAATAAGTACATTAATGATTATGCTGCTCTGCAAAAGAATTTCTGGCCTGGAAACAGTTACGGGATTTGGTAAATTTACGGAGCGTACAATACTCCTAGAACCGTACGTTTCAATTGTTAAAACTACAAAATACCTTGGTGTCTTTCGTTTTTTTATGTAGGATTCTCAACTGACAGCCAGTTGTCTCATCTTGCTTTTTTGTTTACAAACTAGCTGTACATGTTGCGCGACATGGTCACACGTTTCTATTCCACTGAGGTGATGTACCACGTTTGAGATGACATGCGTTTAAAGCATACGGTTTTTAAGCTTAAGACCCGAGGGTGTCTGCATTGACCTCCAAAGGACGTGACTAACAGAAGTCCATCATGCTGCGATGAAACGGTATTCGGAGAATTCACTGCAAAAATCGGGTGCCGAAACCTCTGAAGTATCACGCTGTATTCACGGCATCACGGCAAAAATCGACAATCTTTCCACAAAGATACGAAGAAAAAACTATCTTCCTCTTCTCTGATGCTTTAAAAAGAAAGTGCTGACTGGTCACTTAGCTTGGCTCTGTAACGTGACCACAGCATCACGGCTCAGACTGCCGAATTGCTGGAGGGTCTTTTCGGCTCGTGCTGTCCATTGGACAACATTTCACTGTACCGGAGATCACGCAAGCTATGCGGCACAGTCTGATGAGACAGGCTGCCGGCCGATTTCGGTTTCCGCAGTTCTATTCTTTCGCCCGTCCTGGGACAGTGCCAACTGGAGTATGAAACTTCGGAACTACTCGTCAGATCCAGTCTTACTCAGACTTCACAAGACAAAATCGCTCGCTTCAAAAACTCGAAAAGCAACAGTCAGCGTCGATCGTGTGACGTTTCAAAACGCCGGTGGTCCTCATGGTTCTCATGGCTAACTTTCTTGCTAATTGTCGCATCAACCGCGTTACTTGGCGCTGAGATTACGTGCGACATGCTTTAACACGAGGAACCAGGTTTGCACTGAATTATATGCCGCAGGCTGTGGCTGTGGACCCGGAAGTCACTGCCCCCATTTATGGCGCAATAAGGGCGGAAAATAAGGGCGCATCGTTGTGCGTGGTCCCCGTGGTCACAGACGACTGACTGACGCCTGACGAGACACATTGTCTGACACAAGTCTCTGGACACCTGAGCTCAAGAGGCTGTGCATCCTAATCCACAAACGAACAAATAAACAAAACCCCCGCGGTCCGACCACTGTAACACGAGGTCGTGGAAACCCACCTTTGAGCAAACGAGTCGCACATTCTCTTATACTCCTTTAACGGGAGGCATCATCTCACTTCTTGTAGGGAACTAGGTAAGACCCTCCATGTTAAATTGCAGTTCTAAGCACGATACTTATCTGGAATATGGCATGCAGGTAACTGGAAAGGCATGCTTGAGAACTGAAGTGTTCTATACTGTTGAATTATCTACGCCTATGTTTTGGTGTCCTAGCACCTCAGTATTTCCAAAAACCAACGCTATTTGCAGGTCAACTTATCCTCCAGGACTGAAAAACTGTACGCAGCGACCAGGAAAGAAATTAAATTTCCATTCCAGATATCCAGTCTGGATCTGGCATGATTACCTGGATATCGTACAATGAAGGAGCAATACAAACTGCTTTTATATCTTCAAGCTGTGGCTTTTAACAGTTTTATGTGTTAAATACTACTGATTTATTGTCACAGACATTAAACATGCCAGACCCAGATGAGAACTTTACAAACAGGCCCGATGATGTTCTTGTGCCTTTGACATTGCAAGGCCTGTTAATATGCCATTCGTGATATTTTTTCAAAAGTATTTTTGGTCAGGCTGCATTTTTAGTTGGTCTGATTATGCTGTGGTAAATATAATTATTTCCAACACCTTTCCCCTTACAGTATTTCTTGCAGTATCGGAGGGACCTCCGAGGAGATGGGGAAAGGAAAGGGTTAGACGTGATATTTGCCTCGTTCTTTGCCATGCACCGTCATAAGGTTAATGTTAAATGTTACTCGGTGCTTGGGGAGAGGGAGATGCAGCTGTCCAATGCCCCCCCCCCCCCATCCACCGCCTCTGACTTGAAACTGTTGTTGGCTTTCTACAGAAGTTACTTTATGTCAGACATAACGTTTCATTTAATAAATTTAAATCCTTTAATCATTTAATCATCAAATCATTTAAATCCCACTAATCACACACTGATCAAGACAAGACAGGACAGACCAGACTGGTTTCGTCCAGTCTGGTCTGCTTATGTCTGCATATGTCTGTCTGCATATGTTCCCTATGTGCTTGATCACCTTCACGGAAAATTCCGAGTCCCGGAAAAAGTAACTACGGTCCACGGAGACCACACGTATACCATGTGTCACGACGCGTGTGGAGTAGGTGCAGGGGCACGGAAACTCCTCCACAGTTGGAGTGGGGAGGGGACAAAGAAACACTTTTGGTCAATTCTTTCCAGTCGACGCCCATAGGGTCAGTGTCAAATTTCAAAAAAGTTAAGGGGGGGGGGCGGGCAGTTTCCTCACTTGTTGCCCCTCCCGCCTTCCCGCGCCCTGGTGAAAACTCCAGCAGTGATGATCTGTTCACCTTCAATAAAAACCGATGTAACTTGCTTTTTACGTCTGTGACAGTCTGGTCAATTTTTGGTGCTCTTGACTCGTAAAGGAAAGCTATGATGTGTAATACTTAACGTACGTACGTACGTAAAGATCATCATTAAGTGGACGCAAGTTCAGCACCGCAAGTGGCCGTCCACATTCTGTTCTGCTGACGTGTTACGGGCCGATACGGCCAACACGTATCAATGGCAACAGCGCCAACCTCGCATGGCTTCGGAATTCATGATCATTTTGTGGCCAGCTCGATACTGGCTCGGGTGCTGACCCATACTAAAGTGCCCCGACCGTATTGAGTACCAACTCACTGAGCTGGCACTTGGCTGCTCAGTGTTCATATGAAGATCCCTGGCTGTTTCAAAACCAACGGCATCACAGTCTCTCCACTGTTAATATCGCGACGTGCTCGGGCGCCTGGACCATCTCCGCTGTAAAATTTACAGCAGGCAGAGACGACCGAACGTGGCTGGCACCGAGGCATAGTGCCTTCATTTAAATCGTTTCAGGGACTCATACACATTGGCGGGTGGTGACTAAAGCTCGGCTTGCGGCTCTTAAGCCGCTCATATCAATACAAAATATTAAAAAGATGTGCAAAGGCCATTTTCTAGGAAATGGGGATTGAATCCAGAATTCGCAGTCCTGTAATCCCATGCCGCCCGTCCCTGCTGATAGGATGTTCGACGTATGTAACATCCGTGATGTAGGATGTTGCTGTGGCTGTTACAGATTCGCTATGCATTTTCTAACCATCAGTTTTGAATCAAATTTTTTGTCACTACTTGAATGAAATGTAACGAACTCAGGCTCGGGCAGAACTGTGAATGTCTTTTAAAACTTCGCGGCATTTTAGACACATTCGACTTAATCATACCATGTAATGAACGCAACATTCACAGCAAAAAAGCATTGGGCCAAAAGAAGCCATTCTCTAAATCTTTCCTACACACACACACACACACACACACACACACAGATATATGTATATATATATATATATATATATATATATGTATGTATACACGAGTATATACCGACCATATCCTTCTCCAACCGTAATGATGAAACAAATGTACCGAACTTAGAGTGTTGTGGTAATTTTAGTCAACGCTCAGCACTTAAGATCAAGACAGTCAGCCTCTGACGCCAAATAAGGAAAGGGATGTCTGGGCCCGCAGCCCCAGCCCACGCCACAAAGAACAAATCACCGGTGAAAAAGAGCATCCCAATACCATCAAACACACATCGATATGTCTGAGATGTGTATGAAAACAGCCTCTCTTTGATACAGCGCATTTCCTTTTGATGTGGCTAATCCGAGAAAGCAGAAATATTCCCAGCAAGACCTCGGCAGTAGACAGCTATTTGGGTAGCCTAGTCACGTAGTGCTACATGCATGGAGCAGCTTTATTACATTTACAAGCCCCTGTCTTCCTCCATACTAAGACACAAGAAGAAAGGTGACATCGTGTTCAGTTTACCAATGTCGGGTGCAAAGTACGATATCGGACTTACATATGCAAAGACGCAAACGTAGGTGTGTGTGAGAGCATGAATGCACTTGGCGCTGTGAATCGTAACGATTGTCTTGTAGCCTAAAAGCCCGTGGCAATTGCGCAGATCAGATTCGGCGAAAATGAACTGCGAAAATCAAACCTTTTTATTCCTGCATCATCATTTAAGTATTGTTTTGCAGTGTACAAAATGAGAGATGTAAGGCTCATGTTACTCAAATAACTATATATGTAACTATATATATATATATATATATATATATATATATATATATATATATATATAGATGTAACCTTGTTCCACTTTCATGAAAAATAGGTCAACCTGAGCAAGGATAACTACGGCTCCTTAACATCGGCGTTAATCACCATGCATACTTGTACAGAATCAGCTATTATATTGAGTACTTTCAAGTGCGTGGATACATTGTTAGATATAGCTTGCATTTAGTATAATTCAGAGTGGTGCAAATAAGCTGTCGAGCTCCTGGCGTGGCTCAGATAATACCACATTCCTCGTTATGACATGGCGTGTGACATGTCATATGTGACATGGCATGTGGAAACTTCAGTCCTAAGTTTCCTTTAAGACAAACCTTAACATCTCCACTCGAATGTGGTACTTTTCTAGAGACTGGAGAAGTCAGCACCAGGCACGAAGCCATGAAGACTACCTAGGCTTAAGATCATACGGTCCATGGTACGCATAACACACTGTATCCAAAGCAACCAACTTTCGTGACATAACAAGGGTTGGGTCGCATTTTTTGTAACTGTTAGTAAAAGTGCTAGAACCAGCCATTCAACTTTCTTAAATTAAGCAGCAAGATGTTTTGCTCTGAATACATACCGTACATGTACCGGACGACAAATTTCACACGGTTATCCCAGCTGTAAGCCATTTCTGAAAAAAAGACACGTCAATATTAAAGGAGCATGACATCTTGACAACAAATGCATCACCATATCAGAGATATAGAGTTACTGTGCCATTACTGTGGTAATTTAGGCGAAATAGCCAATTTACCAGTAATGCCAAAGAAAACTTTAATTATGGACTAGTACAGATCTGATACACAAAGTAAACAATGGAAACAGCCAACGCAGTTGCACTACAGACTAGCACAATCGTACAAATATATCAGTGCCATTTAGTTACGTAATTCTTGCTGTGCTGACACACGGCCCTGTTCATTTTTGTCGTTTTTTAGGGTATTTCCGTATCCTCCATTTCACATTGCACGACAGCATTCGTTATGTGCGTGGATCACGATGGAATGCAGGCTATCCCTGTTTTGCGTTGGACCATTGGCTGGCTCAGACGTGTCATTACGTCATCTCGGAAACGATCGGGTCCCAAAAAAAACAAAATGGCGCCCAAGTGGCGAAATGCTTACCCCAACCATCTTAAGATAAGACGCAAAATAGGGATACCGCGCTTTCTATCGACATCCTGGTAAATGGTGGGAAAGAATGTAGGCTTCTATACGCATGCGCAGACTTTTTAAGAAGGATGGTGGGGCTGCTGATGCCGAAAGTTTCAAATAGGCCTTGGGTTAAGTGTCGACCAACGTCGAGGTAAATACACTCCTGTTAGTAGCATTATCAGTTTTGGAGTTTCAGTGCAAACAGGAAGTATAATAAAGTCATTTGATTTTGTGAAATAGTTGCAGTCCTACTGACGTTTCATGAAAACGTCGCCACAGAAATTAGCAACTCAAAACCAAGCCGGCAATCACACCCGATGCAAGCCTTGCAATGATCCAACATGACACGAATGTACTGAATGAGAAGTTCTTTAGGTACTCTCTTACTTTCGGAGAGTCTGCGCTTAGAAACCCTCTTACTTATTGGATTTCTTTTCAGAATTTTTTTCGGCGCGTCATTTCCCTTCAATGGCACAAAACCACTACGAAGATCTATCGTAACAATTACACCGACGAACTGCTCCACGCAGCGTGCCTGTCCGTTGCCGACCGCAGGGGTCGCGGAACAAGGGCAAACAACCGCCACCTTTCCAGGACAATATCGACACCTGCTCCACGCCCCGACGTCGAGCCGTCTTTTCAGTCGCCGGACAACGACGCCACCGGCGTCCGGCGGGGGACAGACGGGGACGGAGAGGAGAGGGAGGAGACGGAGAGGAGAGGGAGGGGACGGAGAGATCGAGCGGCTGGCGGAGCGCTCACCTGCCGCCTGACTCTCCGAGCCGGTCCGCCGCTGCTGACTGTCACACCGCCGCTGCCGGTCGCGAGCGGGGGCGCGCGCACGCCACCCGCTTATATACCGGCCGGCGCCGCCAAGCCCCGCAGAAGTCGGGCCCAAAATAGGGGTGCGGGCCCACCTGGGCGCAAGGGCCTGAGGACAGGTACGATGGGACTCCCTGGAGGACGGCTGAGTGTCGTCAGAGGGCACCGTGTTCTGCAGACCGCGGTGGCCAGATTGGAAAATGACCCGCATGTGCCAACGGCAGATCCAAGGCTTTATTCTTCATGTATCTTACGCATGCCTCTCTCACAGAATGCTGAACATACTCCTATGTTCAAATACACAGGTGTTGCGTTTCATGCAATGCATCGACATGTGTTTGCTGTATCGTGCTGATAATATTCGTTCCATCGTACTCCACGCATCTCTTCTAAACCAGGTAACATGAAGTAAAAATAATGCGGAGTACTTACCCATGTTCTGCGAGACCTAACCCCATCGGCAGGCATCGTCGTCGTGGACTGTTCATGGAGGGGATAAATTGCTTTGAAGGAGGCCAAACATCTAGGAGAACTCATTGTTTCCAAATAAGCGTGCACTGTCAAATATTGGGTTTCTGTGTTTCCTGGACTTTTTTGTTGGCCATGAGTGAACATCTGGACTGTGTTGATTTTGAAAAATTGTTCGGAAGTGAATTAAATATGCATTTCCCCCCCAACGCCTAGATTTACATTACTATACGCACAATTCTCAAGACCCCATACATCCAAGAACTAGTGCTAATACAGAGACAAAGTGAAACTTATTAAAACGCCACCTCATTTCGGTAAAAACATGTTGTGAGAATTCTTGCTTTGACCGGCCTTCATCTCTGAGAGACGCGGACACTCATACGCTGTCTTAATTAGCTAAGACCCGCATCTCAAAGGGGCTAAGCATTACAAAGTCATATGCGGTTACGTGGTAGATTCCGGACAAGTTTAAGGAATGAATGGAGATTTGAGGATCAGTCGAAGAAGCTTGACTTCCTAGCGTCGTGAAAGATCTAAGAAACTAAAAGGCAAAATTTATTGCCTGAAGGTCATGCTTTAATGTGTGGTCATTTATCTTATATCTTTAATAATTTATAGCTTTAGCTTGAAACTTATAGCCTATAGCTTATAGCTCATAGCTTTAGCTATAGCTAATAGCTTATAGCTTTAATTTATCGTCATTTCTGGTCAACGTCATTACGCAACAACAAAGATGATCGTATCGCCGGAATATTAAAAGTGGGGGCTTCAGAATGTTTCTCGTCATGTAAATTTCATTACGCAAGAAATAATGACTGTTAATGCGCTGATCCGGACGTGTTTCAATGTTCCATTTCGTTCTGTGGCACCGTGATTTTTTGAACGACACAAACACGTTTTACCTTCTATGACCCTTGACCTGGCATCAGGGGGATGTCATATAGGCCTCCCTTAGTTTTTCTTGAATAACTTCTAAAAAGTTAGAACAAACCCAACCAAATTTTTCGTACCTACTTATCAGTCAATTTTACATGTTTTAACATCAAAATCATTTTCATGCCATGTCAGGTCATGGAAATATAACGCCATAAGTAAACTATTGCACGCATATTTTCGCCTCTTCAGGCAGTGGCGCAAACATACTTCATTTCTTCGATAATATTCGCGGACATAATGTATGGGTTATTTGGCTTTACATAGGACACGGTACCCAACATGATATACAACCGTGAAACGCCTACATTGGAGGTCATACTAGGTCGAATGCGTGATGACAATTGGATTGATTTCCATGGTAGGTGACAGAAGTGGTTGCTGCTGATCTTCCCTATCTTTGAAGCCAGACAAGGATATCTGGATGCGCCTCCTAGCAATGCTCACTAAATGCAACGTGAGGTCATGTAAGGTCACGCCATAGGTAGATGTCAAAACGAAATGAAATACAACATTGCCTGTGGAAGACCGTTCAGTAACAGCAAAGAGGAATTATTGTCCCTTGTCAGAAAAAGAAAAATGACTATCTGTCCTGGCCTGGTCTGACCTTGACCCGATAAAGAGCAGACAGCCAGATCTAATTATCATGAGATACTGTTTCAGTTCTATACTTGACACAGCCAAGAATCCCGGCGAGGAATTATTGCTCTTCGTCAATAAGAGTAATGCAAGCTTATCTGACCTGACCTAGACTGACCTTGACTGAATGAAAAGCACTTCATGCAAAAGTGATTATCAGAAGGCTTTAATTCAGTCCTTTTTTGCCACTTAGATCAAAACGGTTTCAAGTGCCTATCTTTGGCATGTAAAATAAGACCATTATTTCACCTGACCTAGGTTGGCACTGATACGACATTTTTTTAACTTTTGAACATGCTTCTGATGCAGAAGACCGATAGCTTTGCTTTGATATGCATTTGAAGGCTCCAAGACCAATATTGCCGATAATATGATTTACGAACCGGTGCCAGTTTTTCCGACGTCGTGTGATGCGTTTTAAGTGATCTCTGACATCATCAGTCAAGTGACCAGATCCATCATAGTATTTTCTGAATCGCGAGGCTCAGGGCTATCGATTGGTGGCAGACCGGCTCAGATCCAAAGGTTAGATCATGAGCTAGCAGGGGATGCCCTTTTTGATGTTCCCAGGGAGTCGCGGGTGCAAAAACACGCCAGGTGGTGCCGGGTTAACTTTTATGCCACTGAAGAACACATAAGCATGATTATAACGACCAAATGACTTTTGTTTGACATTTGTACCTTTACCCAGTCACGAGACACGCATGTTGTAAGATCTGGCCTTAGTTGACCTGAAACGACCTTAGATGGCCTATATTAACCCGCCCCCGACTGGGGGGCAGTTGACCACCCCCTGAGGTTTCTTCCGGGATTGCGAGAGAACGAAACGTTGTGTACCTTTTGCTTCATCGTTTTTGCACCTCGTGTCAAAGTTTTGACCTCAGGTCAGGTCAGGTGTTTGACCTAAGTCAGGTCAAACAGACCTATGTCAAAAAAAGTTCAGCGCCCTCTAACCTTTTCGCAAAACAAGATATCACAATAATACTTTCAGGGATTAGTCATCTTGATAGATGCAACAAATCTTCTATCCCAGATTTTTCGGAATTTTCCGGGTCATTGACCTAATGTCAAACCCATTTGTAGGACATTTCGTCGTTTTTTTCGGATATTGACGGAATATTTCATAACATTTTTAGTGTGGAATGAAGCAGACATCTAGTTACCGTCATTGGGCAAAGTATCAATGACTTTCAGCCATTGACCTGAGGTCAGGTCACGAATAACTGTAGTGAGCCAAAATGTACCACCGTCAAAATCGGCGATGAATTACTCGGAATGGGTAGAAATTGGCAGAACTGGATTGTACAGACGTAAGTAATACCAGGAACCTAAAAAGGTTTGAAAAAATTGCATATTTTGGAAATAAACAGGCTGTCGCGAATAAAGCCCCGCCAATTTTGTAGATTGGTAACAATAAATTTTTCCAAAATCTAAGGATGAAAAACCATCACAAAAACGATTGAGATCAATAAAATTGACATGGATAGGTTTTTGTCGAAAATAAAAGAACGCTAAAATTAGTTGCCGTCAATTTCTTACTGCGTACGGCTGCGCCGCACGCAGACGGCCGGCGCGAAAATTGTTGTGTCTTTAACTCAACGTTTCGGCGTATATATTGAACAAATCTGAGAAATTAGATGTGTGTCGGCATTTGCGGACCTTTACTTGTGCCCTGGCGCCTTTAACTATGCGTTATTAGTCACAGCCCTTGAGATTCCGGCCGTTTCTCGGTCTGATGCAATCAGCAGTGAGAAAACATATATAGGACGTAAATTGCCTACGTATTATCTAAAACTAAAAATGAGACCAGTTTCGAGCTCTACTCGTCACAAGCTTTCCAACGGTGTGCTTATTTTTATCGTGCGACCAACCGTTCGTGAGTTAGAGGGAAGCCGTCAACTGCCCCCCCCCCCAGTCGGGCATGATCGTAACTGACCGACGGTCGTGCGCAGGTTAATCTGCTTCTCATGAAAGTTGCCATATCTGGCCAAACATTCGCATTGGTAATTCCAAAACGTACGCTTCAGGTAACTTTACCTGGGTGCCAGCTTCGACATGAATCAGAATTGTATTCCAATGGCTGTTGACCTGACCTGCCATGACCTTAGGAATAACAAATTGCTTTTCTTTTTAACAATTGAAAATAAATATTTCTGATTCTTTTCGGACAGTTCAGTACTCCAGACCATTAGATAAGACATCATATTTCCTTTTATTGCCTACATCTTTTGAACATCATGACATGATCTTGTTTGATTTCTTGGCCCTAAAATAATGACTCAAATTCAATAAACATGCATTCACTGTTCACAAAACTTGGCACGAATTTTTGACTGGTGTCACTCTCATCTCCGTTGCTCCCTTAGTTACAGAGGTCATGGGGATTCCTGAGACCCCCCTCCGGGTAAGCGAAGGGCAATTCGGACACCCGGGAGTGCGCGGGTTAATGTGGGCTCAACCCTTCAGCCATAGGCCATCTTCAGGAGTCCTGAAGACTCCTGAAGACGTTTATTCCATGTTAGCACGTATCTTTTCCGTGTAGACCCAAGTTTCTCCTGTTTTAAAGCAGATCTGATCTATTTTACACACTAATAACTAATAGTTATTACATATAGTAATTAACTAATAGTTATTACAAAGCTAAATGTAATATAATTTAGGGTCTTGGGTATAACCCAATCTCCTATAACCAAGTGAATTCGGAGAATTCGACAAAGATTCCAAGAACAGGGATAGATGACCCTTCACTTAGTTTCAGCTCTTAATGGCGAGGGTTGCATACCGAATCAAAGCAGGTTTGAAGATTTCAGAATATTATTGAGAGGTAGGATCTGACCGGGATTTTAAATAAATTATTTTTACACATTGCTGTAGGTCAAGCGTTAACGTCTGTGTGTGGGAAGGGACGTTCGGGGAAGGGGGGTGTAGAGGGAAGGGGAATAAGCTGTCCCAATTTCCAGAATCTCCAGCCATGATGCGAGACAATCTCAGGATACACCGACCGATAAATGCATGCCTCATATCATCTGGAACAGACGGCATACGTCATGGCAGTTCTATGACTCAGGATCGTTCTGGCAATGTTTTGCATAACACATTCACTAAGTGTTGGTTAAACTAATGTATCTTGGGTTGGTCAGCTTATGCTGGGTTACTAACTGTCAAAGAAAAGTGTTTGCTCTTTTAGCAGTTGGAGAATGAAGGCTTGGCTTTTTCGTTCATGAACTGCATCGCATTTCTAAATGCATCCTCTGTCCCTAATGTCTGTCCCTAATACACTACCCAAATCTAACACAGACAAGTGAGCACCATGAACGTTGATCCGGGATCTTTTTTAGTGCGGAAATCTGCTAGGAGAGGGGGCGTTTATTCCCCCTCCCCTGGTATATCAGGACATAAACGATAGAAATTGCTATAGTGCGGTTCGAACAAATTCCTGCGGCCTAATGTACAGCTCTGAATCCTCAGCAAGGGTATTTATTTACCGTATATGCACTGGACGCTCTTAGACCAGATATTGTTCTTACAGGTTTCAAAAATGAATGCAATTGGGACTCAAAAGGTAAAAGACATATAACTACGTCCAACATGCTGTCACGCACTCACCAATGACCCATTCAAAAAAGGGACGAATTCGTGAATTCGGATTCATGAAGAGGAGGACAATATAAAAATAATCATTCTCTGTACTTTGACCAATTGTTACGGTCAGAGCAATGTGAAGCAATTTCTTGTGGCTTTTTACGTATTTTATAAATGAAAGAAAAAGGTAAGTGTCTACCACTGGCGGTGCCAGGGAAAAAATGGGGGGGGGGGGCGCGAGTCTTGATTCACGATAATTTGTTCTACAAAATTGACGTTTATGGTGTGGCTGTATACATCTGAGACCTATAAGTTTGACATTACGTTACCAAGGCCAGCTTAAGAACTTTGGCCTTAAATGACTTCAAATAGTCTCAGAGCCACATGGAACGATATCGAGTCCATTCATTTCGCAGTGTTTGGAAACAATACTTGTGATTCAAATTTGCTACATTTGTAAAAGTCCTATTTGAGACGGTCGTAATATATGGTACTTGAGTGGACATCGTAGGTCACAGCTCCGTGACCTGACCTGATATCGAATTAAAACTCGAAACGAAAGTAGGGGGCACTATATCGAGTCATTTATATTCTGCATTTCACAATATCTACATAAAACCACATTTTGACTTTTGACCTTGACCTGATCCTGCGAAATGATATCAGACTAACAAAAGCGTTTTTTCTGTGTTTGCCTAAAAACCGTTTTTGGCAGCCGTTCTTCTTTTGCCTTCAACGGTGCCAAAAATGGTCTGAGATGCCTTCAAAAACCTGGCTTAACTCTGCTCTAGGGCAAAATGAAATTAGGTGAATTTGGCATAAAACGTAGCAAGAATACGTAAGGGAAGTCACCAAATTTTATGAAGCCGCCTTAAAAACTCTGAAAAAGGCGCAAAAAAAACCAGAGGGGGTGGCTTCTGAAACCCCATACGGGAAAAGGGTTAAGCACCCTGTGGTCACTCAATGTATCGGATATCTGTACGGAAAACCAACACCGCGCTCAAATGTTCCGAATGTAGAGATGACAACGCCATGTAAGCCATAGCTGCGCGTCGAAGCTAGCAATTTCTTCCGGGTTTAGAAATATTTCTATTGTAATAACCAAATCCATAGCATAATAAGTCCTATAGCTACGTTTAGACGACTTGCTTGTTTTATTTCCGCAACGGAACGAACACATGATCAGTGACGTTTATCACACAAATCTGTTCCGAATGCTTAGCTAGGGTGTTTGGAATCATAACTCGTGTTAAGCAATGCTTGTTGCACGGACTCTAATCTCTGCACCAGATCACGCAGTTCCAGGTTAAGACGAAACTGTAGGGCAAAACCATGACGTGCGGACATCGGGGAAACTGTCGCGGGATAGCCAGTGTATCCCTCTGCAGGTCCATTACACACTGACCTGCGGAAGAAAAAAGGCGAGCGCCGAGACGGACAAGAACGCACCTGGCCAGAATGGGAGCGGTGACAGACGCTCTACCAACTGAACTGCAGACCGACACTACAAGAGTAATTGGACCTCATTACTTCAGGGCTTTGGACCTAGGAAAAAGGTCAAACAAACGCGGGATCTACCGCATATATATCAACCTCCGGCTGGTCGACGGGCCCGTGCGAAGTCCCCTCAAGTTTCCTGAAGATAATGTACGAAAAAGCGCAGGCGCAGATACGGGAAACTCGGGGTGTCTTTTCATACATCTTTCACATCTTGAAGAATAATATGAGGCCATAACTTAAGGCCACGCCACGCCACTAACCTACGACAGGTCAAATTGAGCATAGTCCCAAAAAAGCAAATTGTCACAATGTTTTGTGAAATTTATCGATAGTTGTGGAATACCCACATCTGTATAGCAGGATTACAGGGCTGCTGCAGAATATTAATATGTCGGTTTTTAAAACAAGTTTCCAGGTCAGTGACCACAGGTCAGGTAAAATTTCTCTCCTTTTTTACGTTCTTTGCTGAATTTGTTGGTCTAGTTCAGCAGTTTGCAATGTTGAATACAAAGTCATTTGGTTGGGTATATATTAGATGACATGTGACCTTGGCTCAGGTGACGCTTCACGCCGACCTTTCCACGCCGCCACCGGACATAATTAATTTGCTTACAGTCCTGAGGCGTTTATCTGAAGTCACAGTCGCAGCCAGGGGGTCGGGGGACCCGGCCCCCTCTTAGCTCCACATTTTTCGTGAAAACCATTGCACATCGTCTTCCCGGCAGGCCTAGGTTTTTGTATGATTTCAGTCCGCACTGAGTTTCCCCCTTAAGAAGGTCCTGACTGCGCCCCTGTCTGTAGCCACATGTAATATGAAAACACCGACATTTGGGAATAACCTTACTTGCCAAGGACGACGTAATGTCATTCTACCTATTCCGACCTGGTTTAACTATTTGACGTATGCTGCTTCTTGCGACACCACAAATGATAAGAAATACTTATACTGTGTTCTGTACAATGTATACTGCTTAGTTCTTTTGTTTTTGTTCGCTGAAGAAAACCTCTCAGAAATAGCTTTCCACCATAGCCACGCCTATAACCACATTTTTATTTACTATCAGAAATCTCTAGCAATGCACACCAGAAATAACATGGTGGCACTTATTACGACTCACGGCTACTTGTTCCGGTCAAAACTCATCTTCAGGGTCAAATTCAAGGTCAAACAACGAGAAACGTCACAACCCAGAAAACACCAGAACGGGCACCTTTAGAAATTATTTCAGATAAAAAATGGAGTCTGTATACACGTGACGTCTCCATTCTGACCTTGTGAAACTTGATTTTGGAGGTCAAATTCAATGTGGAAGAACAGGAACCTCACAACGCAAAACTCAAAGAAGCGCTTTTTTGAAATGGTGTAGAAAACCAGTCGCTTTGTAGGTGACGTCTCTTTTCGCCCCTGTGGCACTTGACCCTGAAGGTTAAGTGCCACATGAGGCCATAATGGGAACGTTGCCTGCGTATGAACACGCTCTTCCTTGTGACGCTGTTCCCAACTGTGCCCTCCCCTAAGTGTTTTAGTTATGAGGCTTCTTGTTGCTTGACGTGTCTGACCTTAAAGATGACCTTTGATTGGACAAAGTTCAGCGTCCCCATGTTATTCCTGGTGTGAACTGCTGGTTGTTTCTGACAGTACATAAAAGAGTGGCTAAACATGGTTGAACGTGTGGCCAACTTCACACACGTCACATGTGACATTTTGGCATTGTGGCCGCGCCCACCATCTTGTGCCCAAGTGACTCAGGTGCACAATGGCTTGAACATGAGTGTTGCAAGGTAAAAGGGGCATTATATCGACCGATTTTAGATAATTTTATTCCGCTTCATGTCTGATCAATGGTCATGTAATAGATGATACCACAGGTACCAGAAACGAACGATTTAGAGGCGTTGAAACTTTAATGCTGGCTGGCCTTGTTTGACGTTAATGTGACGGCTGTTTACGTCTTCTGAATGTCAGACAGGCATCTGCTGCTGTTCCGGCCAAAACATACTCCTCTATATTTGGAAAAATGCGGCTACCGGGAGTACTAAAAAGCGATGTTGTCACTGAGCTTCATCTGAAACGGCTGAGTTTGGCCTCAATGGCCTCTTTGTTTGGCCGTATAGCAAATCAGGCCTTTTTACTGCCAATCCTAATAAAGCTGCCTACAAAGCTTCAGTATGGAGCTTGTCGGTTGAAGGTGTCCGCATGTAATTTGGCCTTAGCCCTCGCTCGGTGGGAAGGGTTTCTCTTTAGGACACCCTGCGTTTTCCTTCAATAACCTTTTAGTGACACGAGATAGAGCGTTTATCTCTTCTGTAGCTGAGTTTGTAACATTAATGCTCGTTGAGTAAAATTTGCACAATTTCTCTCGCAGCTGGTCGTTATATGTGAACTTTTTGCCAAGATCATGTGAGTCGTGTTTTTAACCAAACCTAGCAGAACATTTCATTCGTCAGAAATGAGGTATAACAATGTTGTGCTACATGCTTCCTTCATAAGTGTATTCGATTCAGGAGTCAATGACCTGATTTTAGTGTATCGCAAGGGAATAATCATTAGAGGTCAAGCCAGGCCAAACGTGTATATCAAACATTGATGGGATATGACCATCGACTAAAACAAGTGGAAGAGCTCTATGTTCAGGTAACTAATGTACTTGCACCCGACTACTGCACCGCAAATTTAGTGGCCCTAATTCGCGCAGCGCTTAATTCAGCCTTTTCCCGTACAATCGCGGCCGCCGCAATGAAGCGCAAAGATAGACCGTGTGCCCGCCTACCTGCACACCAAAGTTCGTGGCTCTAGCTTGAATGGCTTTCGACGAGGAACGATTCCCGTAAAACGACATGAGCGACCCTCGCGTTGACCTCGGAAACTAAGGTGGCCGCGACCCCAAAATAGGCATCCCCTTTCAGCCCGAGGGGAATCGGTGTGCCAAGTTCGGGACGCATGTCGTCGCTCATTTGACCTGTGACCCGATAACAGTATGGTGGGACTATCATGCCTCCCATTGCAAAGTTCAGCCACCACGACGTTTTCGTTGCCTGAGAGGTCACCAATTGAAATAGAACCAAGAACTATTGAGAGGCCACCCTGTAAGTAGCCACTCATTGATCATAATTGACCTAGAACCAAAAAAGCATGCATTTCCCGATAGCTAGACAACGACCAACACGCTGGTGATTGCAGAATCGATTTATTTTCATACATTTGGAAACCATATGGCTAAGACAGCTTCGACATAATTGGACACGACCTTTTTGAGGTCACTACTGTGGCCCGGGAGGCCGACGGTTGGACTGAAACCCAAAACTTGGATGTGGATGAGTAGCTCACGTGACGAACAAGACAATGGTTTTTACCGCGTTGCTCTAACTTTCTTTGTTCAAAAGTTAAGGTGTGGGGGTGTGCGGTTGTTTTATGACCACTTCTCGCCGGGAGAAGGTGTAAAAATGACCTCACCGGGCAAGGGTTGATATTCACCTGTTTGCAAAAAAACACGTGCTTTCTTCTCCATACTACCGCCATGACCTTTCCAACAGCGTTTTTACTTTTTTTGAGGCTCCTACAGTTCTCGAAGTCTTTTGCGAGGGTCTTCTCATGAGCTCTCCCGGGCCGGCAAAGGTGGATTCGGGTGTCAGACTGGCGGTGGTTTGGCAAGTCATGTCACAATGCCAACGTGTTCATTTTGGAAGTGTCTTATATGTCACCGATGCAGCGTCAGTGAAGAAGAAAAATCGCTACAAAAGTCGAATGTGCTTTGAAAACTGTAATTTGATTTCATGACAATGTTTTTTTTTTATTTCATCCGAACGATTTCTTGCGGTGATGTCTGGAAGCGGATTCGTGCTGAGCAGAGCTTGTTGCACGAACTTTGAACTCCACACTCAGTAACGAGATTTCGGGAAACAGCTGATTTTGTGGCAAAAGACAAATGCGCCGTCAAAGATGTGACAGGACAGTGTGGTAGCCGGCATGGTCGTCTGTTGGCCAGTTACCAGCTCAGCCGCGGGCGGGGATGAAAAGAAACTGTCTTTCCAGGAAGGGAAGATCAGCGCTCTCCCAACAGGGCTACAGATGTTCTGTCAGTGTCCTAAATTAGGCAGAGAGCACCATACCATATTTACCTCCCCGCAGAGCTGCCGCTACGGTCAGAAATACCAGAGACAGAGCCAGATTAAAGTCTTTACAACGTGATACAATGGACAAAATACGGAAACCTCTTCCGAAGCACAAAATCGCGGATTTAACGTACAGAACATGTTTTGCATTCGATATGTTTTTGCTGGCTATGCTGGAATATGTATTCGCTGGATATGTGTAAGCCGGTGTCACTATGCTCTGTCATTTGAAACTGGACATAACTGAAAATTTTTCCCTGGCTCTGCGCATCTTTTCAATGGACTCATGAAGGTATAACTTAACCGTTCACGCTGGAACAAGAGCTGTCGCAAAATCTCGTTGCCTTGCAGTGCAAACGGTAGCGCTTCATCCTCTTGCAACTTCGAGCTCCTCTGTCGTGCAGCGGTGGCCGACGTGCCAGACTGTAGCACGGCGCAGCGGACACCGCTTGTCGCCGGGAGCCGCTGCCGTGCTGAGCCGCGCGACCGTGACGGCCCATCCCCTGGGGCGGTGCCAAGCAGGCCGACACACGAGCCGCCGGCCGAACTGGACACCGTGCCTCGGAGGAAACAGACCACTTAGTCGCGCCCTCCTGCCGCGCGGCGGAAGGCCGGCAGGTACTGTCCCAGCGCACGTGCTCTCACCGGATAAATGGTGCCGTAATGCGCCGTCCGACTCCGGACGCGTGGTTCAAAACCAGTTTGTCCGGCGAAGCGAAGAATCATTCTCCGCTTCACCAGACAAACTAGTGTCCATGATTTTGCTGTGAGAGCCATTCTGGTTTTTAAGCTCTCATAAATTATCATGATTTTACGGGTCTGAGAATTTACAAAGGCCGTATTGGCTTTCCCAGCAGAACTTCCCACAATGTGTTGTAACAGTAGCGGATTTATAGTCGGTTCACGACCGAAGCAGGCCATAGGTCTCGTTTTGGATTGTTGATAACGATTTTCCAATGCTACGTATGTCTCTGGCGCCTGTCCTGCCGACAGTCCATCCTGCCAACACTCCACCTTGTCGACAAATGTACCCTGACGACACTCCACAGTACCGATAGCGCACCCTGACGACCCTCGACCCTGCCGATAATCCACCCTGTTCGGCGTCGCCCCTCTCAACAGTCCATCCTGTCGACAGTCCCCCGCCGACAGCCGCCTGTTGCGACAGTCGGACGGTGGCCGGCGGCCGCACGTCCGCGCTGTCCGGCCGTCGCCGCCGTCGGCGCCGGCGCTGGCAGCAGCCGCCGGCGCCGCTGCCAACCGCGAGTGCATGCAACATTGTCCGGCCGCAGCACGGTCAGATAAAAACGCTGGCAGCGGCGGCCGCCAGCGCGCGCGCCGGCGACTGCCCGCCCGGCTGCCACTAATTAGTTTCAGGTGGGACGCCGGGCAAACGGCCCACTTACTGCCCGCTGCTGGCCGTGGAGACGGCGGCGGCGGTCCTGGCCCGGACTGCGCCTGGACGGACGGCGGCGCCGGCCGTTCGTCCGGCCACCGCTGAGCACTGCTGCGGCCGAGCGACGACCGGATGAGTCTCCTGTTTTGGTCGCGATCAGATGGCGCTGCGGCAGTGACCACCAGCGAAGAAGCAGCAATGGGCAGACGAAACAAAAGCCGAGGGCTGAGTCTCAGTTTAGGTCGATGTGCCTTACGCTGATAGGCTATTACATTCGGTTTATACTGAAGTTTCTTGTCAGGACTCGTGATGACTAATTCCATTCGCTTTGGCGCTTGATGTTCAGTTCTGGAGTAAGTTGGCAGGTAGCCAACAGAGGGTCAAGCTGATTAACACACGGACGTGTGGCATATTTGACGGCACGTTAAACTTCCGCCACAAAATCAGCCACCCGGATCTGGGCTACTGGGCGCAGGGTCCAAGGTCCAAGTAACGACTTGTGTAACGATTTCCGTTTGGCACGTGCTCCTGGTTCAAACTTCGCCAGAACAAATTGTTGGGATCAAGTACAAATGGATTCATTAAGTATTTCAAGACAAGCAGGCAAGAACGTGATGCACTATGCGACGAAAAGACACGAGCTGCACCAGAACATTACCCCGGTGTAGGAAAGAAGGTCACGTGGGCACCACTTGTTTCTCGTCCGACTTTCACTGACGGTGATGCTGTTTTTACCTGGCCCGTTTCCCGGCGGAGGCGACGCGCGTGAGTACCAACGCCGCTGCGATAGCGCTGTTTGGCAGAGCTCCGAGCCGCAAGGGGCCATCCGTCACAGACCGCAGGCTCTCCTCACGGCCCCCTCGGACTCGCACCACTGCTCTCGGCGAGCGGCCGATCTTCCCCGTGTCTCAAGCTTCTCCAGTTCGACCCGATCGTCTCGAGGCCTCCCCGGAGCCGGCTGGTTTCTCGGCGTCCATTCATCTTTTGCGCTGCCGACCGAGCTCCGATAATTAAACTACGTCGAGAGCGGACCCTTGTGACTGATTTAATTACTGCGTGGTGGCTTGAGGCTCGCCGCAACATTTCAGGCCGTTTCTCCGTTTCTCTCGCGGCTCCCTCTCTACATGAAGTCCCAATACCAGAAGGACGAGGTCAGCTGTGCGCGAGCCACGTAACGGTGCGACCACGTCAAACCTGCCAAAGTCCGACCACTCCATCGGGATCAACAGGTGACATCGAACGCGCCGCACGTGACGGACAGCGTCCAATCCTTCCCACCCCAAGGGGCGGGGGGACGTGACGCGCCGTAAAGCATCACAGAGCCTTTTCTCTCGCCGCCTCTCGCCGCCTGGCGAGAGAAGAAGCTTTGGCTTGTAGGCTTTCTTTGGCGGCCGGCCTGGTCGTGTTTTGCCGCCGGCCGTCGCTCGGCACCCATGCTGCCGCAGGAGACAAATGTTAGCTGTCACACCGGGCGGCTGTCGGACTGTCACGCGGGAGCGACTGTCACCTTGTCACGCTAGGGGACTGTTGCGTGACGAGTCATCCTCTCACGCGGCGGCGGTTTCCAGCTGTCAGAGCGAGCAAATGTCGTTCTGTTACGTTGGAGGGACTGTCAAGCCGTCATATGATGCCATCTGTCACGGTATCATGCAGGGGAGTCTGGTTTGCTGTGACGAGGGAGCGACTGTCAGGCCGTCCCGCATTGCTAAATGTCACGCTGTCAGTAGGTACTGTAGTGGTACAGTACAGTACAGTATGGTACTAATGGTACAGTAGGTACCATCATCATGACTGCCAGGCCGTCGACAGTGGGCCTGTCACGCATTACGCAGAAGGGTATTCGGCGCTGTCACGCAGGAACCAAGAGCTGGCAGTGATTGGGCCGAACCATCACGTAATCGCTGAAAGACACACTACGGTAATCCATGTAAACGTCCTGTAATCGACAGATCCGTCCTGCACATAGGTGGGACATAGGTGGGCTCATATAGATTTGCGTCGAAACCAAGCTTCACCAACCAAAGTAACGTGTGTCCTCACCCCAACCGATCTTATTTAGGAGTCCTCTTATGGGGAACTAACGCCTCTAGCAAGAGTTCTCGCACGTGTTTCTGATAAGCTTTTGCAATCTGCTTAACCAGTACAACTTACCAAAACTTAACGCAAAACTTGCCGGAAAATCACCCTTCACCGGATGTCCGAGAGAGGGTGTGGGGAAAAGGGGGAGGGGACGGGAGTCCTGCTCTGTGCTGTTCACGAGACAGGCCACGTTTTCGTAGTGGAGCATCATTGTCGCCCTGGCAGAGATTGATATGTCCACGTATACTTTCAGGACTTTTATTTGTTGTTTTCCTTTTTTAGAAAACTCGGAGCTACAGCTGAAATCGATCTGAATTCAGTCGATTTTAGCCTTCATCTGTGTCCAAAATTCGCTGGTCAGACACGTCAGTCGTTATCGGTACCCAATCGATTATCGCATTTTACAAAAAATCAGGCTTAGTGCAACTTTTGCGCAATAGCACAACTTACGGCCGCAGACGGGACTCAGCGCAGTCATGCTCTAGTAACGGGAAACAGCATTCAGGATACTTGCTTAAACTTTGGTACATGAATACGGACTCTCATCGTCGCTTTTGTGCTTCATTCGCGTGGTCCGCCTCGAAAATATTGCCGGAATCATTTCTCCAGTCGACGCAATCGGTAATCATATGAAGGTGGTGAGTGAACTGCAGGTGCACGGCTTCGGGAAGACAGGAGCTGAGATATGGCGGCACCGGTCTGCCAAAAGTGGGCGCAGCCACCATTAGTTTTTCACGATGGAAGTGAATGGTAAACAGCTTTGAGTGGCAGCATCAGTCACCGTCAAATGAACACGGGTTTTCTGGAGTCCACTTCAGGCGTCCTAACCGTCCTTCCCACTTTATCTGCTTGATTAGGAATCTGAATTGCCAAAGGGACGTGGAAGTCAAGTGGGGAGTATCTCGCTTTGGAAGCACGCACGGAATGTTTATCAGCAATATCCAACCGCGGAGGGCCGGGAAAGCGAAGAAAATCAAGTTATCTGGAGATCGATTGCTCACAATTAATTTTAAATTAGACCAGAAGTATGAGGCTGGGAACCCTTGCAACATTTCAGAAACGAACAAGATACAGGCTGATATTACAGTGGCTGTATTGTGATTTTGGTTTGCTTTCTTAATCCTATTCCCGGAGGGCTAGACGGTATAGCCGATTCCCGGCAGGGGGATTCAGCCCCCCCCATCCCCGAGATCTCGAGAACTACAGATCCGATTTCATCGCAACAAACGGTAATCAGTTTGCCATGACTTTAACTGCACTTTTATAAAAAGATGCCTTCAAAATTTTGAAAGGAGTAGACACAAGGGGAAAACAAGTCAAAACGGGGGATATTTTTGGACTGGTTATAGCTCTCTTGTTTATGGACTGATTTTGGGCGAAATTGGCGTGAGTCAAGAAATATAAATGGAATTTTTACCATTGGTCCATACATTTAAAATTTCAAAATAACTCATAGGCGTTGAGAGGGTTTCGAAAATATGATTAGTTTTTCAAGAACTGAACTAACAAAAAAGTCAACAACACTTTTAAGTTTCC
This sequence comes from Capitulum mitella, assembly GCA_030062745.1. Classification (NCBI taxonomy): domain Eukaryota; kingdom Metazoa; phylum Arthropoda; class Thecostraca; order Pollicipedomorpha; family Pollicipedidae; genus Capitulum; species Capitulum mitella. Next base: position 5,460,811 of record CP099841.1, on the reverse strand, counting down.
ACTAGTCATGTTATGCTGAAGAGGTACAAATCATGTTACATTGTTTGTATAATGTTACCATAGGCGGTGCCAGGGACATGAGAAAGGGGGAACTGTAATGGTCACGTTTTCTGCAGGTCAGTCTACGACCTTTCACCTTAAATGACCTCCAATGAACTTAGATTTACTTGGGATGATCTTGAGTACATGCCATATTCTTTGAAAACGTTCGCCATCATTTGAATTCACTCTATTTCTAAAATTTCATTTTACGGTTGTTGTGATATAGGGTGCGTGCCCCGACATTTTAGGTCATAGCTCGGTGACCCGACCTGATGTGAAGCTGAAACTTGGTACAAAAGTAAACGGCACTCTTGTACGTGATATGTCTTTCAGATTTGTTATTTGGAGATGAAACACAAAAGTTATTACCATAAAACCAGATTTTGACTTTTAACCTTGACCTGACCTTCTAAAGTAATCTTAGATTAACAAATTGTATTTGCGTGCTTGCCCAAATATTTACCTATACGTCTATATAAAGTTTTAAGTTTTGACTTAAAAACACTATTTTTGGACGGCATGTTTCTTTTACCCTTAAAAGGGCCAAAAATGGCTTGAGGTAGCTCCAAAAAAAACGTTGCCTGGCTCCGCCCTGAGCAAAATAGAATTATGAATTTTTTGTACAGTGCAAAGAAAAAATAGCTAGAAAAAGTCACCAAGCTTCGCAAAGCTGCGTCAAAAATCCTGGAATTGACAAGCCAAAAAAAAAAACGGGAAAGGCCCCCTTGCCGGGAACAATGTTTAACCCTATTCCCGGCAGGGGGGGGGGGGGCTGAATCCGCCCCCCTCGGGTTTTTTGCTTACCAATTCCAGGCTTTTTAACGCAGCTTTACGAAACTTGGTCACTTTTCCTAGCTATTCTTTCTACGTGTCGTGACAAAATTTCAAAATCCTATTTTGTTCAGGGGCAGAGCCAGGCAACGTTTTTCGGAGGCACCTCATGCCATTTTTGGCTATGTTAAGGGTAAAAGAAAAATGGCTGCCAAAAACAGCGTTTTTATGATAAAACTTAAAACTTTATATGGATTTATAGCTAAATAGTTGGGCAATGTGCAGATGTAATTTTGTTTACCTGAGATCATTTTACAAGGCCAGGTCAAGGTCAAAAGTCAAAATTTGTTTTTTCGCAATAATTTCGGCGCCGTTTTTTGAAATGCCAAACACGGAATACATATGACGAAGAAGGATGCCTTCTACTTGTGTACCAAGTTTCAGCTTGATATCAGGTCGGGTCACGGAGCTATGACCTAAAATATCCGTGCGCGTACCCTATATCGCAATAGCCATAAAACGAAATTTTTGAAATATAGTGAATTCAAATGATTGAAAACGTTTAAAAATAATATTAAATGCACAGGAGATCATTCCAAGTGACCCCAAGGTCACTGGAGGGCATTTAAGGTCAAAGGTCACAAGTTGATCTGAGAAACGTGTGACCATGACAGTTCCCCCCTTTTCATGTCCCTGGCACCGCCTATGCTAACATTATACAAACATTGTAATGCGATTTGTACTTCTTTAGTATAACATGACTAGCAGAAGGCAAAAAAAGGTGTTTGCCTCTTTTGTTCATCCAGTTGTTAGGAAACTAATCCTCCTATTTTTGAAACCCTGTGAACGCCCATGAATTTTCTCAAAATTTCAGATTTGCGGACCCATGGTAAAAGCCCTATCCATAATCTCTCGATTCATGCCAGTTCCATCAAAATCGGTCGATAAACAACGGAGTTATAAGAAGTCCAAAGGTACCCCCCATTTTGACATTTTTGCCCCCCTGTATCCACAAATTTCAAAATTTTGGAAATTTGTTTTTATAAAAATGTAGTTCACGTCACGGCAAATCGATTGCCGTTTGTTGCGATGAAATCGGACGAGTAGTTCTCGAGATCTCGGGGGGGGGGGGCCGAATCCGCCTCCCTTCCGGGAATCGACCATACCGTCTAGCCCTCCGGTAGGGAATAGGGTTAACGAGGGTGCGTACCAGTCACGCGGGTTGGACAACCATAATCATTTTTCAAAGGCATCACTCACGGCACTTTCTGTCGTCGTGTGATGTGGGCAGGTGCTAAACGGACGTAGGTGTGACAGGATCAGCATTTAGTAGTCATGACGCCGCATTAAAGAAGTTTTCATCGCCTTGTTCTGAGTCCAAGAGACAGAAATTGGCGCCTGAACTTTAACTGCGTTTTGATTTGTGGTGGTCTGGCGTCGCGTGGGGGGTTACGTTCAACTCTACGTTCCGTTTAAATGCAGACCATCGAGCATCGTTGAATATGAATCGTCTTAAGAATGAAATACTGCTTCTGCATGATTTGTTATTTTTGTTATCCTCGGAAAATCAGTGATGTGTTCAGTTATTTTCGCTATGAAGTGTTTCAGCTGTCCCAGTCAGTTGCCGAATTGAGCAACGTGTGTATTTCATCACGGGCTGAGGATGGCACCGATGGTCTTTTTATGCACTTTAACCTCGCCCCACATCCGCCATGAAATCTAACCGTTTAAGACTATCTTGTGAAACAAGGTCCTAAAAATGGATTGGACAACGAATTCTTTCAGGAGCACACATGTCATTCTTCAGACTCTCGACGCTGCAAATTATCACGAAACTGTACGTATGTATTCTACTTCAATAACTCATGCGCAACCAGGCATCAATGCGCCTCCCTTCGCCGTTTTTAAAAGTAAAAGTTGAACGCAAAGTCCAAGGTTTGTTTGCTCACGCCGTCATGCGAAGATTTATCAGTTCACCGAAGGCATGACAATTCGCGACGGCTACGGACAGTCTTGTCGGGCCGATTTACTCGGTACGAAGAAAAAGAGAGGGAAAAAACAGAGAAGGGGTGGGAAAGAGAGAGGAAAGGAAAAAGGGAGTAGGAGAGAGAGAGAGAGAAAAGAGGCAGAAAGGGCGATAAAGGAAGCGACATAAAGTGAAACATGGACGAAAGAAGAATAGCAGGATTGCGAAGAGAAGTGGAGAGAGAGAACAAAAGACCAGAATAAGAGACATATTCCAGGGAGCATACTACCTAAGATTTTATTTGAGGTGAAAAAATTATGTTGTGTTCTCCAAACAAATAATGGCCTTGATGCCGGCCAGTTCTGGCTTGCTTTTTCATCATTAATTGCGTTCTTTTTTAACAGTCTAGCTTTAATCTAACCTGAAACGGTTTTGGCAGCCAGGTTAAAAAATGATGATTTGTACCAGATAGGTTTCAGTCCTCCAACAAAGGCAACAAAGGTCCTCTCTTTATTCGACGCATACTTGTCTGTATCAGATCCATAGACGGTAGCATGATTTTTTTTTAGTTCCGTACCCTTTAATGGGTAAGCAGTAGCGCCCTTCCGTGTCCGAATGATCCAGTGACGTTAATGCCAAACTTGAACATTCATGTTGGATGAATGTCTTGGACCGATTCACGTTGGATCACACCACTCCTCGCTTTTTTGGAGGGGGACCCACCATTCGCATTGCTTGCTCTGTACTTGTTCTTCCCCCAGGCAAACCGGCACTGAAACGGCACCTGAGGCTCGCCGGAAGTGTTGCCAGCGCCGACCTTCGGCAGCGGTCTCCTGTGGGAGTCGTCGCCATCACTCGACGAGACGCCGGGCCGTAGACAGGTTTCACAGGACCACTGTCAGAAGTATTGCGCAGACTGGCCGTCACCAGCCCACGCCTGGAGATAAATGTCGCACCAGTGAGTCCCCGTCGTAGAAAGAGTGAGAAAACGAGGCAGAGCCCTCGTTCTCTCCCACTCTTCTACTTCCTTACTTACTCTGGCTCTCTCTCTCTCCCTGTCCCTCTCTTTCTTTCCTTCTTTCTTTCAGCCCTCTCGTCTTCACTAAATCTATCCAGCAAAATGGTGACAGGCGTTCTCACAGCTCTCCAAGCAGAAGAACCCGGAGCTTCGCCCAGACCAGAGCCGCCACTGCGGCGGCCGGACGGCTGCGTCGCACGACGGGGAGGCCGTCCGGTTCGACGTCGGCGGGCAGTTTGCGTCGACGGCGATGGTCGCAGCCGCGCCCTCCCGGCCTCAGGGTCCGGCTTATGGCGGCGCGAGGTGGGCTCTGCGGGCAGAGCGGCCGTCTGCCGACCAGTTCGGCACCGGGGATCAGGGGCGGAGCGTCGGCTGCAGCCCTCGATCGTACGGCGGCAGCCCGCCCGGCGCGGCGACCGAGCATGCGCTGAATCCGCCACTGGCACTCCGGGCCGTTGCAGGCCCCTGCTCATCGTCGGCCGACCTTGAGTGGGTTTCCACTGACAGATATCGCGGAGCGCTTCTCCTGTGTTCTCTAGCTCCTCGGCCCGCATGGTGTTATTCATGACTCGACTAACGTTCCTTAACCATGGTGGAAAAGATAGCGAGTAACGCGAGATGTGGAATAATCTACGTGGAATTACGGAATTACTGTACAGATACGGAATATGAAACTGGAAAATGTAGAAGTAGATGCGGAAATGTTTATAATAGTATTGTTTGAAACTGATTATTCTTTTCGACAATTCGCACGGGATCTTCCCTTCAGCAGTTTTTCGATGAGTCAAAACTCGCAGTCCTTAAGATGGAGAGAGCATAAACTTACGGAATGTTTGTGGCGAGGTATGTTTCATGGTATTCATGATTTTTTTACCGTTTTCATCGGTGCGACAAGAAACACTTCTAAGGACACAAATGGAGTTCAGAAATTAACCCTATGACAGAGTCGCTTTGTAGTTTACGTAAGCAGCTTGGATGTTAACGTTTTAAAAATGAATTTCAGAAGACAAGGGACCGTAATGAGAAGGATTTGACCTGAGTCTAATGTCTTATCCTCTCGAGGCCCGTGGATAAAATTTTCTGGCGTGATATATATAACCAGATATTTCCGAAAATGACTGGGGATTGGGAGGATGTCTCAATAGGATTTTAGGCCATTTATGTCCAGTCAATGCCAGACGCCCATATATATATGAATTTTATGTAATTCAACTAGGAGGGTCAACACACCCAGCCCAACATTATGGTATATCACCTGCGTGGCCTTATGACTCGTAATATATTGTGATGTTTCTGCGGACTACCTCAAGAGGTTAAAAAGCCACTGTGCTCTGGTGCTGGAAGCAGTTTTGAATTGGGTTAATCCTCACCTCGCAGGTGTTACAAACGTGGTACAATTTTTTTTTTGTCCCCCGCTGATCGCACATGCTTATTGGTGACAGCATAGGCCCCAGCAACATCTCCGTTGAAGGTCTCGCCATTCATTTACTACGTGCGGTGCTGTTCAAGAGACGTGCTTTAGTCACGCCAATGAGCTGGCTCAGCGATTGTCTAAATAAATATCCGCCTGTGCTGACATGCAAGATGCGGAAATCTTTGAGCGGAGTTCGCGCTTCAACGTCTAGAGGACTTGCAGGCTGCCACCCGCCGCAAGCCGCTTCAAATGTCAGCGGCTATTTTCGGCGGCGACAGCAGCTTCTGCGAGTAAACGGGCCGTGGGCGGCGCCTACGGAGCCAGAAACTGGCCGCGTCCCGGCGCCGGCTGCAAAGCCTGGCGGCGCCAACTTCCGCGGTCGCCTCCGGCCGCGGCCGCCCGGGGCGCGGCCGCGCCGCGTTGCCGCCGCCTGCGGCACGGGTTGCCGTTGCCGCTTATTCTGGTCGTGCGGCGTCGTTTGGCAGGGCCGGCTGTCGCGGAATCCAGGCCGGGCCGGGTCACGGCTCCGGGCCACGTGACCGCCGGCGGCACTGTCGCGGGCGGCGCGCGTGGCCGGCAGCAAATGGGCCGACGTGCCCGCCGCCCGGCCATGCGAGACAGGCCGGGATGCGTCTGGAGAGACGCCGCCGCTCGAGGCCGGGCGGCAGCGCGCGGGGCTGCCGCGGCGCGAGCCACACGGAGCGAGCTCATTCCGCCCGAGTGCATTGGGCCATCTCTCCGCTTCATGGGCGGCGAGATGTCGTCCGCGGCGCGTGGAGGTAGTTGTCTCGCTGAAGCGCGCGACGGCTGAAAGTGGGCAAGTTGTCAAGTGGCATCATCTCGGGTGACGCGTGCTTGCATTTTAGGTTTACGCAGCTGTGCGTTGCCAACTTCTGAACGAGGACAATTGTGATATGAGTTCCTGGGAAGGGAAGGGGCGGGTTATTTGGCAGTGGTTGACGCCTTTCTAACGCATTTATTTCAGACTTATTTTTGAGCAAAAACGAGACGAATTATACGGCGCCACTGCAATACAGTACACTGTCCATATTTTTATTTCGAGGCCTTCAATAATCCAGAAGCCTCTGTGGCGGTCGCCCAGCTGTAATTATCGGGGCGTTCCACGCACCTCACGGAGGCGCCATCTCTATCTGTAGTATGGTCTAGTTACCGTCGTCAAGAGTATAGGCAGTGGCTGTCCTCGCTGCGGCACATGCCGTTTTCTATGTGCCGTTCTGCGGCCCCTGCAAAGCAATGTTTCAGTTGCTGTATCGCAATGCCTTGGGATTCAACATTCCTCTAACTGGAGTGACGTTGAAAGTGTCACTGCTGGCTAAAAAGTAGAAATCGGGGGTGGCCAAAAAATACAACGATCTTAAGAAAGTGTTGGTGATTTAGTCATTATAGTGTAGTGTTGCCATCGGTCAAATGCTCTCGAATTGCTCAGTCAGTGAAATGATCCCGGAAAGATTCATCTTACACGTTATGTCGCCAACGCTTCCTCAAGCCTTTCATTTCCCCAGCACCAGTGTTCAATGCTCAGGAAAACCGTATGACAGGAAGCATCCTTTTTGTCTACGTGTATTTCACTCACTCGTTTAAGTCCAAGACCCATATAGACGAGGTTTCGTTTGTACTTAGCAGTTTTGTCTCGCGTACCTTTGTCGAGCGTAATGCTGGTGTAAGTTTTAAGGTCAGGAATTTGGTATCTTCCATGACTGCAGCGTTGTGTCTTTCAAGTTCATTTGCGTATTTTGTCGGTATCTCCATTGTGTTTTCCCCTTTACTGCAATTGTTCCTGAAGACAGCAAAGGAACGCTGCATTTCACATTTTTTTTATTGCCTGCCACCATTTACGTTCCTCAGGAATTAAGTAACTTCCGTGACTGCAACGTTGTGTCTTAAGTTCGTGAAATACATTTTGTCGTTGTCGTCAGTGTGTTTTGCCCATTACTGGAATTGTTCCTGAAGACAGTGACAGAACGCTGCATTGTACCTTGTTGTTTATTGTCCTCCAACATTTACATCTTTACTAGGTTACATATTCTCCAGATGCTCCGAAAACGAGCAAGATCTTAACGACCAAATTTTATTTCATGCTGTAACGCCCGTTTTGCCCACATGCACTCAAGGTGTGTGATCAAACCGACGCTCTTTTTGTTTGATCTCTCCGCTTGGGTGCGTTTTAGGGAGGCGGGCATGAAATAAAATGTCAATCATTAAGACCTTATTTGTTTTCGGGAGTGTATGAAGTGTCTATCGGTCAGTGAAGATGTAAATGATGGAGGGCAATAAAAACATCCAATGTATCGTTTTTTTGCTGCCTTCAGGAACAGTTTAAATAGTACAGGAGTTTGATTGATGTGGCTTAAGGTCTAATACATGCCAGAAAGAGCTCGTTTTCCTGTCTTTTTATGGTGCGGTGTACAATTGCACCGTGCTAAAACTGCGGCAGGGGCGTTTATTTACCACAAGGCTTTCCTTCCACAGAAGGATGTAAGTAAAACTACTCTTTTGCACGTTTCATTTCGGACGGGAAATACAATGAAATTTTGTTTTATTTTTATTTCACTCTTTGACATGTCATACCATGAATATTTTTACACCATAAGACACGAGATAAATATCTATTGTGGTGCGTGTACACTGGGAGCGTAGAAGTGTTCCCATAAGTGCCATGCTGTATTGGTTTACGCTGGTGTAGTCAGGGGTGTAGAAATATTACCATAGGGGTGGAGATTTTGGCGCCGTAGAATTAATCTGGGTAGGAACGTTTTGTTTTGTTTTGTTTTGTTTTGTAATCGCGATGGAATTTTTGAACACTGCTGGTGTGAGATTATTCATCAACTTCCCATGCTAAATGGCTTACACCGGGTGTAATAGTGGCATAAAAAGAATCAAATAGGGATGAGGATTTTGGCACGATAGAATTATACCAATTTTAGGTGTACTTGTTTTTCACTGTACACTGTGTTTTAACCCGACCGTCCCGTTCTGTCCTTTTTTACAAATGAGTCCAAAAAGTCCAACGTTTGCACCGATATAGCAACATTTCTTATATCTTGTGCAGTTAAAAAAAACGACAAGGCCCAGGGGGTTTCCCCTAAATGGCCGTTTTGCCCCCTCCCGCCACTTTTGAAAACGTTCCGCCTCAACATCCGTTGGGCGGTCCAAATCTCTTTCACGCCTCCTGGGGCAATGATTGTCCCTGCTTCAGTCTGAAGCAGATGGGGATAGCTCAACGTAATTGTTAATGGTCACGCAATTCAAACTCGGTGAACATTTGCAAGAGGCAAATTTCTTCAGTAGTGTCATCTGTATGCCTAGCCGGTAAACAACGTTTACGTTTTTCACCACTAGAAATAATAAACTGGGCACATGGTGATATTGTTTTGTTTTCGTTTTTTCTTTTCTTTCCTTTTGCTTTCTCTTCTGGTTAGATCCGAATGGTTGCTTGGGTAATGTTAGAGATCGGAGCCCGTGCCAAGCGTAACTTGTTGCACGTACTTCGACCCGTGCATCCGATCGAACAATTCCAGGTAACGGCTGATGTGGTGTCGACAGTTTAACTTGTCGCCAAGAGCACAGGACGATGTGATAATCAATCTTGACCCTACACTGGCCAGTTGCCGGCCGACCAGCGGGCCAAGTATTGAGCGCCGAGGCGACTCGAACCTGTCTTGCCAGGACGGGGGGATTAGCGTTCTAATCAGCATCTGATTTAGTCCTCTATCGTTATCATACTTATCAGTATGTTGAAGGGGACCAGGGGCGGATTTTCGTACACTTTGGTGGGGCTATGGCCTCACCATCTTTGGTTTTGGCCCCACCTACATGGGTTTTGACTCCATCAACATTGGCTAGAATTGGCTAGACTAAATGTGTGGCAATAAAAGTACACATATAAGTCACTTTTTATGATTTATATGCAATGGTATTATGATGTATAATAATATAATGATAGACATGATGTGATGATAAACACATAACGATAAATAATGATGAAGAAAGGTAATTTGAAGACTCGGTTATGTCTTCTGGTTCAAATGTTTGTTTCACATGAATGCCAACCGTATCTTAATAGCAACACGTCGGGCTTGCTAAAAAAGTTGACCTCTAGAGACTACACGTCAGATCAGTGAGCACCCTGTGATGAAGACGATGTAAGGGTCGACCGTGACCGGCGTGACCGTGACCGTGACGTGACCAGACGCAGACCGTGTCGGAAAACCTCCGGATGATCTCTCTTACCACCATGGTTGAGGCGCAGCGGACCCTCTTTGATAAGTTTTGGTAGCGTGTGGAGCCAGTCCGTGGTGAGCTCAAGATGGAGTACGTCCACCCGCCAGGCCTCCACGATGCATCGATAGAGGCACCACACCACACAAACGCAATCCCTTGCGAAGCACACAGGCAAATTTACTTTAAGGTCGTCGACAGACTGAGCCAGCGGCTTCGTGACGGAGCCGGTTGCGACGGTCAGGTGCTGGCCGAAATAGAGATGGTTCTCACAACAGGCGACGAGACGGTCGTGCGCCAGTGTATATTTACACCGTCTGGGCAGAAAGTGGCAGCAGCTACATGTCAGCATTGTGGCTGATGTGGCCAAGGCCATCAACGTTAAACTGACGACACTGCAGGCTGCGATGTCGATGATGCAGGCCACTAGACCGTGCATGGGTCCTCCGGTTCCGGAAGGAACCTGTGGAGCCATGCCCTGAAGATGGCGGTCGTAGTCCCAGCCACCACCTGCTCTGCGGAAAGGAGTTTCTGCTTGCTCCGGCGACTGAAGTCATCGTTAGGGACATAAATGACGCAGGGACGTCTCAGCCACTCAGCCATTTGTGCCACCTACCCGGATGCTGCCCTGGCGATGGACAAAAGGAGCTGGTCGCCGACTTCATTGCCCGCACCGTCGAGTGCGAGGCGCTCTGCCATCTCCACACAGGCCGGTCAGCTAGTGCAGGTCTGTGCTTAGAGCTACGTGAGGACTATGAGTCAGACTCCGATCTAGACTGTTGAAAAGCTTGCTGCGAGTGGCACAGCGCACACTCATTGTCGTCAAGGTGCACATCTCCCTGTCCGGCGGGGCGCGAGCGAACGCACGTACCTCCTTGAACAGCCGCAGCACGGTCTGGTGGTTTTCAGAGGGTGTGGGGTAGTGCAACATGTACTTACACGGTCGCCTATTTTTTATTTTCATCTCGCCTCGCCACGCATATGGTTTAAGTTACGTATTCTTTCTCTCGATGTGTGTGACTGGGACGAATGAATTCAATACGACGTGACTGTGGCTTATGAGACTGGTTGGAGATATTCACGTTCAAGTGAGGATTGTCTAGTGTCCGCAAATGGTCGTATTTACGTATTCTAGGATTAAAGATGCCAGACAGGTAAATGTTTCTTTTCCAGCTCCGTTCGGGAATATTTCATTCATAGTTTGTGGGGCACAGGAGATCGGTTGTTCATGATGAAGACATATACGTGTGAATGGCGTGTATCTGCACCAGTTTTACAAAGAGGCGCTTAAGGCAACAAACACATGCACAATTTCTATTCAGTGGACACCTACCTAGACACACGGTTATGGGATGGAAGATCATCAGCGTATGAAAATTCTGCCATTTATGGATATCTTCACTGGGCTTTATAATTAAAGCCACCAATTCTTTGTCGCAAAAATGATGTGTTGGGTCCCTGAAATAAAGTGGTCAAAATCCGACGTGGAAAATAATGGGAAAAGGGTGGGAGTAGGACTCGGGTTGACCGCTGAAAAGATTTTGTCTTCGACAAAAATCCAGCTTTGGTCCCACTAACATTTTTGGAAAAGTTCCTCTCACGAAGGATCACGATGTGTATGGGCCAGGCCGTATGCGGAAATAATTTTGGCCATCACCTGATATGATTTTCTATAACCTCACCGCTCTGTTTCATAATTTTGTGTTATTTTATTTCATGACCTTAACATATAGTACGCAGGGATCATCAGAATTTGAACTGTAGAATTTGCAATCCTAGACTGCAATCTTTTTAGGGATTGCAGATGGAATGGAATGTTTTTTTTAAGGAAGCGATTGGATTTCTGATTGGAATACGCCTTCCTGCGATCCTTTTTGCTATACGTTCTCACTACTACGTGCAATATAAGCACTGACTATACTGATTGAGTCGTGGCTTCGTAAACTTTTGGCAGTTCGAATGCACTCTCTACACAGCTGCTTTGAAAAACAATTGCTCACCCAAAGGGATCGCCGGTGACCGGGGGTATCGTTATATTCGGCCATACTCGATGCCCGCCTTCCCCGTGTCTACTTCAGACCGGCCGCATCGGCCACGTGATCGTGCTGCCGCGATTCCGCTTAGTTCAAGGTGGCGCAGGTATGCGCGCTAAGTGAATTGGTCGACAATACAGTTTTAATACGAATGCCCCCAAAATTTTACACAAATTCCATACCGCTCTCATGAAGGATAGCGAAAAGATACCGGCGCAAAATTGCAAGTTCGCGTATTTTGGCATCTGCTCTTTCCAATGGTATCTTTACATCTCAGCTTCATCTTCACCGCGGTCGACGGCGCGGGGATCATTCCACACGTGCTGAAGCGTCTCGCGCGCAATATTTATGTCTAACTCCAGAGCCTCCCGCCAATCCTGTTTCCCACCGGCTTCCTGGGTGGTGCTGTCCAGTTTCCCTCATACCGACTTTTGTTCCGAGACGCTGTATAACGGCTAATGCGGGGCATGTTCGGAGGGTTGTCATCATTCTTAAGAAAGGCGGCTCTTACAGCATCCAAATGTGGCGTCACATCATGATGACAGTGGCAGGTGGCTAGGTCAGGCCTGAACGGTATGTCCTTCTCAGGGTCCAGATGGTCTAGGGAATACCTCAGGTAGCGTTTGATGCACTCTGTCAGGAACGTTTTGCCATTTAGACACCGGTTCTCCCTCAGCAATGGTGAAGCAAAGTTGCGGGGAGGAGGGTGAGGGGAACCGATCTCCGTATGCGCGATGAAAACTTTTATTTCCCAGCGTATCTGGCCCCAGACGAACATCGAAACTTGTCAGTGATGTTAAACTGTAGGTTTCTGGAGAACGAATCATGCATGGTTGTCCATAACGGAGTTACACCCATAGACCGACTGGAACGCTCCACGAAAGGACTTTAAGCTCCCTTGCTAAATCATCTACTTTTGGTCCGTTGCCTGCAAGGTTGTCTTCGTTAGCATGTAGGAGGCCAGGTAACACCTGTTTCCGGCGTTCCGTTAAATGCAGCTCTTAGACACATTACATTTTGACACCAGAATTTTACCGGAGAAACCAACTGCACAAGAGGATCAAAAAATACTATCGGCCTGGCACGGAGGCAAAAGAGTGCGAGAAAAGCAGCCATACGAACACAGTACCGAGTGGGACCATCTAAATAAGCACGTGAATTTTCAACCTCCTAACTCCGATAAGTAAACCTCTTTTTTAGTAATTTCCAATGTTGTCCAAGCTTTGTAAACATGCAAGAATGCAGGAGAATGAGATGCTCGCAGTCATAAAATACAACTGATTAATAAAAACTGGACTTTAAATAATTCTGACAGGTATGTGATCCATTAAGTCATTATGCAGATCATGTGTGACACAGGTGATTTCACTCCTTCATACTGGGCAATATAAAGTGGTGTGCCGAGATTATGCGGGGAAACATGCCTACTGATAATGCTTAACAATTAGAGCGACCTTCAACATCGGCAAGCTAAGAAAATGTTGAGAAAGTTCGCGATCTGATATCAAATGGGCACTGTCAGATAACATTCCACCTCTCTCTGCTGTATGTGCGACACCGAGACGACTATTATTCATCACCGGAGGGCGAACATTTTCAGCATTGCCTTCGTCTGCGGATGCCGCCCCACCCGGTCAGCATGTCCAGTCGGCATGTGCCCTCGCTTAAACTCGGCACACCACTTCTTTATGGTGAAGCACGATGGAGCTGGATCGCCTAATGTGTCACTCGTATTTGTCGAAATTTATTGAATCAACATGCTCGTTTAAGCAAAGGTATCTTATCACTGCAAGCATCTTGTTTTTCTTCATTTTTGCAATGTCGCAAAGCTTGGACTATACTAATGCTTCCAAAACAAAACGTATCCGGGATAAATGTTATCAAAGTTACGTGTATATTTATAATGGACCCAAACTGAAACAGTGGTAATATCGTTGATTTTCTCGCACTGCCTCTGGATCAGGCCAAAGGCTTTTGATCCGTCTTATATTGTTTGTATTCCACGCTTGCTTGTCTGAAACCGATGTCGATGTCATTTTTGTCCGATTTCTTTCGGTTTTTGTTTTTTCATACCGAGAGACCAATCATTATCCGATTTCGTTACGACCGTGCATATGTTGGATTTCGATGTTATCTCCAGCAAAAAGGGACTGAGTGTGAAGCTCTTACCTACTTTATTGCGCCTTCGTAAAATTGTACGAATGCTCCACTGATCTAGCCGTCATTTTGAAAACAGAATTTATGGTTTGTGTCAAATTATTTGCACATTTGGTAGAAAACCGTTGGTGCTAAAGCTTTGAGAATATTTTTTGCAAAAGCTCTCTTTAGAAGAAATAATGTTTAATTCAAACATTAGGTGACACCAGTGTCTAATTCTGAACGATAAAGCATCCAGTTCCGTATATGCTCTGCAAAATGCAAAGAAACGGTGACCTTACTGAGGCTGACCTTAAAGAGGCATCAGCTGTACGCAAGCTGACCTTCCGGCACGGGGATTTGATTTTTGTCATCAACTATTCGTCATGTCGTGAATTCGTAACTCCGCCTAGCTGTTGTGACTTCTCAGTCCGACATTCAGTCTGTCTCCCCTGAGGAGTGACCCGAGCACTTACAGGAGCGAACGATAGCATGTATGTTCGTTACGTAGCTTCGATTCACAACAGCACTATTGCATTCCTCATGCTTGTTCCATTTCTGACAAACCAAGAACTTGGTAAGCTCCAGCCAGCACAGTCTGTATAGAGCAATGCCACACGGAGGCTCTGCCGGCAATGAAGAACACGCAGCATCACTCGATTGTGTGACATCCTCATACATCATCATCATCATCACATAATGTAACCCTTAAAACATCTGCAATGCGGCTTAATCCAATGTACATTGCGTTGTGATATCCAGGAACACCTCACGATATCAGACCTGGTTCTCAGTTACCGAAACCCCAGTGTAAACTTTCCTTTCCCCAATGTGAAAGGAAAGTTTAATACTGCTAACAAGTTCACGCTTTATGAATATTTCACATTGGATCCGTGAATTAGCGTTTTCGTTGTGCATTTCTCTAGGTATTCCTTGTGTATTTTCCCGTAATTTTTCACACGAGTATATTTCATACCACCAAAAACGATTTCAGTCAATTTCATCCACGACTTGGGCACATCAAAACTTGACATTTGGATATTATCAGAGTACAGTGATATGTACTGCCCCGAGAAGACGCATCATAATCCTGCCTTGTATTAAGATGTTTACATAGTAGAATCGTGTGAAAATGTTTTTAACTGTACAAAATTTTGCCGATTATTGTACGCAAGGTGTGCGACGTTGCTGACTGCCCAATTTATTCATTCGGTTGTGTATTCTTTACTTTACGCCATCAAAAGGGTGGCTCGCGAGCTTATAACTCGTCAGAACAGACACTAACGGTGTCGCCATTATGATTCACGGTGAACAGAATAAGCGTTGTGAAAAGAATAAACAGGAGCATGCAACATCGCAACCACATCACGCAGCACACAAGGTCAAGACAAGAAGAATGACGTTAAATGCCAACCAGCCATCGAGAAGAGCCAGCCAGGAGACGATATAAAGATACAGTGAAGTTTATCTGGAGGAAGGAAGGTTGTAATTGCATGCAGAGCGTCCAATAAGGAGGCTGCCCCGTAAGGAAAACGACGACAGCACATCGTCGCTAATTTTGGGCAGGCAGTTAACATAATCATATCTGCCAGTTTGTGGTCGGACGTCGTGGTTTAAAAAAAAAAAACTATGAATGCAGGATTGGTGTAGTGTAACGTCCTGCTCGCAGCCCGAAAGTTGAAAAATTCGACGGACCGGAGCGGCTACCCGAGTCTCGTGTAGTAACCGGAATGCAGCAGAGCCAGAGAATTGATTAGTGAAGTGGGAGGAGCAATAGTCAGCACGAGACCGGACACTTCATTCTGAATGATGGTCTCTGGTGAGATTATTTGCCAGAGCAAAATCAAGGTGTCACATAATTATTTCGGCGTTGGCTGCAAAAAGGCTGAGATCGTGCGAATATCAATGTATTGTAGGGAAACAGGTGTGGTTTCTTGAAACGTACATATGCTGATGAGTAGCTTTCCGTAGGCATATATCCCTCTAGAATGGCCAGAGAATATGACGGTCAGACAACATGGGTGTGACAGTGAAAGCAGGTGGGAAAACACGATAAGTTTACACCATACAGCTACAATGCAGTAAGCAATTTTAAGTGACCATTAACATCAAAACACTTCCCCACGGCTATAATGCAAAAGTGAGTCCTCTCAGTCATCGGTGACGGAAAGAATGTGATCGAAGATTGAGATGGGAGCATCACCAGCTGAGTATTGAGCCAGAATCCATCGTGCCGTGACTACAAGATACAGCTGTCTGAAAAAGCTAGGATACAGTTGGTGTGACACTACATGCTCATCTGCTTTTCAAGTAACAGGTGCTGTTAGGTTCAAAGGTTGCTGAAAGCAGGCAGCCTTTGGAAGGGACTGTACCATAGCTGGAGATTTCTGGAAATTAGTGAAGGGGCCCACATAGGATTTCAGTCCGTTTCTTTCAGTCATTGCCCTAAACCTTCTGTCAAACAACTGAATACTGGGGGTCCGCCCCCGGATCACCAGCCGTGGCCAATGTGTAATCCTTATTTTTTAAGGAGGAAAACATGTCAAATGCTTCGACCGATTCGGAAAATTGGCCTTCAGAAGCGCAAAACTGCAAGCTGGAGATGATCTCTGTTGGCATTATAACTGGCCTGGGCATACGTAAGAACAGTTCTCTATCGCCGGCGACAGAAGAATCCCGCACCTTTTGTCATGCTCGCTCGCAGTTCAGCGAGATTGTGTGGATTCTATAAAAACACACACACAAACGAAAACCCGATGAAGCTGACACGGCAGGGGCGAAAGCAATTCTCTAGCAGCCACCTCTCCAGTAATGCGTGATTCAGTAAAAGAAAAAAGTCGTGTCCCATTGGGATACATGAACGAAGTGACATCGTCAGCGGTTTCTGCTTGAAACTTTCCTGTGCACATGCTGACTTCCAGCACTGCGACCCTGGAACAGAATTTTGCGCTGTTTCCTTTTTAATGTCGCAGCACATTGGACGACGCAGCTGGCCGTTAATGGGCGATGCGCTGTGACTCCGTATAGGTACGGTTGTCCGGCATAACAACGCATTTCCGTGACGATGGAGGTGGCTTTCGATGCAAACCAGCATATTTTTGATTCACACGTCATCACTGTAAACTGAAAATCTTGACAAACAGCTATGAGATGGATATACTGGACCAGCCAATCGGCGGTCAAGCATGCCGTAACGTTGGGTTTGAGACATGACATTACATGAGCAACACCATGAACTCTGTCTCTCTCTCCCTCTCTCTTTTTCCCCTCTCTCTCTGGTGTTTTTCTTACTCTCTCTCTCTCTCTCTCTTCCTCCTCCTCACGGAACTAGTGTTTATTTTATTTTCGAATTTAGTCCAAATGTTAGGTCTAAATAAAAAAGGTCACAATGTTTCGTTAGGGTGCATTGGGATCAGGGCCTGTGCGAAACAGACCTTGCGGCAATAACTCTGAATGCTGCACCCGATCGTGAAATCCTAGTTTAACGGCGTAATTTTGGGGGCAAGTTTAACTCGCTTACGTGCACTGCAAGCTCACACAACAGACAGCTAGCCACTCCATGTGCCAGCTGCCACCACTGCTCTACCAACCGAGCTACCGTTACGACTTTAACTTTGAATTTGTGCAGTTCAGCGCCTGCTCGGTTGTTTCATGCCCGCGGGATTACAAAGGAAAATCAGGAAACTAAGGAGAAAACTGGCAGATAGAATAGCGTTTAGACGTTGGTAAAGTGTATGCCCAGGCCTTATTAGGAGCGAGACGCCCTACCACCACTGTTCGACTTTCGGTGAGTTTTTGGTTGACGCCCCAGTTGGTGTAGCTGACTGGGCTGGCGTCCACCCAGCAGAACGCGTCGCATCCTTCTGAGACATTGCGCTTCAGGCCGATGAAGGGGGAGTAGTAGGGGCCATACTTCATGCCGAGGTTCAAGAGGAAGGTGTTCTCTTCCTCGGACATCACAGACGTGAGGTGGCTTTCCGGCCTCAGCTCTCGGCAGTGCCGCTCGGCCTTCTCCCAGGTCATGTTGGTGCGGACGAATCTGTAGCAGGAGTTCTGGTGGGCGCTCCACTCGGCGTCGCAGCCGTACAGCTGGCAGGCGGCCGGGGGCGCCGACTTGTAGGCCACGGCCACACAGCCGGGCTGGAGGGCGCAGCGGAAGCCGCACTGCATCCTGCTGCCGGCCAGAATCGACTTCAGCTCGGGCAGTCCGTGGCTGTCGGTGGACAGCAGGCCCACCTTTCTGGCGTCGCCGGCCACCAGCAGAGAGATGAGGGTCAGCAGTCTGGTGAAACGGAACAGCATTCTGACGTGCTTCCCTGCTGGTGCTCTCCACTGGAGGTACTGAAGGACTCGGGGCTCAGGCTTGCACAATGAATTTTTTCCTGGCTTCCCATTGGTGGGTCGTTCCATTCTCTGACTTCACTGAACGTATGCTATGGCCACATGTGACAACACAGACAGTCATAAGGAACAGGCATTATGTGGCAGTTGACTTCCAACGTATGGGCTGTCCTTAATGGGGTGGACGGAATAAACGCACCGGCCACGGCAAACGTTTTCAAACGTTAGGCGGCATTAAAGCATTAGCCCTGCGATCGTTGCGAGGACGGAAACGCCTCAGTGATATCTATTCGCTCGCTACTTTTGATAGATTAAGATTGGTCAGCTCATTTCCGTCGTGAACAGTTGCTTTATCATACCACGGACCCACGTTATCTGTTCAGACATACCCTTTACATGAGTCCCCATGTATCATGTCACCTTTCCTGCTCATGATTACATCAATCTCATTTGTTTATTTTTTAAAGCATGCCTCACTAAAGCTATGTTATGCTATAAAACAAATTCATAGATATTTTTGGCGCCGGCTGACATGCGGTCTGCAATGATTCCACAGGATAAGGACATGGCCTGCCCATGGGACCTTGAACAATCCATGAAAAGACATGATAGCTGGTAAAACTGAAAAAATGCCCTACGATACTGCGCAAGTCATTCTTTAATGATATAGAAAAATAAAAGATTATTGCGTCCCTCAGCCTGACTGTGTGATGTTGCTTCAGAGCAATTCATGGTCTGAACTGTTGTGACTATCGGCAGACCTTCAAGATTACAATGGTCTCTGACAAGAAAATAAATGTTACAAATAAACATGCGCTTTTTGGTTGATTAAAATCTTACTTTCGACACAGCTATACTTAATTTAGTAGTGCCAGACTGTCGCCATTAAGCCTACAACGCTGTATTAAGGCCATTGCGATGTAGCTCAGTATGTGGGTGTACTGTCTGGCAACTTCATTGTCAGCATGGCTGCCCAGGGATTGTGACAGGTTAGTTGGTTTCAGGTGAGGGGTGACTGTAAAAATTTTGGTGTTGAGGTCGGCTCGAATCCAGAGCTGGATTCAAACCGAGTTGACAACCCGCGTGTCTGCACTGCGAGCTCGATGTTTCCGTTGAGCGTCGTGAAACACTTATCCACTTACGAAAAAAGTGAGTTTTTTTCGTCGGAACGCACATCACGTGCTTCAGAAATTCATACCCCTTCACATCAGTAAATCAGTACACTCGTGCTTTTCTCTCCTGCACTGAAGTTCTCTGGTATTTGTCAGTCGCACTGCACTACTTGGCTGGTGTCCTACGACCAACTGCTGCGCATAACGCAGCTAAAGATAAGGAATTACAGCCGCGTAACTCAAAGCGTGTGCTGAATGCAGTTTACTCCTAGATCCGGACAGGTGTTGGAAGCAAATGCGGCTAGGATGAAATAAATGAGTCACGGATTGTACTGGACGTTTCCCTTCATTGCGATTGGAAGAAGATCGATTCTATCAAAATTCCGCCTGATGCTAGTCGAAATGGCATACACCAGTCTGCTATATTCTGTATAACTGCACGACATTAATTTGTTCCTTTTCGTCCATTTGCAACAGACAAAGGAAAATCGCTGTCGACATCATGCAATTAATTATAGTGGTACGACCAATCACTTAGACAAGCAGGTTGGGTGGCTGCAGTCCGCTGTTTTGTTTTAAGTAGGGCTTCCCAGCGAACAATCATAAAGAAGGCAATTCAGCTTTGAGGTTACGACTTGTTTTCGAAAATGATGCAGCGACTCGCTTAGGCAGATTGCTCAATGATTTTGGGTTCTGAGGCACAACCGTGTAGCAAAAGGCCTTTTTATGACTTGTGCCGGTGAATTATTGGGCAACTGGGGAACATCGACAATGACACCATTGCTGCATGACCGGATGCAACGGTGATTCGTGCATCAGGAAAAGTGGAGCCAATTGTAGCTTGATGGTTCCCTCGATGAAACACGATCATCTTCAAGGTGCAACTTTCATTTTTCCACGAAGCACAGCGCGAAGTGGCGACGCTGCGTCGCAGAGGTGGCGATGTCGGTGTGCCGCTAATGTGTCGGTGTGCCGCTAATGTGTCGGAGTGTCGGTAATGTCCGTAGGCGATGAAAGACTTCGGTTTCGGTTGTGGACAGGCTTCGGCTGGTCCGCAGCAACTTCCTGATGTTCCGCTCGACCACTTCCGGCGCCTGGGTTGTGGCGCGGTCCCGGTCTGTGTTCTGTCACAGCTGAGCTCGCCTCAGCCGAATTCAGGCGCGTCCGAGAGCAGGCGGGGCAGCTTTGTCACTCGCGCCGGGTAAACTCAGTCCATGGCTACAGCGCTTCACAGTGGTACACGTTCCAGGCAACTGCAGGGCGGTCGTTTTCCGGGAACATCATTCAGTCGCCATGATTTCGCCACGCGAGAAAGCACGTCTTTCGGGGCAGGTAGGGACAATGCCGTCGCATATCACATTTTATTGTACTCAAATTATCATCGTGTTGCACTTCAGATGTCCCGGAAACGTGATGGTAAAAATAACCATGAACTGCTATTCTAAAACTTGGCAGTGAGCAAGACAATCAATCAAGCTAAACACCTGCTGACCGACTTGAGCAATGCAGATCATACACTTCAGTAATGTACCCTCCGTAATATAAGAAAGTAACGTGAGATCATCCAACACGCGGAATGTAAAACTTCCTGACTAACTTGGGTCACAAGGCACGAAGTGACAGTGAGGTAAAAATGCCATTCTCCGAAACTGATCGTCGTCTGATGTGACGAAATGCATTAACCGCACATCGTTCCCTGACAATGAGGACGATCATCGGGGCATGCCAGCACACCAACCAAACGAAGTGCACAAGCCTGTGAACGCGAGCGTAAGAATCACCTGAAGGAACCTGTCAACAGCCCATCCGCCTGCGGCGCGACCGACTGTGGCCGCCTGATCCCCGACTGCCCGTTCAGGCGGGCCTCCGCCTCCGCCTGCCTATGTCCCGTCCGCTGGCGGCGTTAGCCTGTGCTGGTGGCCCGTTCCATGCGGCCCGACATGCCCAGCAGCCGGTCCCGCAGCTGCTCGGCCAGCTGCTGCTGCAGCTGCGCCAGCCGCGCGCAGGCGTCCAGCAGCGGCTGCTGGTCGCCGGCCGCCTCCAGCCGGCGCCAAAGCTCGGCCAGCTCGGTTTCGGGCTCGGCCGGCTCGGCCGGCGGCGCAGCGGCGCCGAGCCGCGTCAGCGCCGCGGCCAGCGCGCTCGCCAGCTGCAACTGCCGGCCGCAGCTCTCCTGCAGCTGGCCCAGCTGGCGGCGCTCCTCGACCAGCAGGCCCTCGGTGACAGAGCGCAGCTGGCGCTCCTGGCTGACGGTCCAGTCGCAGCTCTGGCGGTGATGCGCCGCCTCGCGCAGCCGGCGCTCGCTCTCCTCGCCGGCGCGCGCCACCCGGTCGGCGTAGGCGCGCTCGGGCCCGGGCGTCAGCGGCGCGTTGCGGTGCCAGCGCGCGATGGCGCTGGTCATCTTGCGGCGCGGCCCGAGCAGCGCGATGCCGGCCTCCTTCAGGTCGTCGTCAGTCATCACCAGGAACACCTGCAGGTCGACCTCCTGCCGCTCCAGCGCCGGCAGGTACTTCTGCAGCCCGATGGCGGCCAGGAGGGAGGCCAGGTCCGCCGGCTGCGGCTGCCGCGGCGCCGGCGGCGGCGCGGCGGCCTCAGCGTCGCGCTGCCAGGCGGCGAACGCCGCGGGCCCGTCCTGCAGCGACGGCGTCGGCGTCGGCGGCTCGGCCGGGTCGTACTCGCCCAGCAGCTGGCTGACGCGCTCGTGGCCGCCGGCGTCGGCCAGCTCGCGCGCCGAGGCGCCGCTCGGCAGGCGCAGCAGCGCGTTGGCGCCGCGACGCAGCAGCGCGAACACGATCAGCTCGTGGCCGGCGGCGGCCGCCAGCAGCAGCGGCGTGTAGCCGCGCTGCCGGTCCAGCGCGTTCGGGTTGGCGCCCTCGGCCAGCAGCAGGTCGACCGTGGAGCGGTGGCCGGCGTCGGCAGCGTGGTGCAGCGGCGTCCAGTCGCGCGCGTCGCGGCTCTCCAGGTCGGCGCGCCGGCCCAGCAGCGCCAGCAGCACGTCGTCGTGGCCGCGGCCGGCGGTAAGCGCCAGCGGCGTGCTGCCGCGCCCGTTCCGCGCCTCCGCGTCCGCGCCCGACGCCAGCAGCGAGTGCACCACGGCCGCGTGCCCGTAGAAGCAGGCGTACATGAGCGGCGTCCAGCCGGCGCGGTTGGCGCGGTCCAGCTCGGCGCGCCGCTCGCGCGCCGTCTGCAGCACCACGCCGTTATCGCCCAGGCTGGCGGCCGTGTGGCAGTCGAGCGGCGGGCCCGGCTCGTGCGCCAGCCGGCTCATCCGTTCATGCGTCGAGTGTGTAAACACGTCATCGGCGAAGTCGTCCATGGTGCGGCGGTCACGGCGCCCCGCTTCTCAGAGCCAGCACAGCAGTCTCTCCTGGCTGGAAAACGCGCTCAGTTAGAAGCCAGCAACAGGCCAGACTGCCTCTCTGACTCATGTGCTTCAAAGTTAGGTATGAAAGTAATTTTTCAGCCAGGACGGATGATACATTGTCCAATACATGCAGTCAAAGAAATAAATACATGAAATACCAGAAGGTGAAGGAGTCTGGACATCCTGCAATGGTGGTGCAGTCCGGAAAGTTCACAAACTTTGCTTCCTTAACACGCGCACTGGAAGGGACGGGAAATTTTAATGTTCCCCGCCTGTTTTTCCTGAAAATTCCGAGAATGGATCAGACCTGGTAGCTGCTACTCTGTGACATTTATGGCAATTGAATAACTCGTCGACTGACGCCAAAAAATCGAAATTCGGCCGTAAATTTTTCAAGTTTGAAGCATTTGAAGTCAAACACTACGAAAATAACGGTTGTCGCTGACAACTGAGAACTTTGCGAAAGGACTAGCGTTCTACGTAAGATTACCGTCTGGACATAATCAACCGACATCATTCGGGCATACGTGATGGATGTACCAAGATCAACGCCAAGGTCAGTAAGGGTCACGGTCATAAAGGTCAAGGTCAGCCAGCTTGTAAACTGGTCCAGATTTTCTTTGTAACATGTCGGTTTGTATGGAAAATGCATTCAAAGAACCTAATAAAAACACGTGTTGACACATTCATATGCCTACATATAACAGGGTTAGTAAAGGTCAAAGTCATCAAAGGTCAAAGTCAACTATCTTGTGACAAGGTCCAGATTTGCTTTGCAACACGTCAGTTTGTATGAAATATGTATTGAAAGACCGTGATAAAAACCCGTGCGCACAATAATACGCTTATATATACCAGTGTCAGAGAGGGTCCAGAACATTAGAGGTCACGATCAACTGTCTTGTGGCCTGGGCCAAATTTGCTTTGCAACATGTCGATTTGTATAAAATATGCCATCAAAGACCCTAATAAAAACACGTTTGGCACACTGATACGTTTATCTATACCAGGGTCAGTACAAGTCAAGGCCATCAAAGGTCAAGGTCAACTATTTTGTGACCTGGTCCAGATTTGCTTTGTAACATTTCGATTTGCGTGAAATATGCACTCAAAGACCCTAATAAAAACATGCTTGGCACCATGATATGCATATATGCATATATATATATATATATATATATATATATATATATATATATATATATATATATATATATATATATATATATATAATTTTTACATTTCATAGCAGTCAAATCGTGTAGTTGGGTTCATTATGACTTTAGCACAAAAAATTCACACAAAACTTACTTTGGGTCAAACACTTCATCCAAGGTCAATGACCTCGCTTCACTTCTTTTGACCTTCCAGAGGTAAGTAAATGCTAAAAGTGACCAAATGTACCGATGTTGGCTATCTTCACTGAAAATATGCCAAAAGATGCACTTAGCACCATTATTTACACTCAAGCTACACCAGTATCTCATGTTGCTCAAAATCTGATCAGCAAAGAAATGAAAAAAATGACGCCAATGGTCAGTCACCTGACATGACCTCGACCGAGGTCCTCAGTCAAGACGCCAAATGAATGGAAATGGTCGTATTTCAAGTTTTAACGCTCAAACACGCACCATTTTCTCGTTTCTTTCGAAAAGCCGTACGGAACTGTCTGTATGGGCCAGAGACAGTGTCCAAAGTTGGCCTTTTCCACCCCATATGACCCTGCAGATATTGACCTAGGGTCATGAAAACTAAACATGCAAATTTCTATGGCCCTACTGTACCCATAAACTTTGATGACTCCAGCTCTTTCTGTTTCCCGGGATCGGGGGGGGGGGCACTTTAGTGCTGCCTTCCAGTGTGCATTAGTGTAAAACCCCCTTCCACTGTGCATGTTAAGTTGATGCAAATACTCACTGTGGTCAGAATTCAAAGAACGGTCCATAGCATGGACTACTCCATGCTGAATCCACATCCAATAAACTGTTGTAGAAGCCAGAAACGACAAAAATTGCAATCAAAACCAGGAAATTTTCCACTCAAATATTGTACAATGAGGTGAATAGACATCATTCCACATTCAAACATATAAAAGCATACAAAAATTTATATTAAAGCATGTGATAAATCCATTAGAGCTGATGTCAAGTCTCACAGGAAGGAATGGTTCAAAAGTCACAGAATGCTCTAAAACACACCTTCTACAAAAAAATTGCTCATGATTGTCCTCTAGTTTGGGTTTTTTATTCTGTTTAGGGAAAATAGAACCTTGCTTCCATTACTAAACTTGCCTTTGATCAAGCCTTTGCCTTTGCCTTTTATCAAGCTTTTGGACAAAAGAATATTAGGTTAGCCCAGTGATAATTAATCACCATTTGGATTATTCTTTTTATTACAAATTAAGATGTACCAGCTCAGTCAGATAATTTAGTCTACTGGCTGTTAAACACTAGTGACAGTATTAGCCAAGCCAAAAAAGTATTGGAAATGTTTAAAAAATGCAGGCAAATTAATGCAAATGAAATATCAAATGCACTTCTAGTATAATGTTTCCTAGAACTCTGACAAGACTCCCTTGGGTGTTCTTTCATTAATTCAATGTGTATCACATAAATTTCCAATGGGCTCACACAAATAAAAAACAAGACAAGCTCATGCCAATGCTACTTTCTGACAGGAAGAAATTTTTGCCTTCAGAATCATTTACAAGTTGTTTGGGGCTAGAAAAGGAAACTTACTAACACAAAAATGTTTTTGACAGCCATCTCTGTGTCATGAGACTGGTTGAAATAAGAAAACAACCTCTCCTGGGGTTAGAAGGCTTCATTTAAGATCATGACACATGATGACTTGATAATACATGATTAGGTATGATGAGAAATAATAACAGCCTTTCTCCTGGGCAAGGGTGTTTTTTTTTGGAAAAACAGCCATGGTAAATAAGATGATATCTGTTTCCTCATAATGGGATGAGTTATGACTAACATTATGTTGACAGCCATATGATGGATATTATGCTTAAGAAATTCCCACATAATGAGCGGACCTGAAAAATGTAAAAAATTTGTTACATGACTTATGGGAGATATCCTTCACCTTAATGCCCTCAGAATGTTTGGTAATATGAATGCTTAGACCATGCAGCAAAATCACAGAGGGTTCAGTGGTGCAAGATGACTATGCTCATGAAGATAAACAGTCTTTTTTACACAGGATAAACTTTGGTTTATACACAAAAAACAAACATTTTTGCCTGAAATCAACATTCTGGCCATAAGCAGTATTCGAGAGGGACTCCTGTGGGCACTCCTGATGATATTAACATGTTTTCCTCATTCCTCAAGGCCACTCCTGACAGCCTACAGCTGATATGATTAGTTCATGACACTATGTAATGTCTCAGGTGTAAGCCCATGGGTGACACTATACTTTTTCACCTTTTCACACACCATTTTTGCTATACACACAGTACAGAAGAGCTCATAAACTTTCATATGAAAGCAAGAAATGGTGACACTACCAGTACAGTTTTCAAATGAAATAGAATTATATTTTGCTGACCAGAATGGGTGGTGCCATCTTCTTTACACTGCCTTCACTCCAGGGATGACCTATGCACTGTGCAAGGTTTGATGACATCACTAGTAAATGATACTAGAGGCTGTAGTCTAATAAACAGAACTTCACAGGGCATAATGTTGCGCGAAAGGTGCCAACCCTGTGCTGGAGGCTCGGTATAGGATACTAGAAGCCATAAGCCAATAAAGGGTGCAATCAGACTTGGCTCTGTCCATCAGAGGTTAGGTTGTACAACTAAATAAGTAAGGTTAGGTTAGGTTAAGTTAGGTAAAGTTAGGTTAGGTTAAGGCTAAGGTTAGGGTTAGGGTTAAGGTTAGGTTAGGTTATGTTAGATTAGTCATCTTTTTTATCATTCATTAGGTTATATCCATGACATCATTAGGCCCTAAATACCTTCACCTTGGGAACTGCCCTTTTGACTTTGTCACCATAGGATTGCAGCAGAAGTCAAACAGACAAATGGTGCAACAGTCAGCAACAAATGATGTGGCGATATTTTCTGGTAATTTTTTCACTTTCTAGATCTTGAAACAAGATAATGCAGCAACCAAATTAAAAGTATTTAACTCAGAGCCATTTGTTCTATGGCTTTCAAGCCATTTATGCTGTTTTTCATCACCTGATGAAAATTTCATGTATAGCCAACCCAAGTCTTTTCCAGCACAAAAATGGCTGTTTCTTTTAATAATCACACCCAAAGCCTGGGGACCTGTCAAGGTAATATTTGATCTTACTGAGATTGACATGCCACCCTGCTTGTCTGAAGCACATTCGAGGGATTACAATAATTTTTAAATGTATTAATGTACCATTCACCACCTGACCAGGCGTTTTACCTTAAAAATCTTGCCATCCACCCAGGCGCGTTACCCTGCAATACTGTATGTTTGTTGTGAGTTACGACCCACAGCCTATTTGGCTCATGCGTCCGTATCTTGAATCCAAGTTTGTGTCTCGTTGGCCGTCAGTCAGTCGCCCTATCCTCCAATTCTGTTGAAATTTTGCTGCGCCAGAAAAGGCATATCGGCGTCAAATATGCCTTTGTATATTTGCAGCCAACTTAGATGTTTCGATAAATTAGGGATTTAAGCCAGCAAATGACGCTCTTGGATGTTCCGTGTTCACTTAGGTATTAGCCGTAACATTCTTGTCTCATGTACCGCAGGATAAGCATTTGGCTCACTACACGTATTGTGCTCACAGGACTGGGGACGTGTCCCTCGACCATTGTGGGGAGACCCTCGTCAGAGATGGAGAATGGTCCTTGGCGAAAGTTTCTTCTCAACCCATTCGTCTTTGAATGACAAGGCAATGATGATGGCCATGTCTTGTGAATAATGTGGCTTTGGCTCGCCACTACAATGAAGTGAAACGGTGCATTTCGTACTCAACGTGTGACAATTTATGACTGGCGTACGCCTTGTTGTCCCTGGCAGCTTCTCCGACATTGTGAACTTTTCGTCGAGACCTATACACTGGAATCACAAAACGTAATGCGACTGCATTAAAAATTCTAGTGAGATCTGTAAGAGCAGGGACCCAGTCAGAATTTTCTTAACATGCGCACTGGACGAGGGTGCACTTTTGCACCCCCACTTGTTTTTCCTGAAAATCTCGAGAACGGATCGGGGCTGGTCGCTGATGCTTTGTGATATTCATGGCAACTGAATAACTCGTCGACTGACACGAAATAATATTGAAAATCGGCCGGAAATTTTTGAAGTTTGAAGCATTTGAAGTCAAACGAACATGACGAAAATGACGGTTGTCGCTGACAAATGGGGACTTTGCGAAAGAAATAGCGTTCTACGTAAGATTATCCTTCGAACATAATCAGCCGATATTATTAGGGCATAAGTGACAGATGTGCCAAGACGTAAGCCAAGGTCAGCAAGGGGCAAGGTCACCAAAGGTCAAGGTCAACCAGCTTGTGGGCCGATCCAGATTTGCTTTGCAACATGTCGATTTGTATGGAAAATGAATTCAAAGGTCCTGATAAAACAAATGTGCGCACATTGGTACAGTTATGTATACCAGGGCCAGTGCAGGCCAAATTCGTGAGAGGCCAAGGCCAATTATTTTGTGACCTGGCCCAGATTTTCTTTGCAACATGTCGATTTGTACGAAATATGCATTCTAAGAACCTTAATAAAAACACGTTTTGCATATGGATACTCATATGGACATGCATATGTATCTGTACATATACATACATGATTTTTACTTTTGATAGCAATCACATCGTGTAATTGGGTCCAAAACGACTTAAGCGCAAATAGTTGACATGAAGCTTACTTTGCTTCTTTTGAGCTTGCGGAGGCCAGTAAACGTTAGCAATGATCGAATGTACCGATGTTGGCTATCTTCACTGGAAACACGCCAAACGATGCGTTCAGTGCCATTATTTACACTCAAGCTACACTAGTATCCCGTGCTGCTCGAAATCTGGTCTGCAAAAAATAAGAAAATGACGCCATTGGTCAATGACCTGACATGACCTCGACCGAAATCCCCAGTCAAGACGCCAAATCAGTGGAAATGGTCGTATTTCAAGTTTTAACACTCAAACACGCACCGTTTTCTCGCTTCGTTCGAAAAGCGGCCGTGCGGAAATGCCTGTACGGGCCGAGAACGCGTTCAAAGTTGACGTTTTCGATCCCATTTGACCTTGAAGATATTAACCAAGGGCCATGAAAATTGCACACTCCGTAAACTTTAATAACGCTACCGTACCCATGAAATTTCATGTCTCTAGCTCTTTCCGTTTCCGAGTCGAAGGGGGGGGCACTTTTGTGCACCCTTCCAGTGCGCGTTAGTGCAAAACCCCCTTCCATTGCGCGTATTAAGGGGGGAGAGCTCATTGTGACCTGAAATGATACAAAAATCGCCTGAAGGGAAGACGATCTACAATGGTTTCACGGAAAATGCGGGCCTAAGGGGGCGGACCCCTAGCCCCCCTTGGCTGCGCCTGTGTCTAAGAGTCAATGTCCTATCCGTGTGTCGCAGGTTTGAGTCCTACATCCATGCCTAGCAGGTCACGATGTTCCATTCATAAGGTGTTGCAAGTCAACGTGCTCCTTCCACAGGTCGCAGGCCAGCCAGGCCGCGAGCCCAACCGTGCTTCCTGAACTATTCTGATGCATGCTCAATCAGTAATTAATTCCTCATGATTAAAGCTGAGATCGACACCAAATCACTCGATGGATAGCTAATGCATAGTCGAATAATAAATAATCGGAAGGTAGGTAATAGTTATATTTGAGTCGCAAACTCTTGTATGAAACATACCACAATTCATTTGATGTCCCACTTCTTACGAACCTTTAAAACAACAATCATAGTTTGGAATATTTTCAACGTCCAACGTCCAGTCCACAAGGAAAACCTTACACAGCATAACTCAACATCGTTTTGAACTTCGTCACGTCGGCAGGCCTGAGGAAAGACAGCACCGACGGCGGCCGCGATGCAAATCTCCGGAACGGTGCCGCTCTCTCCCGGCGCTCAGGACGCCGAGATCCGTTCGGCGGCGAGCGGTGCAGCCGACCGACTCGGATGGCGTCGGTCGGCCGCTCAGTCAGCCGGCCGGGCTCCGAGGAGGCGCCGTACGTTCTCCGAGGTCCGCCGCGCCGCAGTACCTGACCCGGCCGAGGTCCGGCTGGTGTCGCCTGCACTCGGGCCTCGTGTGAGGCTCGTTCCGCCGCAGGCGCGGCTTGACGCGGGCGGACCGCCGACGGCTGTTGACGGTGGGGAGCTCGGAGACGGATGGCCGGGATGGCCGTCAGTCGTGCGATCCGGCTGTGTGCGCTGCTGGTGCTGCTGGCGGGAGGCGTCTCCTGCGGCACGGCCACCGGCAGGTTCTTCAGAACCGGACTCCCGCTTCCCTTGCAACCGTTCATCGACTTCTACGAGATTCACTTGGATCCAGAAAACTTCCAGTCACTCTCTGGGGTAAGCTTCCATAGTAGACAATAAAAATAGGCACATGGTTTTAGGTCACTGTTTCGCCACTATTTTTCGTGACACATATATAACCGTGAGAAATACATGGAAAATTAATCCTCAACCACAGATAGGTGTGGCATGCAGAAAGGAAAAAATGAAAAGTAGCAGCTTGGATGTTGGCAAAAATTCGTTTCGCTAATCGCTACGAAATTAATCGTTGATATCAGCGCCCAACGGCGAGCACTGCTACGAAAACATATAGTGGCCAGTTTCCATGTACCTATTTGTGTATCTCCGCAGGGGTCCTGCCCGTTTGCAGTTTTTTATGCAACCATCAGCCATGTTTTTTTTCTAGAGCGTAACCTTGAAGTAGGAAACATCGAAAGCTCCAATATTGAGAGGTTGCCACAAGCATGCCATTGCAAGCCTGCGATACAGGAGCCTTTCTTAACTACGGCAACATCTGTGAACTATATCAAGGGAATTCATCTATTCTGACCTCCGTCTTGCTTCCACTGCAGTCCTCCGAACAATAATCCACACCTGGAAGGCACAGCTGCACAGCATTTTGCCGAATCACGTCTTGGAATAAATATCGATAGCGGGCGGTCCGTCAGAGAGCTTCCAACGTGCACCAGGTACCGCGGCTGGTGGCCGCCGCCATGATGACACTGCTGGTCGTGCTGGCGAACCTGGGGCACCTGCCGGTCTCGTTCGGAGCGAACTCGGACCAGAACAAGTTGCAGTACCAGCAGAACCTGCCGCCGGGGACGTACGGCGCCTTAGTCTCCAGACACGGTCGTGCTGTCGCTGCCGAAAACCGCACAGGTGAGACGGCAGACAGCTGTCCGGGGCAGGACAAGTGGGATAGGTAAGACGACTGTCCGATACAGCGCCGGCGAGGCAGGAGAGACAACTGTCCTGCACAGGACAAGTGAGACGGCTTAGCAGAGGATGAGCCTGATGAGACGAAACCACATAACTGTGGCACAGTACAGGTGATAGCTGAAACGCGCGTTGAAAAAAATCGAAGACCATAGCAAAAGGTAAATGGTGAAGTTAACAAGAGAAAGTGTTGTTCAGTATGCGGAAAGCGAGACGAGAGAAAAACCATGTTATATGATAAAGATGAGAAAAGGAGGGCAACTGCTCAGCCCCGGTCAGGTAAAAAAGGAGATAATGTTATCCGGTATAGGATAAGCGAAACAGGTGGCACGATTCTCCGATATAACACATATGAGATAAGGGAAAATACTGTCGATTCCAGACAGCGAAACTTCAGCTCCGCCCTGCGTACAGTGCAACTGAAATGGTAACACGCCGACAGTCATCTGTGTTTCTGCAATTCGAAAGAAGAGATTTTGTTTTGCATTCCTCAAAGCTGCCTCGTTTCATGAAACATCGAGCCTGTTTTGAAGAAAAACAACTACTATCTGATTACGCAACGCAGACACCGGAGTTCAACGACACAGTCAATTTGGTCTAAACAAAAATGTGTGTTCGCTCTAACGGTCTAGCTGCAGCTCTCAGCTCGAACTCTGACGTCATCACGGCACTGTCTTCGGGGTGCGTTTGTGTGAACAAGTGCCTACCATGGACGTGGTCTATTGACAGAAACCGTACATCATACGTATTGACTCCATCGGTGGCAGAAAGAGCTCAAGAAGCTTATTCGGCAACACAAATCAGTCGTCAATAACCGTAATTTTTAGCCCACTCGCTTTCAACTCCTATAGCTTCCGCTGGACTATCAGTAAGACATTTCTGCTGTCTCAGTGTTTTCATTTATTCAGGGTGGCCCAGGTGAGCACTCGTTACTGGCGTGGCCCTGATGCAAAAAAAAACTAGTTTGGACAGAAGTCGCGCCTTATTGTTCATTGTTGCTAGGGATTTCTGGGCTGCCGGTGACCGATCAATGACAGTACGTGACCGGGGTGTCGATCTGTATTCTTTTGAGAGGGTCGTGTCCCCCCATGTCGATTTGGCTCACCAATGCTGGTCTGGCCCCTCCCCTCATATTTTCTGCCGGTTTTAAAGGGAAAAGGGCAATGATAACAAAAAAGAACGGCCGCAACGGATCACAGATAGGGGGCAGGAAGTATGGAATAAAGCATTAAGTGATGTATCTATCTATCTGTAGGTTTTCTATATATATTTCTATATATATATATATAATATGTATATATATATATATATAAAACCTCCAGATATATGGATGGATATATATATATATATATAATATACAATTTCATATTTTATAAATAATAACAAAAGCCCACAAATTTCCGTTGATCAAATTAAGTGGGCTAAATCCGATGAGAAACCCATTTGTGGGGAGGTCAGATTGTCGGGCCCTCAGCCCGGTCCCCCCCAGTCATTTACAGAAATCGACACCCCTGGTATGCGGTATGCGATGAAAAATGAAGCCTGGTTTGCAGCTTCGTACACCTACATACCACTACGACCGTACACCGAGCGGTTGTACTAGCCAGGAACCCAGGAACCTTTTACTAGCCAGCTCTGCCACAAAATGACTAAAAAGGAGCCTTCTTTTGCAAATTACCGTGACGAAACAAGTAAAGCTCCTCAGATGCAAGATAATGATATTTGTGGTGTCTTAGAAACAGCAATATTCTTTTTAACTACCGTACGAGATTCGTGTCATTTTATTGTGCGGCGTAGAAATAATTAAGTTCCTTGCAAATTTGACTTGAGAAGAACAATGAGTCTAAGTTTGTGGGTAACGCGTTGTGTAGGGGTCGGAGGTCGTAGCCTCGAATCCAGGTGAATGTACGAAGGAGCCATAACCGTAAGGCCGGTTTTTCCATTTTGCGTCATGGTAAAAACCGCGCACAGCTCCAACATGCTTGCACCCAGATTTAAACCGCTATCCCTCCTCATGGTACCCTTGTCATGACTTGAAGTTACACTGAGTGGCAGATTGGGGTCTGCCGTTTCGGGCCTTGACTCAAACCACCTTTTACGACCTCTCTCCATGGAGTTGCTGGTCCATGGATTTATCGTCTGATTTATGCAGGGTATCTGTTAGGTTTGCACATGAGAAGGCGCACTAATGGTCTCTAACGGTTTATGTTTTAGAAATCGATTGTAGAATGCGGATGTACTGTTCTCATTTTTATCCACGACATTTGCTATGGCAAGTGCCTGTATAAAAGGGAGTGGATTGATATGTTTTCAGACATTCCGACTAGACTCATGCGTCATGAGACTTCTGTGTGAGCTGGACATCAAACACAGCGCCGAATCGAGCACCAAATCGCGACGAGACGTTGAGAGCACGGTGCTGAGGAATATTTTCCGGTGAGTGTTTTTGGTTTGCTGAGCTGCTACTGATATTTTGCTTTGCTGTTACTGTCCACGTTGGTTCTTCACAATACACTGAATGACAAACAGCCTCAGCAAATACATTCGAGCCATGGACTGAGGAGGAAAAGCTGTTCCCGGAATTCCATCACGGGTAACAAAAAAAATGTACGCTGAAATCCTCCTCCTGTTCGAACACGTTTTTAATCTTGTCGCATGTCTCATAGTTTGGTTTATCTTGCGGTCATCAAGGGTTTGCCTGATTAAGTAGGTACGTTTGGGTCGCTACAGAAGAAGCCTGAAGATCACATTCAGGAGCACCGGCGGCCTCTGATATAATGGCGTCTTCGTTGTTCTGAGGATAGCCTGTCTGGACCTCCTGACCGCTAGTTTCCGTATTCTGGTAACTGTGCTGACTGAAGCGGAAAGCCTAAATGGGCCGGAAATTCCTTCGCTTCGGCTAGCGTTGTCCAGACCTCCAACTGGAATGCGGTGACAGGATCACCGTTGTATACCAATCTACAGGATAGTTTATTGGACTCATCTCGTGCGAAGCATTAGCAGAAGTGCTGCTTCGTTCATTCATAGCGATGGTTAAAGCTCCGACCAACAATAAATAAACACGTTTATTTGCTGTATGTTGCCATACTACTACGCAAGGACCCCGATTTCAAGTTAACCACCCTCTCCGGCTTACTTGATCATCAAGTAGGCTATTCAACAGCTCGGGCTTGTTCCGTTTCAGGAGGTCCGATCGGCGCTTCGGCGATGTCCCAGCCGGCACTGACGCCGGCTGCAGCAGATGGAGGTCTCTCTGTTCAGTAACGGAAATTCTGCGCCTACTCAGAGGAGCCCGCCGAGCTGACAGGCATGTTCAAGAAGAACCATTGGGACCAACATGGAATCGATAGTTTCACACCCCGCTGGAGACCTTAGCAAGAGCATCTGACGTCGGTAACGCTCAGCAGCGCCCTCAGCCAATCTAACGCTGAACGCAGTAAACCCATCTCACGCCTCATCAGGCTGACCTCATAGCTGGTGATCGCCTCGGATGCTCTTCCACGATTTGTTCGTGCGCTGCACTCGGAAACTACAGGAGGACAATGGCGTCAAGGATGAGTTCGTGTCCAGAGAGGTTAGGTATGCCCCGTGAGCTGAACGGCTTCGTGACGCCGCCGAGTCTTGGGGAGCGTGAGACGGTGGGCTCTACGTCTGTATGTCTGTGACCACCGGGAATGTTCGGACGTCGAAAATGGCCTCACCTTTTGATTGACTGGCGCTCTGCCAACATGGGCTGGCTTTACGTCTCGACTGACTGCTGCTCTGTTGGAGTGGACTGAACTTTATCTGTACACGTCTGCAGCAGCTCCAGACCTTGGGACCACTGGGACCACACATGCAAGTCCACTGGACTGAATAGCGCTGACACTGGTATCCGATGTCACGAGCCAAGGGCATCACAGAATGTTGAGTGAGCGTTGCATATCGTGAGAAATAGTGCATAGTAATTTGTGCGCAAGTACTTATGAGGAGCACCAATACCGAAAGGTGCATGTCGAGCTAGTGATTATTAAACGCGGTGCAAAACAAGTGTCGATCGTAGCGCATTCTGTGGCATCATTGTCTCCCGGGGCTGAAACGTAACACTGTTATCTCGGCATAGCATGTAATTTGCATATGTTAAGTCCATGTTAACATTTTCGAATTTTGTCCTGCGGCTATGTGTAGTGTTTGAAGAAATTGTTCGGACGGAACGTTGACTTACCTCCAACAAGGACGTGAAAAGTCCACGTGCAACAAGACGCCGCTGCCCGCCACCCGCCAAATGTTTTCGCATTGTCTCACGTGACCTCGGTGTCATGTGTAATCGACTGACAATATTATATGGACAATCTAGGTGGAAATTGCGTTTCATGTCGTTTAATCCAGCACCGTCTGGCGTGTTTTTGTACCCGCGACCGCCTGAGGGTATCAAAAAGGGACCCACTGCTATCTCAGGAAATAATCGTCGCATCTGAATCAGGCTATCATCAATCGATCGCCCTGAGTCTTGCGATTCGAAAATACCATGTTAGCCCTGGTCACATGACTGGTGACGTCATGGGTCACGTAAGACGCATAACACGACGTCGGAGAAACTGACATCGGTTTGAACATCATATCATCGGCAATACTGGTCTTAGAGCCTTCATCTTGGCATGAAACGAAAGACCATGACCTTCTGCGTTAGAAGCATGTTGAATGTTAAGCAATGTTGGGTCAAAGTCAGCTTAGGCCAGATGAAATACTGTTCTTACCTTTACATGCCAAAAGTCGATACTAATTCGCAGCCGTTTTGATCCATGTGACAAAAAGGGCGGAAGTGGAACCTTCTAATGGCAAGTTTTGCTTTCCTTCCAGTCATGCTCAGTCTAGGTCAGGTCAGATGAGGTTGCATTGCTCTTTCTGACAAACAGCAGTATTATTCGGTGGGATTCTTAACTGTGTGAAGTACAGTACTAAAATGACATCTCGTGATAATTATATCGGAGCTATCTGCTTTTGTCAGGTCAAAGTCAGGCCTGGTCATGACAGATAGTCACTTTCCTTTTTCTGACTAGGAACAATAGTTGCTCTCTGCTGTTACTAAACGATCTTCCACGGAAAATGTTGCGTTTTATTTCGTTTTGACATCTGCCTATGACGTGATCTGACATGGTCTAACGCTACCTTTGGTGAACCTTGCTATGAGGCGCATATAGATTTGCTTGTCTGGCTTGAATAATGAGGAAGGTCAACGTCAACTTCCATCACCCACAATGCAAATCAGTCCAATCGTCATCACGCATGTGACGTAGCATGACCTGTAATGTAGATATGTTACGGTTGTATATGCTTTTGTGGATCGTGTCTTATGTAAATCCAAATAATGTTTGTATTACATTCGCGAATATTATAAAAAAACGAAGCATGTTCGCGCCATCGCCCGGAGAGACGAAAACACGTAAGCAAGGATTCACTTATGACGTCATATCTCCATGACCTGACCTAACATAGAAATGTTTTAATTTCAAAATATGCGAAATTGATTGATAAATAGGTACTGAAAATTTGGTTGGGCTGACTCTAACGGTTCGGAAGTTATTCAAGGAAAACCAACAAGATGCCCTGTTTCAGTAAGCCCAAGCCAGGGGTGTGGTTTCCTATCTCTTTGTGGGTGCCCCGGCACCGACAAAGTGGAAATGGGCACCCACAATACAGTTTAGGCACCAGCAACTTAGATTATGTTGAAATATTGAAATATTCTTATATTCTCAGTCCCATGACGTTAAAATGCATGAAATAGTAAAATGCATGACATATTGGTCTAAGATGACCAAAATGCTCTTTTCATTTACATGATAATCCACAACCAATCTTAAATGTTTCCTCGGAGTGCGTTTCTGGCATATCAGAAAAAAACCAGACACCTGTATTCCCTTTAAGGATGTCGCCGTCATAAGCCTATCTATGATTTACGGAAGTCATCCTTCCATAATTTACCTCACGTAATGCCTTTTTTAACTCAATTGCCTGAACTTTAGGCAGAAACGTCTTTCACGACCCCCTCCCCCTCTGATACGCAATGTCTGGATGTCCCCTTATGCGTTTTGGGCACCCACAATCATCCTCCGAAAACCACACCCATGCCCCAAGCCATAACGGGTAAATGTTCAACTGGCCCCCACAACTGAAATACGATTTGAGACAAGCATGAAGCAAACACAATATTAATACCAAGTCCAACATACGTGCCATGACTTTCCAAGTGCCGCTAAGCTAGCCTAGTGTTGAAGGTAGGAACGTAGGAACATCCAGAAAAAATATGTCTGGGGGGAGAGGACAGGACTAATGCTAAGTTCTCCAAAAGTGGGAAGTGGGACGTGGCCCCCGCCCACTTCCGTTGCTACGTCCGCAGATGAAGGACTTGGCCGCCGCCGGTGCCTGGTCCACCAGACCCAGATCACGCCATGGCGTGGTTCGGAACTAGAAACGGTATAAGACGACCGTCGGACTGCCAGCGGCTGCTCTCCTGCAGCCTGCTCTGCTGAGGAGGCGATCAGTAGCTCAGTCCGGCCCAGTTCCAGGCAGGCCAGACCGGCCGGTGCGCAGGGCGTGACACTTCCGGGTCGGGCAAGGCCGGCGGGGGCGCGCGCCCAAGTAGAGGTCGGCAGCGTGCGTGCCAGACGGGTCCAAACAACGAGTGAAAAGGCGTCAGTGTCCGGCCCGCCGGACCTGTACTGCCACTGTGGCCTGGTGAGTAGAGAGCCGAAGAACACAACCCAGCGCGGAGCAGGCACGTTGTAGGTTAGAGTCCCCTGCATTTGACCCGATGCCGAAAAAGGGTCAGCCGGTCACGGCGCAGCCGCGTTGTGGAGCTGCACGACACGGAAACATTTGTCACGAAATGTCCGATCCGGCGCCTCGGCAAACGTCACATCGTATTTTGAAAACGATCACAGACCTGCATGCAGTTGCTGAGCCGGCCTCAGCGCTGCGCATGGCAGTGCCCGGGAGGGCAACCTGATAAATCTCCCGACACTCTGCTGTGCATATTCGGTGCACATCAAGGCTATGGAAATGCGGAGAAGCACCTTTGTAGATCGCAGCGTCCCCGTTCGGCGCTGCACCGACTGTTCCTAGGCGCCCGTGCAGACGCTGGCAAATGGCACACGCGATGACCCACAGACCCACCTGACGATGTCGCAACGTCAGCCCACCGCGGGGGCCCTGCATGATTTGCACAACTAATCTCAGAGGGCAGTGCGTCTTGCAAGAGCAGGGCCTGGATCAGCCGCGAAATGGAGCACGTCACGCTCCCCGTCACCGCTGCGGCGGTGCACGGGGAAGATGAATCAGGACGCGGACGAGTTCGAGAAGCGGCGCGTTGGGCCGGGCCGCGGTCTTCCCTGCACGGAACGAGACACGAGAGAGACGAACAAACGACAATAATCCAATACTCTCCATGGGGCGCCACTTCCGCCTTGCGATAACGGCAATCGCCTGCGGCACTGGACCCGACAGTGTTTTATCGGCGCGCACCATGACGTGAACCAGCACTTCAGCCACTCCGCGGTCAGGCGTGCCAGTAGTGTTGCTGGTGTGTATCCCACGGATTTACCGGCGAGGATCGGTGCATTTTTCATGCGCGTACACAAAGTTGTGTTGCCTTCAGCGTGACAAATTAAAGCTGCGCTGCGCCACGCCGCCGCGACGGACGCGAGGATGTCGCGTCCGGTGCGTGACCGTCTTTCGGTTCGATTCCCACAACAGGCGACAGTATTCGGCTCGAGACAGAGGGTCAGCTGGCCACGGAGCGGCCGCGTCATGGGTTGCTCGTTACGACAAACGTCGTTCAGTGCCATCTTCTTCGGTGCCCGAAGCAAAGTCATTCCTTGTTCGTAGGCAGCAACAGCGTTTTCCGGGTCAGCACAGCAGTGTCAGCATAGCCTGAACTCGACCCAAGTAAGGCCCTCTTAGAGTCTGAACTGAATTCCAAACAAATGCGCGTGATACAGCAACGCAGGCAGCATTGGCACTACAGAGCGCAGCTAGCGTTCCCTCTCGCCTGAAGATGGCGCTCTCAAAACGCTGCCACGAACAGTCGGCTCACGAGCGGCGCCCGCCCAGCGGAGCGCCGCGCAAACGAGCCCACTCGGCAGAATTTTATTAGATTCAGGTAAAAATATGACACGCACACCCGAGCAACGAATGCAACAAGATGTCGGCACAACGACCACGGAGGCGAGTAGTATTGCACAGCAATGAACAGCACCGTAACGATGAATGAACACTGGCGAACGGCCGATGAGCCGCGCCGGTCTTTGTACGGAGTCCACCGGCGGCGGCCGCCGGCGGCGGCCGGGACGGCGGCCGGGCGGCGGCCGCGGCGCCGGCGGGCCCGGGCGGCGGTGCCGTATTGCGAGCGTCGCGCGGGCGGCCGGGCGGCGGCCGGCGCCGCCGACTCGGGACGGCGCCCAGTGAGCCTTGACTGTGAACCCTCGACACCCAGAGATCCCGGCTCGGCCGCACCACGCGGCGCGCCAACAAGCGCAAATAAGCACACCTAACGACAATAAAGTCTTATAAAAGCCGCCGGGCGGCGGCGGGCACGCCATCAGTCACGCGCCCGGCCGGCGCCGGTCGACGCCGCACCGGGCCAGTCACCCGCCATTTAGATAAAGCACCACGTTCAAAAGCACCCACAAAGCTCTAATTCAAATGCCCGGGTTCTCAACTAAGAAGCTGAAAGCTTCAACAAAGACCGCGACAGCAAACCGGAAATATGCAGCACTCACAGGACTCATTCCACGGCTAGAAAAATCTTGTCACCGCAACCTTCCGAAAGTCCGCAAATCCCGTAACGTCAAAAGGAAACGGGATCTTCTGCCTTTCTGCAAATTTGGGCGCAAAAGCAGAGAAGACTAAACAAGCCAATAAGTCTGTTGAATTTGTTTTTTACGTCAAAATGTCGTCGCAGCCTGTGTGTGACATGCCTATATTTGGGCGTCATTTCATACGAAACGTGACCCCCAAAGACAGGCAATCTTTGGTATCGTTTCGTTGCAGAGCAACGAATACGAAAAATCCTAATATATTTGTGAGATGTCGACAAAATCACACGTCATAAAGAAACTGGAATAAATCCGGTAAATTTGGAAACAGAGCCCAACTTGACAATTTCAGAACACTGTCCATGATGGGACAAAGAAGTCATCAAAAGAGTTACAGAGACACAATCGTTCAGAATTTTACACACCTAACGGTATGCCACACAACAGCAATCCTGCACAAAGCCTATACTAAGAAATCGAATGAATACCTAGCCGATGACTAACAAGCTGAAAACTTCATGTATATAAATCTGCAATGGCCTTGCAATACAAACGTCAACACGTAAAGTTACATCAACCTTTGGAACCATTTAGCAAAAACCGTCATTCATCAAGCTCCCACGCAAGTTTTCCACGAGAGAAAAGCCACGACGCATGTGCTGGGTGCAGTCTGAGACACAGAGCGCCAACTAAAGTTGGCCTCGAGGTGCAACGCTATCACGGGAAAAATCCGGCCCCATCAAGTCCAATCTAAGCTACTCTCCGCGGGCGGCTGCCGGCAGACGCCAGCGAGCCGTCCCGCCCGGCTGCATTAGGCCACCACACCACGATATGTCTACTGGGGACAACCACAGGACAGCGGCCGGCCGGACCCGGCGGCCCCGCGGACCGCGGGGGGACCGGCCGGCGCGCGCGGCCGCCCGGGCCGGCCGCGCGCGCCGCGGCCGGCGTGTGTGATGAGATCGTCGCCGGCGGCGGCCGCCGCGCGGCCCGAGGCGGCGCGCCGCGCGGCCGCGCCCGGCCGCCGGAGGCAGCGGGCGCGGCGCCGGCGGCCGCGGGCCCGGCCCGGCGGCCCGAGCCTGTCTGTGCGTGTGGGGACGGCCGCGCCGAGCGGCCGGAGACTGCCCGGCCGCGGCGGGGCACGGGTGGCGACAGCCGAAAGACCCGCAGTGTCGGAGGCGCCGGCCGGCAGCGGCGGCCGCCGGGGGCGAGCCGGCCGGCCGGCTACGGGCCCAGCGACTCCATGCGCAGGTAGTCCTCGGTGTTGGCGTCGATCACCTGGCCGTCCGGGTTGGTCAGCATCTGCAGCCCCTCCAGGTCCAGCTCGCCCAGGTCCTCTGCCGGGGAGGTTCGGGACAGTGCGAGGAGACTTTCCACGGCCTCTGTCGCACGACGGTCCGGCCGGGTCTTCACACAATGCTGATTACGCGCGTTGAGGCACCGTCCGGTGAGTTCAGACCATTGTAGCGTGCGAGGCAATCCCAGTTCGTCCAATATGTGTATACAGGCCAGTTCTGGTGACTACGGCGTGAGTTGCTTGACAAATACCACATAAACAATTTATCATACACAGCAGCCAATGAAGCCCCGAACCAAACACGGAATCGGAGTGCAACAATTACCTATCAGGATACCTTACACGAATTCGTGAATTCCACGCCATGCACACTATCTAGCGAATTCCCATACACTTCACATACTGAGCCCTTTCCGATCCACGGCGAGACCCAACAACAGTACCCCAGTTCCGTTCAACGCGGGCGACGTCCACAGCACGACACAAATCCGGGAGGCTCACCTGCGTCGAAGGCGTCTCCGGCCCCCTGCAGCAGGTCATTGGCGTCACGCATATCCCGCAGCAGTTCGTGCTGCTGCTGCTCCCCACCGGCCGACGAGAAGTCTGCGGACCACGGCGGACCGGCCGACATCAGAGCAGGACACACACATCTCCAACACACCCGACGGCACCAGCTCCGACACGGATCACACCCGAGTGGAACGGTGGACCTCGACAGACCATACTCCGGATGATCTACGCTCCACATGGCCAGATGAACGGAGACAACGTAAGGACGAGTACGAGGAAAGCGGATACCACGCGCCGCCATCGACCACCATTCCGCTTGTCTACTGCGGTCTTTCAATCAAGGAACCCCACTCCTCGGCCAGAACCCTACTCCTCGATCAGGGAACCCCACTCCTCGGCCAGAACCCTACTCCTCGATCAGAGAACCCCACTCCTCGGCCAGAACCCTACTCCTCGATCAGGGAACCCTACTCCTCGGCCAGAACCCTACTCCTCGATCAAGGAACCCTACTCCTCGGCCAGAGCCACGACACGCTACCTGCAAGCGACAACAGCGTAGACTGGCACGCATCGGGCGAGCACTGCACGACCTGTGCGACAGACCCCGCGGACGGTGGCCTCCGGCCGCTTGCCGACTGCTCCGCGGAGCCCACCGAGACCGCGGGGAGCGGGCAGGCTCACCCGACAAGGTGATCTCCGGTATACTGCTGGTCGGCGTCAGCGGCGTGCTGTGCTGGGACATGTCGCCGGAGACCAGCATCGTCTGCCCGCCCGGCACCGGCACCGGCACCGGCACCGGACTCATGCCCTGGGGGGCACCAGCGTCAGGCGACGCCACCTTCTCGGCAGGCCGCGGCGCACGACCGGCACGGTCAGGTAAGCGGCGCGGGGCCCTCCTGACACCGTCACACCGATACCAGAACCATCACGCCATCACCAGGGGTCACGCCGTCACCAGGGGTGTCATACAGGCGCCAGAGATGTCGCACTGGCGCCAGAAAAGCCACACAGCGCCAGAGTGCCTACACTGGAGCTGAAGCCATCACAACAGAGCCACAACCGTTCCACCAGTGCCAGTTGTCACACCAGCGCCACAGTCGTCACATCAGCGCCACAGTCGTCATATCAGCGCCAAAGTCGTTACACCAGCGCCAAAATCGTCAAACCGGCGTCACGATAGTCCCAATCGTCACACTGGCGCAGCAGATACTAGCGACAGAATCGTCACACGGAACTCAGAGTCGTCACACCTGCACCAAAGTCGCCACACCAGCACCAGAACCGCCACGTCAGTACCAGAGTTGTCACATCGAGGCCAAAGTCGTCACACCGGCACCAGGGACCATACCAGTACCAGGGTCGCCACACAAACACCAGAGTCGTCACACCAGTGCTCGGGTTGTCCCACCGGCGCCAGAAACGTCACACCAGCACCAGCATTGTCCCACCGGCGCCAGAGAGGTCACCTCGGCGCTAACAGAACCGAATAAGTTGAAAAAGCTAAAAAAAATAAGTTGAAAAAATAAACCGAAAAAACAGAACGAGCATCTCCAACACGGAGTGCCGCGGCCGGCGCTCACCATGGTGAACTGTTCGAACTGCTGCTGCATCTGCTGAGCGTGCGGAGCCCCGAAGAAGCCGTTGTTGCCGACGGGCGAGGGCGCCGCCGGCGAGGACGGCGCCGACGGGAAGCCGTCCAGCGGGCTTGGGCTTCGGTAGCCCGGCTGTAACGACAGCGACAGCGTCACCGGCAGCACGGGGAGAGGGCGAGAACATCACCGGCGGCAGGGCGGGGAGGGCGAGAACATCACCGGCGGCACGGGAGGGGACGGCGGCAGCGTCACAGGCGACAAGGGGGGAGGGGACGGCGGCAGCGTCACAGGCGACAAGGAGGGGGAGGGTGTTATCGGCGACACGGGGGGGGGGGCAAGAGCGTCACCGGTGACAGCGAGGGGGGCCAGGGCGTCACTGGCGGCCGCGGCCGCAGCCAACACCACAGAGACTGCCGCGGGGGAATAGATGGCGAAATGGGGCATTTCCAGTGGCTGATGTTTTGCAAACTTCTAAACATCCTTCCTGCGCCGAGGACTCACTGGGTTTTTACAACCAAGCAAAGTAGCTGCGAGATCAGCAAATCAGGTGTAACAAAGCACTGAACAGCGGCACAGAATGGAAGGTGTAGTTACTAATACGAGTCGTTTGATTTGTAATACGCAAATGGCTGAACACTTGTAATCGCCGATCTGCTGATGATGCTTTGGTGCTGCTAAAGACGCGCAGCTTGTTTGGGCCCACAGCCAGTCAACGTCCAGACAAACAGGCGCAAGCGTCACTCACACGGCAGCCGTAATCAGATTCTGGGGATTTGAGGCGGAGAAGCAACCAACCCTTACACGAATCCGGCACGGCAATCGCGTGCCGCGGCGCGTCACGGGCGTGCAGCTGTGCCTGGTCGGGGGAGGGGGAGGAGGTGGGGACGTCTGGCACCTGATGGCGCGAACAAAGGCAGAGCGTCGCTGAGAAACAGCACATACACGCCACCACGAACGGCGCGCTGTACTGCGAAGATACCGCCTCCGGCGATCGTGGTGAAGTCCCGCGCTACCAGGACAACCACGGACAGTGTCTTCGCGGACCACACGTGTACATTAGGCGAGGAACCGTACCTCGCAGGCCGACCACGGACAGCGTGCAGCCGCGTTAACGTACACCGCACACCGCACGATATCTGACAGTGAGGCCACCGGCAGTGCCTCTCCGATACACTCCTGTCTGCGCCTGACGCGAGGTACAGCGCCTGACAGGAGGACCACGGACGCCGCCGCCGCGGCGGGCCCCTGCACAGTCCAGTACCGGAATACAGTACCTGGCAGAACGGCAGAGGCGAGCAGCTGCGCGGGCTCAGCTGCGGGTTCCTATAGGCGGTCATCAGATCGTGAAGGGCCTCCTGCCGAGAGGGCGTCGAACACTGAACGGCCAGACATGCGCCGACTCGGGCCTACCGTGGGCGGCCGAAGCTCGCCGCCAGACGGTGCACAGTGCGCTCTCTACGAACGGAGAACACCGACACGGCCAGGCAACATCTACCATCAAGGCACTTCAGCCGAGCAGGCCACGGTCACTAGTGAAACGGCCGGCCGCCGCAGGCAACAGCTACGAACATGACGAACAACCAGTCGCCTAGGCGACGTACTATGATGCAGAGGATCGAAAGAAAAACTAACCACGGACGGTATCAAACAGGCCTCGGGGCACCGCTTACGTTCTACGGTGGCAACGAGACACAGCACGGATACCGTAGCGAGGA
Source organism: Capitulum mitella (assembly GCA_030062745.1). NCBI lineage: Eukaryota > Metazoa > Arthropoda > Thecostraca > Pollicipedomorpha > Pollicipedidae > Capitulum > Capitulum mitella. The sequence goes on along the minus strand of CP099841.1, from coordinate 5,416,063 downwards.
AAGAAAACGGCCTGAACGTCCGCTCGCAAGACTACGGCTCGCGGGAGGTTGCCATGACATGTAGTTCTTGCCATTAAGCTGACGACACGGGTAACTTGGTCCTGAGGTTGGAATCAGTTCAGAGTCCAATGTATCAAACGTCCCGCACTTGACACTGATAACGAAATCTGCGTGGTCATCGAGCTACTGGTACTATGATATCTATTCCACATATCCTTATCGTGAACTGCCACTCCACAACGCGACTGCTTACAGAAATGACTTAGTCTCATTGTCAGCGAACAAGATCGGCTTTTGATGAGCTACGGACGACACCCACTTTTGATACTGTAACGATACACATTAATGTTTCGTGTTGCCGCAGCTCAGCGGGCAAGCGTCCCATGAACTGGGCTACCTACACGGCTTAATCCACGAAGGTGAAAATTGACGGTGCGACCCGCGGGGAACAAAACTAACGGCAACTGAGTACGACAGCCAGCAAAAAGAGTTGACACCAAGGCCGCCATGACTCGGCGCGGGCCATTCAACTACTAGTGAAGCCACTCACTGGTGACATAGACTGCTGCTGCTGCTGCTGCTGCTGCTGGGATTGCTGTTGATGCTGCTGTTGGGTCTGTTGCTGCTGATGTGGCTGGGACTGCTGCTGCTGATTTTGTTGCTGTTGCTGTTGTTGCTGCTGCTGCTGCTGATGCCGCTGCTGCTGCTCCTGCTGCTGCTGCTGTTGCTCCTGCTTCTGCTGCTGTTGCTGCTGGTGCTGAGGGTTTGGCGGCTGCGGCTGCTGTGGCTCGCCGCCGAAGCCTGACGAATTGTACTTGCGGGGTAGGCCCGGCGAGTGGGGGCTCACGGGGGCCGCCTGCCGGTACCGGCGGTAAGGCCGTCATCATCCACGCAGCAGACGCCGACACGCGCCACGCTCACAGACGGGGACGCCATCCACGATACGTCCGCCCCCCCCCGCCAACAGCAGACAAACATAGTCGCATGATCTTTCACACTTCTGGTCAGTTACAAGCCACCTACGGTCCCAGCACTAACATACGCGCTGATGCTGGCGGAGGGGAGCCAGTGGTTCATAAGCAGACCTCCACGATTCATGAAAGCATCAGGGGGCCAGAACATTCTAGGAGCGGATAAACTTCTGTTGAGATGAGGCAAACGTGATTTTTACCTCGTTTCTTTCCATACAACGCCACAGGGTTAATCTTAAATGTTGCCCAAAGTTGGGGGAAGGGGGCAGCTGCCCCCAACTTGGGGGGGGGGGAAGCGGCTGTCCGCTGGTTCCAAGGCCCCTGCTCCAATACCATGCGCATTCACGAAGGCAAAGATCCCACTGAATAACACTGGCGCCAGGGAACAACCTACCCGTCTCAAGGGGCCGCTACCATCTGCTGTTTCGAACCACCTGCAAACCACCCGCACTCGGCAAAACGGGACAAACCACGGCCAAAACGTTCGGGAGGCCAGACTACGACCACTCGAACCGCCGCCTGCGACAACGCGTCCCGTGTCTCCCAGACGCCGGGCGGCCGACGCGACAGCGCCGCCGGCCCAGCCCGAGCCGACGGACCCGGCGCCGGCCACACCCACCTTGAACGAGAGCCGGAAATTGGCCGGTCCGCCCGCCGGCGGAACCGATAAGTGGTTCTGCGGAGCGCAAGCGTGCCGTCAGCGGCCGAGCGCGGCCGGGCTCTGACTCGACTCAGGCCGCGGCGGCGGCGCCACACCGAATCTGGCAGAGCGCTGTCGCTGTTCATCCCGGGCAGTGACGTGTTTTTATTTGTTGTGGAATCTCGCTCCGTCCACAGAGAACGTGGGAGAAATACACTACAGCTATTGAAATGTTACGTACAAACCGCTGCACCCTGATCCTTAGGGAATGCATATGCTACACTAAATTTGTGCATACTTTTAGCGTCCCCTTACACGCCTTTACCTTTAAATGCGTAACAAAAAATGTATGCGTGAGGATCGTTAATCGTAAGAGCCGCATTACTCAATTGCCGAATCTAAAACTGCACTTTTTCTGTTCATTGAAAAATGAGATTTGAAATTGTTAGCCACCAGTAGCGACAGTTCTCACTTGAACTTCTGAACCAGATTCGATGTTAGCGCACACCTCACACGCAACATAGAAAAACATGCGAGGAAAAAACAGACTGAGAAGCAACAAACAAATGAAACCGAAACAATCAAGACAAAGTTGTGAACAAAAAAGAAACTGTACGATGCCAGACGCAAAAGAGCGCATGCCAGTGCAAAACCTTTCTTCAGTACAACAAAACCCGACACGAAAGAAAACATGCGCCACAAGGTAGTCACTTCGTACGCCTGCCAGTGCCAAAAACTACTACAGGACAGACCGGACCAAAACAACAACAGAAATGCCACCAGCGGGCGGCCAGGTCAGCCAAAAACCAACGGCGGACGAGCCACCAGCGACTGAGGCGCAGCCTGGGCCGGCGGCGGCGCGCTGGGTCGGCGGGTCGGACCCACGGCGGGTCGGACCCACCTGGCTGACGGGCTGCGCTGGAATGCTGTGGGCCGCAGGGTGCTGGCCGGGCGACGGTGGGCCCGCGTACACCGGCGACAGGGGTGACTGCCGGAAACACGGCCGTCACCACGCGGCACGCGCCGCACTCAGAGCCGGCGGCAAACCAATGCACGTCAACGCAAGAGGCGTGACGGAAGGCGACCACCGGTCAGAACCGGCCGAACAGGTGAGCTCAAGTTTGTCGCACACATAAATCCAATCGCATAACATGAACATTCATTACGGAAGGCATATCTATTTCCCAAGAACACAAACTGCAAGTCATTCCGACATGTATAATTGTATTTCAGCGTCATGAAAAAGGTAACGAAGGCGGCTGACACTTCCCACTAAACAAACATAGCCTACATCAACTAATCCAATCACCCGTACGAAAATCAGCACAGCACACAACCATCACCGTCGCGGGCTCAGCCGTCACCTCCGCTCCGGCCCCCCCCCCCCCGGACACACAGCTGGCGACGTACCGACGAGTAGGGCGAGGTCCTACTCAGCTCGTCGCCGTCGCAGGGCCGGCCCGGTGCCGGGAAGCCGGCTGTGAGGTCCGGCAGGGAGCCGGCCGGCTGCAGACCGTTGGCCGGCGGCCGGCCGTCCGCCGGCAGCCCGGCCCTGCCGGCGGCGAGGGCTCTGTCAGCCAGCCAGCAGAGCGGCACCCGGCGAGGGGAAGGCCGCCGCAGGAGGGGTGCAAGGGGGTGGCTGCACTGGCGGCGGCGGAAAGGAAATTTAGTTTCAGTGGTTTCAGGGTGGAAAATGCTGACAGCGGTGACTGGTGAAGAGCAAATCTGGCATTTGAATACGCCGTCAAATAGCTATGATGTTGTTACTACTATTGGTTTGGATGAACGGCTGGTATCTGTTTAGAAAGGGTCATCATTTAGAGCTGAGAAGTAAATGTAATAAATGAATGAATGATGAACTAGCAAAAGCCCGTTTCAGCTATAAAGTAAAAAATTACGACCATGGCAAACAGAGGAGGCTTACAACGGGACTGGCTCAGCAGAACTCGATGAACCAGAGGAGTCAGAGCTGGAAGGTGCGGACCTTACATTACATACCTTACATATACAGACACTTGTCATGAACGCAGGGGCCAGACCTGACTTACGCCTGACGCAGACATGCCTGACTCATGGAAAGAAACGCCGGAAATGTCCGACAGACATGGGATGAAAAACATGACACAAGGGAAACAAAGACAAATTCCAAATTAACAACTCACACAAATCAACCGCAATGCTCGTGAACGGTGATTATCTGATTGCACCAAGAATATCTTTCAAACCTGAGGCGTCTACTGGTGTGCTTTTCACAAACTCATACCTGAAACTGAAGAAAAACATCCACACATCTCTCCTAAACACTTGCGATTTTCACGGCCGAAGCCCGTCCAACCAGGGACGGAAGCAAACGAAGCCAGGCCGGCTACACTCACGTCGCCCCTGGCACGCGCTGATCGGCCGGCTGGGTCGGCACCGTGACTGGCACGTGACCTAGCTTCGGGTCAAACGGGTTCCAGTGGCCGGGCGGCGGGGCGGGGCTGGAGCCGCCGCTGCCCGGTACCTCGTGCAGGCCACCGCCGGCGGCCATCTCTGCGGAAAACGGCCGCACGGCGGTCACCGAGAGGCCGAGACGGTGGAGCGTGTTCAGGTAAGCACGCCGGGAACGCGGCGGACAGCCGGACAGCCGGACAGCCGGGAAAGGCCGGACATCGGTCACTCAAGATCCGACAACGTGGAGCGTCACGTCAACAATGCGGATACATGGCAGACGCAACAAACAACCCTGACTGTTTCTGGGGATAAAGGGTACGCCAGCGTGAGTAGGTCGAGCAGGAGGGACTGGGTGTGCCGGTTCACGGGTTCGAACGATACGCAAAAGCGTAAAGGCGCTACATACAATAACTGGATCAAAACAGAAAATGGCTAAATCGGCCATGCATCTGACTGGCGATTCTGTCACACAAACCAGGCAGCCACAACAGTTTTCGAGGACCAGCTCACGCGCCCGCCAACGCTCGAGACAAAAACCCAGCTGCCACTCCAAGCTCAGGCACCATTCCCGTCTACACGGGGAGAACCGTTCGCTGCGAGACGACTCCACCACCTGGTGCCGGCGCCGGCGTCCGCGGCCACGGCGCGGCTGACACACAGACAGGCACGCGCGGACGGCGGGCGCCCGACGGAGCCGGCGGCGGACGCGGCGCGCGGCCGGCCGGCGTCGCCTGACCTCTGCGCTGCGGCAGCGGCGAGTAGCAGTCGGCCGCCTGCATGGTGCGGTGCAGCGCCGAGTCCGAGTGAGTCCGCCGCCAGCCCGTGTCGGCCGGCGGAGACAGGAACGTCGGCCCCGGCGCGCTGCCGGCGCAGAGACACACCTGACGCCGCGCCACACACGGACCTGGTCCAGTAGCAGTGAGGAGTGGTGATGAGGTGAATGGCAGTGTGCTGGGCGTTCAGAAAGAGCTAATTCAACAAACCGTATAACCAAATGGATGAGGTGCCGCAAAATAACTGGCAAAAACTCGCTGTGACATAAACTGACTGGGTATCACGGGGAAAACTGAAGAAACCACATGAATGAGTAGGCACAAACGAACAAAACATACAATTACATAGCATGATGCCAACATAAAACAGCATCTGGTGGAAAAACAAAAACTGGTTATCTTACATAACAAAAACCATTTATCACATTTAATATATGCCTTTAAAGAAACAAAAGGGTAAACAAAAATTAAATCAATCAGATGATGCAAACACAGCTAAAATGGAGAAAACCAACAGACAAACTTCAAAAAGGCACAAAACTTTAGGATCTGTGGCAGTTCAATGGTACCATACACTTCTCCCAGCCACCTCCATCGGCCCAGCAGGTGGTGAGCGACTAACCATGCCGACTGGTACTGCTGCGTATGGCACAGAGTCCGGAGGCCGGCGGGCGGCGCCGGCTCTGACCTGTAGGGCGACGTCTCGCGGCGGTGGTCGCAGACGACGCGCGGGTTCCGGTGCGGCCCGAAGCCGGAGCCACGCTGGTCCGGCGGGTAGCCGGGAGGGCCGCCCAGGCCCGGCCCGTGCACCTCCTGTCAACACCGAGCAAAGGCCTGCTCAGAAGAGCGGTGCGGGAGCAGACAATGTGGTGCACAGGTGCAAAATGTGGTGGGCTTGGTAAACAGGTACATCTGGACAGAAATACAAAATGGCACAAGAAAGCAGATGATACATGAGTAGAAAACAACAAGGGATACAAGGATGGTAAAATGTGGTGCCAATGCCAACTGATACTTGGGGGATAACAGCCATCTGCATCTTGGACACAGGTCCTTGAAACTGTAGGGAAGTCTGCTCATGAAGTCAAAAGATTCTCACATCCTCCAAGGCCAAAAATATATTGATACTTGTCAGAACTTAATGCAAAATAACACCACTGTCACCACAAAACATGCATTTTATATGAAACATTATGGCAAACCTGTTACCACCATTGTGCTGTCTTCTTCATGTACCAGCATAAACAAATGGACAAGGTAACTCATAAGAGCAGGGCCTAAGACCTCTTCCCCATAAATTCAACAGAAAAATTCTTAATGTTTTCAAAAATGTCCTCTGCAAGGTAGAACACTGACCTGATACACTGGTGGCTGATGGACAAGAGGGTAGCCACCCATTTGATTGACATTAGGCAGAGAGCCACTGCAGCTGCGGTGAAATGGCTGCAGAAGGCTTTGGTTGATATATGCTTGCTGAGGTGCACTTGGGGACATTCCTGGTGAGCCCTAAAATAAAACCAGGTCACACGGTGAAGTTTAAAATCATCCAACCAGTTACATGGTTCAGTTAAATACAAACAAGGACAAATAGTTTACATCCCATCAAAAAGGCAACTATAACTGAAGTACACAGAATGACATGAAGTACACAAAATGACAATACATTAAATACGGTGTCTGAGAATGCAAGAAAAGATAACATCGTGAGGTCTGATCAGATAACCTAGCATCAAGGGCAATATAACAGTCAACCACTATTCTTCTTACTGAAAAGAAGGCATAACAATTTGATGAGACATTAGCACAGTAATTTACCCTCTCCCCTTTAACACAATTTTCAGGGACAAGGCCTATCTTCAGAGTTGGGAAAATTATTTTGCCAGCTGTTTCAAAGTAAATGTTACTAGTCATATAGAAAGAAAAAGCACAAAAATCATAATACAACAGCATCAATGCATTCTTCTTCATGTGCCCGCAATGCTTTGCAAATGTGCAGGGTTACAGATATGTACAGCAGTGAATTTATATGGTAGGGTATGGTAATAAGGTTTTACCTTATTTTTGTGGTTCATTCTGTGTTGCTCCTGATTTCCTCCTTTTAACATCACAAGCATGCCATTTGCTTCATTTCCACTAGATTTGAAAGAGCATGGCTTCTGGTCTCCTTTGCCAATCACAATCACCAATCTTTCCAAATTATTTTCCTCTTGAGCAAAAGTTTAACACCAACAACAAACAACCTCCCTTATGATAAAGTAACTTATGGAAGACTTACCATGCTGCTATTTAGTACCTGCCATTCTCTAGTTACTACAATACTTCTCTGTTGAGTTTGAATCTACTGTTTTGAGGAGACAAAGACATTAAAAAGCAGAAATCATAATAAATTCCTTTAATTCTTACATCAGAATTACATACTGCAACACCAAACAGTTAAACCCTGCCAAGAAAGGTTGTAAAACTGTAGATTGTTAGAACAAAAACAAAAAAACTACGCATTAGACAACCTGTCAAAGTTAGGCATGACAAGAGTGAATATTTCTTAACCTTTGAAGACGATCTCAGGAATCTGAGACATCACTCACAAGGAGGAAATCGAGCGGAACTACGGTGTCACTTACCTTTGGTACAGCAACCCCAACCTCGCGCATTATTTGCTCAAACGCAGCGGTTTCCTCTGCCTGTTTCTGAGCGTGTAGAGCAATCTTTTCGCTGAACTTCCTTGGATTCGCCATTCTTGCAGCAGATTTTTCACACAGATTTTACACCATGTTCCTTCGTAGACCTAGCGTCAACAGAAGCCCAGCAACCCAGCACGAACCCATTCCCGAGTACTTGCGTCGCACAAGTTCCTATAATTAGGGAGTAAGCTTGGGAGGAGCGCACCACATATGTCTATTTTGCCAGGCAAGTCTAATCCTACCATTGGTAGGTAAACAAAAAATTTTAGGATAAATATATAGTTTTAATCTTTATTTTTCTTTAGTTTCTTAGAAATCGTACTTGCAGGATAGTTTTAAAAAATACAGATATACTTAATCATATACTGCCTATTCTTTCTTTTCTGCCAAACCAAATCTAAAAGACAAGATAGTCCAATGGTAGATTATACCACGGCGTTTTTTTCCTCGTCTGGCATCAAAACCAAAACAACGAGATTAGCGAGCATTGCAGAGAGCAGCTTGGAATTCAGGCGGGTGTCGACACTACAAGGTCACGGGAGTTCAAATGCTCTGGGAATTAATGCCTGATCCTCTTTCTTATCAGCATCTTTAATGGTCGATTCGAGTGTTTGCCAGTAACAAAGATTTGGATGACCTGGATGGAACCGGTCCAGGAAAGGTTTTGAATCGCATATGCTTCCATTTGTACGTCTGTTCTCACATAGCAAGGCAGTGCCGCGCAGAAGGGATGCACGTGGCCGGAGATTTCCGAAAGATATTGGGGGAGGAGATCCATACAGGATTCCAGACCGCTTCTCTCAAATCACTGCTACAGGCGTAATGTAAAAATCCCTGAATATTGGGTTGGTGGGAGGCGGTCTCCATCCCGTAACTTCTGGTGTCTCCAGCCATGATGATGCAGGCAAGTTTCTGGAATTTTGGGGAATAGAAGGCATGGTACGCTGAAAAGGGGCTCGGCACCCTTTAATCTGATTTTCTTTTAAACTCAGGTAGGGGAGATTTAGGTAATATCGGACGGTAGAGAATTTCGGACACATTTCTTCGTCACGGTTAGACTCGCATCCAATATATATATATATATATATATATATATATATATATATATAGAATATTATATAGATATATATATAGAATATTATATTATATATATATTATATATATATATATATATATATATATATATATATATATATATATATATATATATATATATATATATATATATATATATATATATAATCCTATCCAATATATATATATATATATATATATATATATATATACATATATATATATATATATATATATATATATATATATATATATATATATATATATATATATATATATATATATATGGAACTGGCGAGAATCCAATACCCATTTTTACTGCGTTGCGCATATGAAGAGTTTCAGGTGTTGGGTGAATATTTATTTTTTGGATTCACTGTTGTTTTTTTTTATTTTCCAATGTTTTTTCACCTGGTCCTGAACAGTCCAGAAGTAGGAATGTGCGCAATTATATTGCACTCTTTCGTGCATTTATTACATTTTAGAAGTGGTTGCAAATGCAAATGCAAATTGAAACAGTCTGCCTCGCCATCATGCCGCACCTTTCAAGGGACCGTTTTCTGGTAACATTGGACACCGTCCGGTAATACTGGAATACCGGGAACTGTGCTCTCATATGTGCAACGAAATGCATTTTTATTGAAACCATTTTCTATAAGAAAAGCGCGGAAACACGTAAAAACTGGCCGGCTGGCAGAAGTGTTACAACGAATCGACCAGGCAACTTCTGGTGTCCGGCGGCAGCAACAGCAACGGCAACGCGGCAAGCCGACGGCAATATCAAAGGTGGTGGAAGGGTGACATCGGGGTAGACACCTAGCTTGTGACTGACCAAGGAAATTTCAGTCTAGCCTTAGCTAGCACCGCTTGTATCAGACATGGATCGGGTAAATTTGGAGGGCCGTTTGAGATAACCGAACGGTGTCCGGAATTACCCAGATTCGGAATTTATGTTTATATGATGATTGCATCTAAACGAATGCTCACAGAAGCAATTAACGCAGTCGCATTTTAGATCGGAAGGTGGTCTTTCATTTGAAAGCTTTCGGTGTACTTGCGCCTATCTGGAAATTAAATACGACCGATTTAAGACAGGCGTCCGATATAACCCCGATTTGGAACATGCAGGTAGCTAGATAAAACATGATGTCACAAAAGCGAGCGAAATGGTCTCAGAACTCGTAAAATCGCGGCTGTTATCGCTATCCCAAACTGCTGGGACACGTAATCGCTCCAAGGGCACATGGTTCCCGCGGAGTGGGGCACGTATGATGTGCCCTGAATGCCCTCATGGTGGCTATGGACCTGGTCTGGAAAGTACGCAGAAACATCGGAAAGAAAGGAACCCCCTCCCTTCTTCCACCCACTGCATATGCATCTGCAGGATCCCTGGGATAAGAGGCACAGGAGCTTCCAGAAAAAGTGGGGGACGGTGAGGGAGGTAAAGACGGGTATTCTCCCTTAGGGGTAATGCTTTATACCCCAGGAGTGCGTAGCATGTCCCCGCTCTTCCCTCCGTTCCTACGCCCATGGCTGGAATGAAATCAGGGCGAGGTTTACCGCCTGCAGGCTCACTTCATTGGTCCTGGTGGCTCTCAACGTCCGAAAACCACCCGCGGGTCGGGGGGTGGGGCAATTCGGCCATGGCCCCTCCCCCAACCGCGATTATGAGAGGCAAATATAGCCATTCCCCCCTCCCCAAGAAAAAAATGGCTTTTATTACACAACTAGAGTTTGAAATAGCTAAGTCGCTGGACACTTCAAACTCAAACCACGGCTAGTCTTCCATCCCTCCCCCGTGATTGACTCGCTGACCTATCCATACCCAGGAAAGTGGTTTACCCCCCCCCCCCCAAAAAAAAAGAGCCGCCACATCTCCCCGTGACGAGAGTTCGGCTCAAGCGGGCGAACAAACAGACCAGGTATAGGCTTATACAAGTACAGGCGCTCGTACGTGCAGGCGCTTATACGTATGGGCTCCAACGTGCAGGCTCTTATGAAGGTGTTTATTTGCTCACTTTAGCCTTTTCTTGTTGCGAAGTTCTCTTGATTTAAAACTGTAATGTTTGCGTCAGTAAACGATAGCCTGGCATTTTTTCCTCTACGGCTGAGTGTAGGAACAAGGGAAAGTGTCCTGGTGTATGAGGAAAGAAATTCGAGGTTATAGGTGGCGCTGAAATCGACAGTGAGGCTAGTTCATTGGAATCTGCGTGTTCAGTTTACCTAGCGCAATAGCGCCATGTTTATAAAAGGACTGAAAAAATCGCCAACTTTTTCTCAGCACATATTTTGGACCATCTTAAAAGCGACAAAATTTCATTTCCAAAACACAGTTCTGATATGGAATGTATCCAACTAACGACGATTGTCAACGATTGTTTCAAGTCCATTTGCAATAATTCTATTCCCTCATGGACCCATAGCCGCAAATTTATCGAATTTTGCGGGTCATTCTTTGTTTGCAGGATTCTTAATGCGGGATTAACTTTCAACAGTTTGGTGTGCTGTCGCCGGCCCATTGAAACCATGACTGGAGAACAACCACGCCTTGATCGCAAGCGGCTCATTATATGCCTTAAAACTGGTAAGAAGGCAACAAACCATAAAAAGAATGCCGAAACTGGTGCATGCATGACATAAACTTGTTGACGGCCAAATCAACTACGAGCCTTCTGGCGTTGAATGGCATCAGGAAAGGCATTTTTTCGGTCTGATAGCGACAGGGGTGGCGTTAAACCGGACTTCTGACCGCTCGAGGATGGGTAGTAAGAACCTGCCATCGACCCAAGCATTGCCACGTTCAAAAACAGAACTTGTCACGGAAGACGGAGCGAGCTGTTGCTACGTCCGACAGGCAACAAAACTGCCAAATTTGTTCGGGAACGTGCAGCATGCGCCTCATGTAACTTGCACCTTCTTGTGATAGCCGTCTTTTCGTTCATTTCGACAGCGGTAAAAATACGTGGCTGCGAAGCTGGAACGACATGTAATGAGATAAAGCCAGTGAACGACCGTCTGGCATTGCGGCAATGTGCTCACGGGGAGAAATGAGAGAGGGGGTTGTCCTATGTCGGATTCGTAACGGCCACTTCGTTCGTGAGGCTCGACTTGTGCCGCGACCAGGGGCCACCATAATTCGGTTGCGAACATCAGCGTACGGTCCCATGTTACCTGCGTCTCCTGGTGTGTTGTATTTTTCTTGCGCATACTCTTGCTGTAGTGTTCCATGTACGCCACATGTTGATGACTGATGACATTTGGATTGCATTTTGATTGCATTGCATGGTGGTATTTTGTATGTCGTAGCCTTTACTTTAGCTTTTTTTGCCTTAGCGATAACGTTTATCTGCATCTTATATTTTATTGCCCTCCAACTGGCTCATTTCACCCATGATATTGGCCGTTCATTCCGGGGCATCTGTACACTATTTGAGTAACGTGCGTCTGTCGTCAAATCATTTTTGCAATGAAAGTCACATCATTGTGTAACCCATTTTTTGTGCTTCATATCAGCCCCCCAAAACAACATCGCATGTTTTTGTAGTATGTCTATAGTAGGCCATTTGGCTAAGTCTTGAATGTCCTAACGCGGGTTTATCGCGAAAAAAGAATTTATGCTGGCTGCAGTCACCGGCGCAAGTCACAACGAAACAAAATTAACAGCAAACGCGCGGCTCAAAACGTAGAATTTCGGCGATAAAAAAGTAGGCACATTTCGTTGCCAAAGTAGTCTTGGTTTTAGAAGGCTGCCTTGACCACCCTGGAACGGTAACTCGAAATGGATGTCTTTTAGAACGAAAATGAACAACGCATCGCATAGCGTCCCGTGTGCGCTTCAGAAAAATATGTGAGACGTTGATGGGTAAAAAGCAAAATAGCTATTTCTGATGTTTTTCGCCTTTTGCGTCGGACGAAGCACCGACACAAAGGTCAAATTATCAAAGTGAAATGTAAAATAATATCATGTTCATTTAGAAATGGGGTCCGTCATGCACAGGAGCGTCCGGCAAGGAGCACGTGACAGTCATTCACGCTGTGCCCTAAAGCCTAAACAGCTGTTAAAAATTGCACAGGCCAAATTCCTTCAAAGCTGATTCTACCGGAAACCGGACATTTCAATGTTCATAGGCCTTGCTTGACGAAGTAAGCGCTGAGTCCTAGCGCATTACTGAAAGTCGATTTTCTTTGTCGTTGTTTCGTGTTTTTGAATTATGTCTTCTGTTTCGTGGAAGCGAAACACTATGACAGTCGGAATAGGCAGTCGATTAGGCAGCTGTATAATGATTCTTAAACGTTTTCTAGCTCTGGCTATGCCCCTACCCTTCCCCGAGAAAAAGGACAATGTTTGGTCTTTTCGGTGTAAAAGTGGGGATTAAATCTCTGAACGTGGGGCAATTATTATTGGAAATCTTTTTACTGACAGGTGGGTCTCCAGCATGCGCAAACCAAAGACATCACTGGAAAATCCAGCAGACTGGTGTTCCCTGGAATCTACTGCAAACACTCTCCGTGTAAAAGAATGAACGTTCTCATACGTGCTAGAACCTTGTGGCATGTTTCCCGGTTCATCTGGCCCCATGTGTTGCTCTAAAGGTGAAACCTGACGGAGCACAGTCTCATCGTCTAGAAAGGAGACTGTCAGTCCCGAGACCGTGCCAGTCTTGCAAAGCCATTTCGGGAGATGAAGCGTTTTCGGTTGTGCAGGGATCGCATCTGTTTAAATCATAATCTAGTTTTCAAGTAATTCATGCAAACACTATTTCCTAGTTACACTAGGATATTTTACGTCTTGAAGCTCCTTTTGCACTCGTTGAGTGCGCTGTTTAGCTTTTTTATGAAGGCCATCGATGTTGATCTTAAGTTTAAGGGCTTAAATATGAAACCAACAGACTTCTTCATCATCGTAATGCCTGTGTGTTTTTACAAGTACTCTTCCCTAAACAGCTTTCATTCAGTTGTACCGTACAACAAACGACCGTTCAGGTCCTGAACGCACGTGATGAATTTCGGTGGCGCCCATAACATGTCTGAGAACGAGCTGTTTGTGTCGTCATTGGATAGTCAGGAGCCATTTGATACGCGCCGGTCACGTGACGATGCAGCCGAAGAGAGGCGCCTGGTGCATCGTTTGGAGAGGTGACGGCCAGATAGAGTGCGACTCTGGTGGCGGTGACCGTGACGCAGAGCTCCTGTCACGGCTGCGGCGCGGCCGCCGCCTACCAAAGCGCGGCTGCGGCGCGGCAGAGACGGCGCGCGGCCCCGCCGAAGCCGCCGACCGCAGCGCGCCCGATGGAGGGCGCGATTCGATTGGATAGCTGAGTCTGTTGCACGGGACTTGATGTGACATAGCTGGAAGCGGATACAGATATGTGCATCTGGAATGATTCGTAAAATGCGCTGCTTGACTGTCTTCAGTGAAGGAATGAAACTTATTTCAATATGCAGTCTTTTGCACAGTAGGCAAACGTTTACTTTGCACTTACGTATTGTCGAGTTATTCAGGCAGGAATTTACTCCGGGACTTTTTGACTTGCATTTACGACAGGTGTTTAATTCAGTAAGGTTGTGAAATGTGTTGACATGAGCTTGCTGTCGAAAGAGCTTGCTGATTTCACACCCATCCACTCCAGGGATGCTTGTTTCATAGTGTCACTGCGTACGAGATGGTCGCACCTTTGGTTATCAGATCAGATTGCACCGCCAAACTCGACCTCGAACTGATGCGCACAATTTATCCCGTGGATGAGTACGGCTGGTGATTGTTAATGGTTAGCTGTCGCCCTGTTAGCGTGGATGAAGGTACAGACCGAGCTACCACACGAACCATTTGCTTTCCTGAGGATGCTGTGCGGATCGATCATCAGTTAAAGACGAGTAAATAATGCATCGAATCGTTTACAAAAAAACCGAAAACCTTGAGAAACACGTTAACACAGTGGCTGTAGAACTTTGTTGTCGGTTTTTATCTGAGCGATAGCAGCGTCATCCATCGAAAGAAACAAGATTGGGCATGTTGACAGGGATCCCAGCGGGGGAGCATGATAAGTTGTTCTGGACCATGATAAATTTGTTTTTAAACAAAAATGTATTTCTGTGCATGCTAGTTTTCGCAAATGTCGAAACAAAGTGGCCAACAATTGAGAAAAAAATCAACATTTGGGGAAAGTTAGGCCAGATGAATGAAGACTTGCCCACCCCCACCTTAGCATATGCTTTGGATCCTTCACTGTAATACTGAGCTTCATGTATCACTCGCCGTTTTCAGTTATGTATGACTTTTGAAACTACGTTACTGCCAATTACGCCTTAAAACGCATAAAAATTGGAAAACAGCGCTGACTTAAAAGATTGTCCAAATGTCGTAGATCCTACATTCCCAAAACGTTATTTCATCAAAGGTGCGAAGCCGAAGGATATGTCGGATTTCACTCTGATGACCTTATGGAACATTATGCTTACGCCTCGGGTATGCGTCAGCTGACATTTGTTATTTATGAGAAAGCTATGGAATCATGCTTCATTCATGTATAGAACTCGTGTGGATAGTTGCAGGTGGGCTTGTATATTGCAAAACTTGTAAATGCGTTCGACTTAATGCACTATTCGAGAATAGAAAGTATATATGATAAATCTTTGCGGTTAACTCCTGGACGGAAAGCCTAGTGAGCTGTGGCGAATTTGGGGTCATAAATGGCCAGCGTTACATTTCGTTACCCAGCGCACAAAGTGTCCTGTTTCTTTCGCTGAAGTAAGTCGAACATGAACCGTCCTCCTCGATAGCTCAGTGGTGAGTGAACAGGTCTGTGTGGTGAGTGAACAGGTCAGTCTGTATCGAAGGGTCCCCGGTTCGAGTCCAGAAATACTGCAAAACTTTCGAGACTGCGACATGTACATGGCTGAAAGCTACACATTAGCCGGTCCTGCTCAGGACCGACTACCACCTGACCAAGAAACACGTAACGACTGCCGGAGGACCACCTGGCCGAAACGCTGTTTACACAGAAACACACAAGACGAGGACGATAGTCCGGAAAATTCTTCCATCTGTAATACCAGCACATCGCTTCAATCATTCCGCAAAGCAGCAAGCCCCCATTGCATTCCGAGTGCGTCATTGTTAAAAAAAACTGATCTGGGTCATGTGGGAGGATATCTAAACGAATTTTAAGTAATTCAGGGAAACAATTCGTATGCCTTTGATACATTTGCCTCTTATGGTTCATTACCTTAGCCATTAGCCTCCATGTTGAGGAAAGGCGGACGAAAAAAGATAATACAAAGTACTTGGGCCAACAGCTCAAAGCAACGGGATTATGCATATACGCATGAATGTCATACCAACTGACGTGGTTTTCTTTAGCTTAATTTTCCTTGCTTAACCTGCAATCGCCTGACAGAGTAAAAGTACTCCCCTCCGTTGTTTGCCGATTGTGTCAGAACCATACACGATAAGACCACCAAACTCACACTACCTGTTGTTTGATCATTTCATAAGTAACAAAAAATTTAGGTATGCGTTGAATTCACCTGAGTAAGAAGCAGAGTAGTACCTCGATGTCGGGCGATTTGCGACCTCGAACGTTGGTCGTCACGCAGTGAGCCTTTGTTGCTAATGTAACCGTGTCTTCGAGAAAAGGCGGCGAAAAATGCGTATCGTCTTAGGAGAACTGCATGGGTGACCAAACGGGATGAGTATTTATCATTTCTGTCGTTAGATGTGAGCAACACAAGTCTGAATATGTTACGGATGCTTTGAATTATTTTATAGATGAGATTATTTTTATTATGAGATTCGTTGGAGTCATGGATGCGATCATTGTTTTCTGACAAAACATTACTGTAAAATTCTCCATCTATGTAAATCTTTCAAAAACATACCAATCCAACAAAAAGCTGTAGTGTCGCCGCCGGGCGCTGGCGGGCCGCGCGGCCCGGAACTGTCACTGTGCGCCAAACTATTATCAGTGCGAGTCTGTAGAATCGTGTCTCGCGATTCGCATGGGACGGCATAAAGAGAGGAGTATAAGATATTAAAACAGCATAAGGAGAGAAGGAGAGACCCGAATGTGAGTGGAAAAGAGCCGTCAACAGTACAGCACTATTTGCGTTTGGCCATTACTGGCACACATATGGCCATAACTTCAAAACCGGAAGTTTCAAAACTCTTCCCAACTGCGATATAATAACTTATACTGTATTTTTGTTGTCAAATCACACATATCAGACAGCGGTCTTTCGCTTCATGTTTATGCCAAAGTTATCGCTCAACCTATAGCCTTGTGAAATCCTGTTATAAGCATTGCACATTTTTTTACCATAAATTTTGACACTCACGTGGCCTGTAACGTCACAGATCGACAAGTCAAGTTCCTCGTCCTGAGATGAAAAAGACTCGCGCTGTCGATTGCTGTTAGGACAGTTTAGATGGGTCTCTTAGCATCTGAGGAAGAAGGGGGCGATTCCCCCCCCCCCAGGCTGCCGGAGATGGCAGGACATCCAGGTTCATTTTTTCTGACGTCTTCGCCATTTTGTTGTTGTTTTTTTTGCGTAGTCTCAGCGCCCCAAATCATATATTTTAGACGAATATTGTCTTTGTTGGCAAGCACAATACCAATAGCATCATGGGACTCTGAAAGAAAATAATGAGAATTATCATCCGCCGGGAAAAGTCAGCGGGATGCCACATCACTCATACTGAGACGCGATCCCATCTTCGATCTGATGACGAAGGACGACGCCGCGCCGCCTCCGATCCGTGATTTATTCTCCGCCGCAACTTGACGGGCGGCCGAAATTAAAATAGCATGCGTCATTCGGCGTCACTTATCAGTCGGATGTGGGGCCGTCGCCCATCGAGCACCGTCTGAGAGCCGGCGGACGTTTCGCCGTCCCGGTGGCGCCGCGGCGGCCGGGCCCGGCGCTGCTCAGGCCTGCCGCCGGCCGCTCTCGCGGCTGAGGCCGGCCGGGTGGCCTTATTTGAGCGTGCGTGGCGCGCGGCGCCGGCCGTGCCGATCAGACACCGGGCCCGGCGAGTGCAGAGCAGTGTCCGCCGGCGCCGACACGGCCCGTGTCCGGCATGGAGACGCGCCGGGACGCGGCGCTCATGAATGGCCGGCGGGCCGTCGCGACCCCGCAGCGGCGCGCCCAGGCAGGTCGCCGAGGAAGGTCGCCGGGGAGCTCGCTCGCGGTGGAGGGACCGAACAGGTCGCCACGAGAGGCAGTCCTGTAGAAATGGCACCCAGGATGTCGCTCAGTCGAGGAGTGGATCGAGCGGTTGGTCGCGGTCGGGTGGACCAGGTCGGAAACGTATCCCGTTCGCGGCCCTGGACTCGCTGCTGGCCTCCTCGCGGGCCGAAATGCAGCCTCGCTGGGCGCGGTACTCGTAGGAGCATGTCCGCGCTGTCTGACATGCCAATCGGTAGGACACAGTTCTTGAAAGACGGCAGGTCATGACATCAGCTGAGACGTATTGGGGTATAACGAGCGGCCATATAAGTGGCTGGAGCGGCTTTGACGCGGCGAGTGAGCCCGTGCACTTGGGGACGCCCATTGCTGCTGCATCCGTCGTGTTGTAATGATCTGTCGCTGCCCTGCACAGGAAGCCGGATTCTGTGCTGAAGGTTGACGGACAGCCGCTTTGAATATTTTGACAAGTCGCATGCATTCGACTTACCTCAGTTTCCGGTTCCAGAAAGGTTGGCTGTGAGCGCATCAACGCATCCGGATACGTTCGTATTAATAAATCTGCCGTGAAGGCGGAAGCCATGATCCGTCGCTGCCCTCCACAGCATACCGGATTCTGTGCTAGAGATTGACAGACCGTCTTGAATATTTTGATAGGTCGCATGCATTCGATTTAATGGTTGACTGTGAGCTCATCGACGAATCCGGACACTTTCTTATGTATGAAGAACATCTAACGTGAAGGCGAAAACCGTAAAGTAGCTTTGCCTAGCTCGGATACAAGAAGAAAACATAAAGGTGCTGGCGTTCCAAAGCTGATCTGAACCGTCGTCCAGTGAGACTTTTGACATCTGGTGACAAGCCACCACTGCAAGACTTCACCGTTACGGAGCTTGTTTGTCATGGGGTCATGAAATGTAAGGAGGCTCCTGAAGAGTAGTGCCGTAGCCAGGGAAGTCGGAAGCGCGGGGGCTGCGAGTCAGTTTCCTCTTCCATAATGGGGAAAATTTAGCAGTTGCCCTATTGCGTTATACATGGAACAAATCGACATATTTTTATGTATAATGTGCATGTTGAAGTGGGTGGCATTGAAATGAACAACCATGCTAAGCTCAGCTTCCTGCTGAGACATGATCCTGCCACCCAAGTGTTCCGAAATATGAGTAATTTTGTCCCTGACGCTGAACCAGATGGTGCTGGAAGATCTTTATCGTGCTGCGCAATTCTACGATGCCGCCCCGTGACCGGCTGAGCCTTCCAGTCTGGGGCCAAATACAGGCAAATTCTGGGAGTCGAAACCTGCGTGTGTCACGCACCGGACTCTGTTGACCGGTTCCATAACCACCAGGTCACGTCGCATACTTCGCCGATAACCCAGGAACCATTCCGCAGCTATGAAGGTGACCGTAGGTATACACATGACAGTTACTTTAAGAAACTTCTTTAAATATCATCTGGCACACTCGGTGGCAGTGAAACCTCTGTGGAGATGGGGGGCTTGATTTTTACCTCGCTTTTTTCCATGCACCGCCATTGGGTTAATGTTAAATGTTGCCCAAAGCTGGAAGGTGTTGTCCCCTCCCCCCCCACTTAAATGGAGCAAGCAGTTTAAACAAAAAAGGCAGAGTGCATTGCACCCCAAATTTGACTGAGCTGGATTGGAAGCTGTGTTTTGGTTTCTGATAGGTAGTGTAGAAACAAAAATGTTTACATGTATCTAAGAGCTTCATGGTTTCAACTCAATGCAATAACGTGCAACTAGAACGAGCTAAGTTCTTCAATGCCCAGACTGCGAAGTGATTTCTGAAAGAAACTGACTCCATACGTGTACTTGGAAAGTGTGGTTGCGTAAGGCCACCCATTCTTTTAGAGTACCGCATAGTGGGAGCTATACATGCCTACAGGCCGGTAACTGAACATAAGCATTCAAACGACGTTGGCCACGAAAACGAACGCGAAGGAAAAATACAAACCTCAGTAGTCGGCGCGCCCGAAAACACCAATAAACAACAAGAAGGAAAAATACAGTGGCACATGGTTCGAGTTAAGAGGTGGTGTCTCGAGCTCAAATCTTTGCAACGACAAGACTTTTTGGTGTATTTAGCGGCCCGGCTATCGTGGGATGAGGCGGCAATCGGCAACATACTTCCGTTCACCACCGCGCCTTCTTCGCTCCACCGAGGAGAACATCCGGCGTTCCATCCCGGCCGGCGGGTGCCAGAACATATGGGAACGGAGAGATGCCTGGAATGCATCCTGGCACTTCATGAATGAGTTAGCAGGCGTTTTCATTAGCGCCACCGGCCGGGCGTGCCGTTCTCACGCACGGTGCGAGCCGCGGGCCCGGAGAGCGACGCGCCGCCAGGTGTGACGGGCGAGGCGCAGCGCAGTTTCCACTCGCCGAGAAAGCTCACCGTGCGTCACAGCGGCGTCCGGTCACTGCCAGCTCCAGGCCATTGCTGCGCCGCACTTTCAGGGGATCGATCACAAAACATTCAGAAGTTTATACTGACTTGTCGTGAGAACACACAAGGTCATAAGAATGTACCGCGACACACAATGAAATCGGTTATGGGAAGTATTTCATTTGATATTTACATCCGTATTTGGTAGCTACACAGTTCCAGCATTTACCAATTTCACGCAACGTTTATGACGGAGATATGTGACGTTCGTTGCATATAAACTGCACAGTTTTTCGTTTATTTTATGACATAAAACAAAACGGTTATTCTGTCTGGTGGAGGCCACGCACATGATTCAAACAATGATTTGAAATGTAGAATTTTCAGTGTTTGTTTTTCTCCCATTTACTCCAAACGCAACATGTTAGGCTGTATTGTAAAGTGGGATTGGTCCTGTTTAAACAGTATACGTATAGATAAAGGACCATTTAGTGTTCAAGTCCACTTCGCAAATGACTATAGCCAGGGACGTAGCCAAGAGGAGGACAGGGGGACCATGACCCCCTTTCCTGAGCCTAGCTAGTCTACACTGGATATATAGCGACTTTGCAGGAATACGTAATCGTGATCATATATATGTTGTAAAAGCAAACACTGCATGTTTCTCTGTGCGTTAAACATGAGGTGAACTACATAAAATTGCAGTTTTTTCTTGTACATTTCGTCTTATGCCAGTGGCATATGACAAAGTTTGACATTTGCCCCTCCCCCTGAGGAAAGTCCCGGCTACTTGCCTGACTGTAACCCCATTGAACTTTTACAACCCAATTCCGGAGTAGATCATGCCAGCATCCGAGAGAGCGTGCAATGTATTTCGCAGAAACATTTCAATAACGGTAATTTGTGGCATAGTATTTTTCCACACACGTGTTTTACCTTTAAGCGAATGATAAAACACGTCTCTGGCGGCTTGAAATTAGATATTAATCTTATGCATTCACTGCATAATATCTATGCGAAATGTACATGTATAGAAAATGATTTGATATTGGCTAGGGTATTTCGTGGTATTTAGGTGAATTTGTTTTTTTTTTTTTAGGTATAATAGGTGGTTAGGTAAGGTAATATTTAGGTACGAAGGTAATATTTAGGCATTACCATCGTGGTATTTAGGTGAACTTTGGACGCCCTCCATGCTGCTTTCTAAATGTATCGCAATCATGTTTTCTCCATTCAAGGTGTATTTGCGTGTGTCCGACATCACTTAAATTACCAGTTCCCTTACCTATGATCTGTATTCAGTCGTTGTCTCCTGAGACACTGGAATAAAGTTGACGTATGAGGAATGTGGAGGTAGATGATAAACTCTGATAGATCAGTGCCTTCTCGCTAGCATGTGTGAGCCGCTGACCGAGCTCGTGGTAATGTTTAGGTGGCAGGATCATGGGGCGTGACAGTGTGGCAACCCGCAAAAGGATTTAATGGTGTCACAACTTAGCTCACATGACATTATTACACTCCCCGAGGTCCACCTGGCCACGCTTCGGGCTCTGTGTAATACCTTTTATTGCCAGATCTGTCAAGGCGTATTGTTGAATACCACCTTATGCAACTCTGGTGCACAAATATGGAGCCTTTATTGGTCAAATTTTTAACTAGTGTAGAAGAATTTCCTGTTTCAAGCCACACACATCAAACGTCTTAGCTCTCCCCGCAACGCCAATTACAGAAGAGGTGTAACTTAAAAGCGAGCAACAGTGGAATGTAACTAAGAACAAAATCTGGCGCACCTTTCGTGAAATGCTTGTAATTATGCAACTTAGCATGTGATACAACTCATCCCAATGTCCCACTGAACATGTATAACACAGCCTGTATATAACATTGCTGTTCACCATATGCGGGATACTGGGGATACTCCATCGGCTAAAACAGGCTGAGGCGCGCTTCGTGGCAAGTGGGTGGCACCAGGATTCCCGAAATGTTTGAATAGTCCTGCAGTTATTACGTCTGGTCGTCTTGACAATCTTTTTCGAGATGTGAATTCTATGGCAATCCATGGACAAAGATTTCTTGGTGAGCGCTGGAATCAGCCACGAGGTAGAGAGGTTTCAGCATCGTACACTAACAGTCGAAAACGGTGCGGTGCGGTAAATCTCTTCTGACGAATCTCAACCTGGCAAACCTCTTTTTGCGAAGATACTCAGTGTCACACGACTTGTTTCTGGCACTGAGATCGCAGTTCGCGCCAGAATGGCCGTGGGGATTTCTTTTTGCTTATCATGGTGCAATGAAGCAGGAGTGATGTTTTGACGATGTTTACAATTTACATATGTTCCTGGTTCCCACTTTTAATCGTTTCCTTATACCATGTTTCTCACCGCCGACGCCAGGTGGTCAGAAGATGCTGAGAAGAGTCGCCGCTGAGGCGACAATAATGGGGAAACACAGTCTTAAAAGCGACATTTACTTGCGTACAAGCAAAGCTCCTCACACATGTCGCGTGATCCGTTGAGGAGACGAAGTAGCATGTCCCTGTGTAAGAAGGGTGAGGGTGGGCAGTTATGAAACCATCACCTGTTGCCGCTGACTCGCTAATTATCTGAGGTCTTCACGTTGTCATTTTTTTCAAAAAGTCTCTAACCATAAAGCCGAGCTATTACCCTCGTCGCGAGTTTATTGCACTGGACGGTGCAAGCAGTCCACGATTTTAACCGTCTTCATGAGTTCACACAATACTGCACGTGGGTCCCGGACATGCCGTGATATACTTCCATTTGTCAGGGCTAATCAGATTCTTTTAGTCGGCGCTGGTGTTTTTCCGAACACAGTGTCGGTTCTGCATTTGCTGAGACTTCGGATGTGATCACGTCACAAAGGGAGATAAAGTGAAATGCTACGAATAATTTGCAAACCCACCTTGTCGGAAACCTGTGGAAACCTTGTCTAGGCCCTTGAACTACAGCTTAGCAATTGTTCAGCTCGGTTAAACATTTTATCATTTACGTGTGTAGCTAATATTGCACCATCTGGAACTGAAGCCATGTCACGAATATCAAGACACATCCAGAATTCTTGAGATAGTCGTAAAGTGGATCAGTACCGCACCCCGAGTGGCTCGTAAAAAGCCGGTAACCAGCAGGTTGCACTTCAGAACTTACCGCTAATGCATGATAATGGGAGGTAATGTGCTTGTTATATTATTACCGCGGACGAGACCTAGAGCTCATTGCTTTAGTTAGCTTATCGGACCCGGCGTTCATTCATCGCTGAACCAATTAGTGTAAACGTACACATTATGCAAAACAGTCTTTTCTATTAGCTCTGTAATTTCTGCGCGCTCGCTGTGGCTACCCCGTAACATTGGGTGGAGTTTGAAGTGGTGCTGGGTAATCACTTATGGTGCACGACTGAAACATGGATGGGAAAGCTTACAGCACAGGATGGGAGGGTCGTTGGTTTGGCAGAAGCTTGTTCATGGCCATTTGATGGGACAAGTCGTTCTTGACTGCATTTTAGTATATATTTCATGGGAAATATGTAAGAGTGAAGAGAGAGCAAAGCTAGAGAGGACCAACAGCACTCGAGGACCAAGGGAGATTAAAGATCTTTATCTTCCAAAATGAGCAAAACAGAGCCAAAACAGCTGCAAGGAACCTGTATCGGTATCTGATTTGTTTGTATATTTGTCTTGTTTAAATATCTGTATCTGTAAAGTGTAAGAAATCTGTAGGAAGAGTGCATTTCCTCGGTTAAGTCGTTCTAAGGTTGAAATGCTTATGAATTTCCTCGGTTTGGAAATAAGGGTAAAAGTTATAGAGTTTGGATGATCCCACTATTACTGCGTGCACTGTCTTTGTGCATAAATACCGCTTACATGATAAAAACCAGAGGCGTGGCCGTAAAGCACTCTGAGATGGGCAATTATATGTTATGCAGCTCTATGTAGCCGTAACGTAAAAACATTTTACATAGTCCCTGAAGTATACAACAAAGCGCTCCTCGACAATCTCACTGTTACAGACGATCCTTTCTGTCCCGACGATAAAAATTCATCAGCAAAACTAGCCTGATCGACTGTCATTGCATGACGTTGAAGCACTGCAAACACTTTAAACGAGGTGGTTCCACGTCACACCCGATCGATGAGCGATGGCCTTTGTGCCGCTGCCGGTCGGCACTTGGAAAGGGTGGAGCCGTGATGACGCCGATAGGCGGCCCCTTCACCTCGCTGCGCCGGCTGCCCGCCAGTCAGTTCAGTGCGCCAGGCCAGTTCGTGCACCGCAGGCGAGGGGGAGGGTGAGGTTGTCATCAGCAACGATCTGTTGACATTGATGTGACGCTCTAACGGGACCGCTTCAAGCTAACTTCATACTCTCAATACCGGCTTTTTGTGTACGCAAAATGTTGTTTTAGCAGGTGCCATAATCAAAATGTGATATTAGTGTTCTACCCTGCATCTGATTTTTTTGTGTATGTTTCGTAACTCGAGTTTCAGAATGATGAGAGATTACGCTTACTTGAGTCGGACTTCCCGGGACCTGTGCACTTGATAATCGCATAAAAAAACACTCCCTGTCCAAGCGGCAAGCGTAAAATGAACCACCTAATGAAAACAACTAGCCCAATCAAACGTTATCAGTGCAGCAGCACAAAGGCGTTCCAGGCAGACAGCGTCCATTCACAAGCCCCCGGAACCCCGCTCGCCGCCGATCACTTACTCCATTTTGCCAGTCAGGGCCGGCTTGACGCGGCACGTTCCAGCGAGAGGAGGGTCCCGGCCGGCGGCCGCCGCGCTCCGCAAGTCATCGCCGCTCCACGTGCGCCGCGTTTGTCATCGCCGGCGCACAATGCGGCGCGGGCCGCGCCGTTGATTGCCGCCTGATTGGGCCGATCGTTTGGCAGGCCGCGCGGTTTATCGCGCGGAGGCCGGCGGGCGGCCGCCGCCGGGCGCAGGGCCGGGCGGGGAGGCTGGAGGCAGGTGGGCGTGGCGGGCGGCGGGGGGGACGGTTATGAGTGGTGGCCGTTTTGTTCACGATCGGAGGAAAACGAGGCGATATTGTAGAATTGGCTGTCCACGTGGAATGTGTTTTGGCGATGCGCTTCCGGAAAGACGATAGATGCATGCTTAAAATAGAGGTATCCTCGTCATGCTACGGACGAAGGAACGGTCTGTTGCTAGCAATGATTGGCTATCTTCTATCCTTGGTGCACAGTTTTGCATTTATGGTTGGATCTTTATGGCGATAAAACGTCACTGCCAGATGGCATATCAGCATTCGTTCCCATTTTTCGGAGACGAGTTCCCGCGACTAGTAGCTTTAGAGCTCGGGTTTCGAAGCACTGGAATGTTACCGGCGATATGCAATATCAATCACCAGCTGCAGCGGGTGGAATAATGTACATACTGCGGATCTGGGTGGAATTCAAAACGTTATGCGGTACACACAACGAATAAATCTGGAAATCAAGCTTGGCAAAGTTCCATGAAGCTGGACTTAGAACAATGTGTTCAGTATTCCAGAAGAATGGCACGAGAATCTGGGGAATGTGGATTATAGTCTGATGGTGCAGACAGCTAACACATGACCCATCTGAGGCTGACAGCTTATTGTCAGCATCAGAACATCAGTACCATAACCGTATAGACCGGCATGTGATAACAATGACGGGAAATCCGAACACAAGTTTCGCATGGACTCCAGCAGTTTTAACAGGGCTCTGGACCTCAGGATATTTGCTGGATATTCATGTCTCAGAACAATTTCTCGGTTGCCTTCCGACTGACCCGGCCTTAAATCAGTGTCAGATAGACACATGTCAAAACGGGATCAGATTGCTCACACAGGGGCCACTCACATATGCTGACAATCAGGGGCCTTTTAGGGTCTGTTGCGACGCAGTCACTGGTGCCGTTTCTTACGCTTTTTCCTGCTTTAAAGCGTCCTACGTAAATACGCATTCTACCCCGACCAGGTAACCAGTAAGGATAGCAGGTTACTGACATGTAGGCTGTTTTTTGGCTTTCCTTTTAGATATCCAGTTATGGCATGAGCTGTCTACGAGATGAAACACGTCCAGCACAAGTGGCACAAATGACACAAGACACAAATGACATCTTTCCCCATAGACGGAAGACCCCGAAGGTAGAGATGCCACGAGTCCTGAAGATTTATCATCACCTGATTCAAACCCCATTCTTATTCCAAGGAACGTAAACTATGGCGTACTACTCAGCTTCACAACGCTTGCATTCTTACCGGCCCAAATATTTATGGCGAAGCCGCAACATGATATCATTCGGATTTGAAGATGAAGATAACAACGTGATGCATTGGGAAGACCAAAAGACGAATACATTATGGCGTAAGGGGAAATGACACAACATTCTGGTGATCCACATGCAGTTAGAAAGAGACATCTGCGAGATTTGTGTCGAGAATATCAAGTTCCTGTTTTCACTACGGAAGAGACAAGTAATATTTTGCTAGGGAGAAAGATATTTTTCCCCTTCGTCTTTCCACAGCTGACCAAAGTCCAAAAAATCCC
Source organism: Capitulum mitella (assembly GCA_030062745.1). Lineage (NCBI taxonomy): Eukaryota > Metazoa > Arthropoda > Thecostraca > Pollicipedomorpha > Pollicipedidae > Capitulum > Capitulum mitella. The sequence continues at coordinate 5,389,354 of CP099841.1, read as the reverse complement.
CGTACCATAATGCAGTTGTAGCCTCATGGAGGTGTAAGGAAAAACTTTGACGTAATCCCTATGACATGATCATTTGACATCATATGTATCGGAAGTCCGAAACATCTGTCTCAGGCATGTGGCCGAAAAAGAGAAGAAATTGGCCCGCTGTGACCTGGTGGGAAAGCAGCGCGACAGTAGAATCGGATGCTCTGGCATTGGGTTCGATTCCCGGAACAGACACCTATATTTGGCTCGAGTTTGGAAGGGTCAGCCGGCCACGGAGCGGCCGTGTCGTGCACTACACAAAAAAGATCTTCTAGCACTTGTTCTTGGAGCTTGGAGCAAAATTTCCTCGTATTTGGGCACATGGATGGCGAGGCAGGGTTCGGCAAGCAAGCTGTATTTCGTATGAACTCTGGTCTCAACGACAGGCATTTCAACAGGTTTGGACTTACGATATGAAAAAATCAGTACGTCTGAGTTAAGCATCGGTTAGGCTTCAGATTAGGACGTAGCCAGAGTCACAGACAAACGAGACTTTAGTGGCATACAGACAGACAGGCAAAGCAAATCTAATTTTTATAGGGGAAAAATTGAAAGCAGAAAATAGGGGAAACCATAATGTTATACGTCATGTCCGTGGTAATTTTCTTTTCATCATTTAATTCTAAGTCATTTAGATTTTTCATCGGATTGCTAAACATGGCCATGCAGATGCGTTCACCTAGAAGGCAAGGCAGCACAGCTGTTTGCGGATATGTGAACAGCACAGGTCGTGGTCGCGTCTCGAATGACGCATTTGTTCCAGACTACGCTTCATTCGGTTCAGGTTCACGCAAAACGTCTGTTAAAAAAAAACACTCCTCTCTCTGGCGAACCTTCTGCTAGCGTATCTAGCTCCACCTATCATGTTGCTCTAGCCCCGAGGCTGGGCGTATTTTCTGCTGCAAAAGATGACGTCATGCGGCATGCCTATCACGTCCGCTCTGTTAAAACGAAATAGCCCTAGGACAACCACCACCTGACCCCGAGGCGCTGTACATTTCCAGCTGCAACCTAGTACCGTTTGGCCGTCTAAGCAAGAAGGAGGAACACAAAAGCGCACGAGTATTTGTCCTTTATCCGAAATGTCGAACAGGAATTTTTATTTACTTATAGCTTTATGCACCTTTTGGCCCCATTACCACGAGTAGATCCTGTACCACCCACTGCCCCCAGTAACCAGATTTTGGCAGCGGAACATATTGACCCCTATTCCAGATTCTGGTTTTGTGCAACGGTTCGACTACAGTATCATGAGTTGACCTCGCACCCCCGGTTGACCCTGGTGCCAGGTGCTGGATTTCCACTATCTTCTGACTGAAGTTCCGTGACCTGACTTTCGCTCCATCCACGTACGCCTGTACCGGACGTTGACGCAACACTGTCCCGACCCCTGACTGACGCCAGGTGCCAAAAGTGCGTTCGGAGTTCGATACGCTGTCACCGTCATGACGTGCGTTTTGCAGACCCGGCGGCTCACGCAGCGCTGACCTGGCACTGGCCAGACGGCTGACGCGGCGTTGACCCTGCGCGACCCGGGCCACGCTCCAGCCACCTGGCGACACAGAGCCGGTCACCGGCGGCGGCGCGGGGCCGGCGAGCCGACAGCGCCGGCCGGCCTGCATCCCAAACACATGCAAATCGGGCGATAAACGTCAAATGATGCGCTGCTTAGAGGGAGCCGGCGCTCATGATGGATGGCGAGGATTCGCTGCCGGTGGACGGGCGCCGGTCGTTCGATCGAGCGCGATAGAGGCTCCGGCCAGCACGGCACGAGACCACGATAGGGGTACCGGTCGGTCCGGCACGAGACCATTATAGAGGCGCCGGCCGGCACGGCACGAGACCACGATAGAGGCACAGGCCGGCACGACACGAGACCACTATAGAGGCTCCGGCCGGCACGGCACGGGACCACGGTAGAGGCGCCGGCCAGTCCGGCACGAGACCACTATAGAGGCGCCGGCCGGCACGGCACGAGACCACTATAGAGGCGCCGGCCGGCACGGCACAAAACTGTGGGAATACAATGGAGGCGCCGGCCGGCCGGGCACCGGACGACGTTTGATCCGGACAGAATTTGGCTAGTATCTGGGTCCGGTTATTGTTAACCCAGAGCTGTGTGCATTGCAAAGGCTGCGCTGATCCTAATTCGCAGACGCAAATTCAGCTTTTAAAATTTCTTTGAGACATGCATACAGGGCCCAGGATACGGTTAGCCCAGCTGCGGATTTTCTTGGGCAAATACTGACTTAAGATTTGTTGCATCTGTCTACAATCTTTTCCATATGCTGTCAAACTAATGAATCAACTGTCAAAGTAAATCGCTAGAAAGCATTCCGAATTTCATCAGCATGTCGATATGACGTTATTTTGCTTCGCATTACAATAGAAAACCAGTCGCATTAACAATCATAATTCAAAATCGAAGGAACTGAAAGCTTGCTTTGCACGCTGTTCGGATCGTGGAGTTTGTCAATCAGTCAGTCCGTGAGTCAGTGCTTCTAAGTTTCTGAGCGTTTAGCGCCTGGACGTACAGTTGATCGTGATCCACGTGGCATCATCAGATGCGCCGTCTTGGCGGACAAATTGTGGTGCAGGTTTCGAAAGGATTCGTGGCGTGTGGCACTTGACACGTGGCGCGAGCTGGACCTCTGCAGAAATCGATTAATTACGGGTTCAGGTCAAACGGCTGGTGCTGTTGACTCAAAACTTGGTGACAACATGGGCAGGCACTCTCTTCTGTGGTTGGCACCCACGTGCGATCCACATGGCGGTCCACAGGCACGTGCTTTGATTTGGATTCGGGGACCTCCAAGTGCCGTCATCAGTGAGCTAGGCGGCTGAAATTTATTGGGTAGATAGACCAGCACTATGACTATCCAACGATATCCCGCATGATGGTCATGGTCTAACAGGTCACTTGCAGCGCACGTGCGCCTCTTTTACATCCCTGTAGCGGCGCAGCTTGATGCGGTGGTGGTTTAGAAAGGCGGGCGGGCAGTTGGGCGATCAATTTCGATGGATTCATGTCGGAACGGGATGCAGCTTGCACGTGAAGCGAGAGGTGCCCAAGAATAACGACCCTTTTTCGTTACCGCTAAAGTGCTACCGCTGGGATGCTGAAAATTGGCTGTTGGGAGCACGTGATACGTGGCACTCGATATATGTGGCTGTTTTGCGTGTCAACAGTTTCAGCTTGGTGTGTGCAGGACGCACGTGTTGAGTTGTACCCATTTACTATTCAAGCCTTGGATCTGGGAACCTCTAATGCTGGAAGTTCGAAATTTTGTGGTGGGCCGCGAAGTCACGAACTCTATTCAGGACAAGATTTAGGGTATCAATGACCAGATCCCGTCCATGTGAGCGTGCAACTTATTGGACTTAGGATCCTCCGTTTGCGGGAAGTTTGTGATCCGTACCTTAGTATCTTTATTTAGATAAAAGTACTCCGCGTGACATACAGAGCTTTGATTTTGACGCCAAACCAAACGATTTTGTACAACAATTCTATATTTTGTTATTCTGCACAACAAAAGTTTTGTTTTCGCTTTGTCCAAGATAACTGAGCCATTCTGTCATCAATTGTAGATCGCTGCTCTCACGAAGAATGCTAAGCTGCAGAGCTAAAAAAAATGGGCGACCCATACATAAGCCTGTTACACCTGAGTTTGTTGGCAGTTGTCTTACTGGATTGCGAGAACTCAGTTGGAAGTCTCCCTATGATCAGCCAGGAAAGCCCAGCATCCAGCCACGTTGGTCAATCAATTAGCCAAGGTCACTGAGCCGTAGGTTTACGACAGTTTTATGGCCAATGTTGCATCTAAATAATAACTTCGACAGAATACTACGGACTCCAATTATCAAACACATAAACATGACTGAGCATGGAATTGGATGCTCATAAATACGATTTGGGGGTCAATAATTAAAATCACAGATTTGGCGATAAGCCGCATCTGTAACCTGCTACTGGAAGCGAACTCATGAATATGCACCATAGTTTATGACACGTGTTCCATACTTACTTCTTATCGGCCAGTCAAACAGTTTATTGTTTCTCGCCTAATTGAACGAAATATGGCGATGGCTGGTGTTCTCATTACGGTGATCAGCAAAGAATTTGTTAAAGAACAAAGACTAAGTTAATGATGCTAAGTCCTGGGTGACAAGTGACTGTATGTGTCTCGTCGTGCTTTGCAACTAACGGTATTATCCAAATGAGGATGTATAAATGGGGTTTGTTTCAATTATTCATCATTCAAAATGGCGGAGGGGGAGTCCGTTAGAAAACACTCGCAACCGGTTTGAAACCTTATGAATCGGAGGTGAGATGGTTGCCGTTCTGTCGACTTTGAAGAGGCGTTTGCATTGATGGTACTCACTACGTCGAAGGGATGTGGAGCAAAAACAAAACAAAACAAACTTTCCACCAGGGCTTCTGCCAAAAGGAAGAGCATCACTTCATACGTTATCCACATTACGGGAAAGTTTCACAAGTGTAGGGCCATTTGGCCAGTTCTGAGATATGCATAGAGGCAGGAAACATGTTCCTTTGCGTATATGATTAGGAACATGCTGTAAAACCTGGCCATTATTCTGGTTCTATACTTGATCGTAATCTATACGTGAAGGAAAACATGGTGCATCGTCAACGATCCCAAACCACGGGAGGCAAGGCAGCTTTCTCTACCAAAGTCTGAAATCTGCGCGGACTGCGGGGTCGCGGTCGCCGTCCCCGCCCGGCCGCTCCTCTCATCATTATTCCGTTGCAGACGCGTGGTCGGTTCTTCTCTCGCCCGGTGGGGCTCTGGGCTCTGTCAGACCATTTTTACGGCGGACGGCCTCGCCAGATGCGCCGATAGCCGCTGCCAAACAATGGGCGGCAAACGCGGCGCCAACGGTGACGGATGACGCACGGGCCGCGGCCGCGCTACCACCGGCCGCGGTGGCGATCGCGGGGCAGATGCGCTGGCGGCGTGGCGGCGATTGGCGACGTGTCGCCGCGTCGCGTCCTGTCACCCTGCCACCTCCATCCGGCGCTGTTGATTATCTCTTTCACGCCTTCGAATCGTCCAACGTCAGCGTCGCCTGCCGGCCATGTCCAGCGACACTCCTGCCTCCAGACTTCGGTCCGATGTCGCCGCCGCCAGCTGCGACACGGGCCACCGTCCGCCGTCCAGCCGCCGAGCCTGCCGGCAGCCCGGTACCGCGCGCCGCGGCCGCCCGCCCCGGCGTGCAGCCGCCCGGCCGCATTTGCATGGAGACGGCCCTGTCCCGATGCGGCGGATAGTGTCGACACGGCCGAGGCGCGGCCGTCGGCGGCGGCGACGCGCGATAGCCGCCGCCGCCGCCGACACGGCGGCCTCTCGGCCGGCCGGGCCGGCCGGGCCGGCGCGCGGCCGGCGCGCGGCGGCCGCAGATGGACGCCGGATAGCGTCGCCGGATCCGGCCGTGGAAGGCCGCGGTCGTGACGGCGGGCGGCGCCGAGACGCAGTTCGGCCAGGCTGATCAGAGACCGTGGAACACGGGTCGTGGTACGGGCGCGGTGGAGGAGTCCGGAGACGATGACGCGCGAGCAGGAATATCAGCGGCAGGGCTCGAGATGAGGATGATCTCAGTTCATGCAGAGGGTTCACGGCATGTTGGTGCGGATGTTAGCGCATCGATCATTCGGCCATTGCATTGTTAATGCGCGATACACTTCGAATATTTGAGCGCATATACAAGAAATAATGTATTACATTTACGAACAGAATTTTCCGCCACAGGTGATTCAAACTTTTGAAAAAAAATTAAATGCGAAGTGGAAGACTGCTTTAAACATTATGTGGTGTATAGATAAAATGAGCAGTGGACGTGTTCACTGAAAACTGTCTAAAAACGCCATGCCTATTTAAGAACGCTTGGATCTGACTGACTGTAGGAGCGACGAACTTTGTACTTGGTAAACTTCAAACTTAAACAAACTTTACTATTCGTTTTAACAAAGGGAAAAGGACGTTGGGTTCTCGGAGGGTCCGCTGTATAATGGTGTACGGCGTTGTCGGAGATCTTTTGTTGGTTGTTGGCCTATATGCCGTATAGTGTAACTTCTGGCTCTTAGACGAGTCAGGGAGTAAGCAGACATTTTGGCCATGGGCCCCTCTCCAGTGCTTCTTTAGTGCTGCACTAAAGAAGAGCACTTTTAGTGCTGTACAGAAGGAGAACACTGAAGAGGGCTCATGAACAAAATGTCTGCTTACTCTCAGCTCCTCTAGGAGCCACAAGCCATACTAGACGGCATACAGGCCAAGTGTCATGGAGAAGAAAATGAAAAGAAAGTTAAAGGAAAGTTAAAGTTAAAGTTGAAGTTAAAGGAAATGTTCTACTGTGACCGACTTTGCTAAATAGTTTAAAGTGACCCGACAAGTGCCAGCGATCGTGTTTTCAGAGCCCATTTTTCTAAGAAACAATTAGAAGCATCGATTAAATAGATTATCTAAACCATATTCTGGCGCCACCCATTCATGATGATGCAAAACAGTCTTCTGCTAACGCTCACTGACCCGCGCAGCTCGTGTCCTCATGCAACATGTAACAATAGGACATAGATAACTAGGATATCAAGCTCGGGGTGAGGAGAATACCACTTTCTGTGCTGTGGAAATTGCAAACCCTGTCGAGGGTTAAGACTTCGTAAATACAGACGTTTGAACATATTGTATGCAATCAGCTCGGACAACAACTTGGCTGTCTTAGTTCAAAACACAAGTTAACAGGGAAAAATCCTCGTAATGTTGCAGAAAATTATGCAGATCATAAGCATTTGTCAAAGAGTCCCAAGCTAACTGGGAAGCTCTGCACAATGCCGCACAGACCAAGTCGGGTTCCTTACCGGACTACTTGACTGACCACGGGTGCGGCAGCACATGGGGTAGGTTCGGCTGCTCGAACATCAGCTCCGGGCAATTTTCAACACAAGACCGATAACGTTCGGGAAAAAACAGCCTTTAAGTGGTTCTTACCCTGGAAACTTCGAAAATGCCCCTACGCCAATTGCCCGAATGCCAACTTCTCCGACCGAACGAAGAATCCGCTCCGAGTGACTCCCTTTCCCAAAGCGTTGCCGCACCCCTCCGGAACCTGGAGAAAGTACGCCAATCAGCAGGCCGAATTCCTCGCCCGCCGACATTTGCATCTGGGCGGCGCGGCCGGCCGGCGGCGGTCGCCGTCCGCGGCCGTCTCCTGCCGGCGGCGATCCGTGACCCCAGGTCAGCGGCAGGCCGGCCGGCGGCGGCCGCCGGGGCCGGGCGCGGCCGCTGCGGTTGGCGGCGCCGCCGCGATGACAGGCCGGCGCGCTGGCCGCGTGCGCGCCGCGAGCGCCGCTAATCAGGCGCGCCGGATCTGCCGCCCGCGGCGCGCGCCGACCGTTTTTATCGCCGCCAATTGGATGGGCGGCCGGCGCGGATTAGCGGCGATGATTACAAACTGGCGGCGGTGGCGACTGGCTGATGAGCGGCGGCCGGCTGTCGTCGGCTGCCGCTGGCGGCGCCTTCATCGGTGTCACTGGAGCACCAGGGGCGCCCCGACTAGCGACGCCCAGGAATGCCCGGTGGCGGCGCTCAGGCAGCAACTGCGGCTCTCCTGCCGATGGGCGTGAAGTTGGACTTAATGGGTTGGAGTGCCCCTGTCTTCATGGTTTCAATTCGTTGGAGTTGCTGTTGCACGTCCTGTATTGCGTTCAGTTTTGACAATATTTGGGTGTTTAGTCAACGCTGCAGTTATGAGAGACAAATGACCTAAATGATATGCACACTCACTCATTTTGGCGAATGGGATCTAACCAGGCCCGACTGCCACCTCAGTGGTGTAATTTCGACACAATAATAAACACGCTCACTGGCAGGGCACAGCCAGGATTTTCGTAAAGGGGAGGGGGGCTCAGTGAAAACTGAAATCATACAAAAATCGCCTACTTGGAAGATGATGTGCGATGGGTTACATTCCCGTAAATAGAGTATAAAAAGATACCTCACCCGTTGCATCCACGCTATTAAAGAAAAAAATGCGTGGGGGGGCGGGCCCCCCGCCCTCCCTAATACTCAGGCACAGAGCACCCAGGCGCCATCAGGTAGGTCAATTATACAGTAACATACGGGGGCCGTTCTGGTGGCGACGACGTGCCTCACATCATGAGACATTGTTTGGATTGATCCGATGAACTTCGCATCGGAAAGGGTTCGCCGTTCCGGTCGAAGCGAAATCGCGACCGTGACGGGACGCAGACGAGCGCGAGTGCGCCGGCAGCAGGCCCAGGGCCGGCTCGGCGGTGCTTGCACGGGAATCCTACATCTCCCGCATCCCAACACCTGGCCGCCGCACAAAAAGCAGCGGCGTAAAGCTGTTTTGAAGCCGCGCCCGGCGCATCGGGCCGATCTCGCCGATCGCAGTCGACGCCGGCGTCGTAAAGGCTCGGCCGGGGCGGGCGGACGACGCTGAGTTACGGTCCGCGCGCCGAATTATGACGTATTTACACGGCGTGTTTTCGAGAGAGCGCGGGGGCGCTCTTCCGTCGGCGTTGTTTGCGCTCGCGCTGGATGTGACGACAGAAGCGACAGCGCGCTCGCCTCGGTCCGTCTCGGTCGACTTTAGTCTGCTTGAACCGTGATTCCTCTGATTTTTCAGCGGTACGGGTCGGAGCTATCTGGGTGTCCAAAAAGCATTGCCCCAGATCAAGGGTTCATGATGTGTTCAGTTTTCAAGAGCTTTTGTTCACTAAATAGTCGAAAAGGGTTGCGCTGGAAGGCACAGAGTTGCTGAAAGGAGTTAGCAAAACATTTAATTAGAATGTCATAATGGTAGAAAAGAATGGGAACTGTCTCTATGCATATGTCTAGTGTACATCTCTTTGCATACGTTTCTTAAATGGTTAATGGCTCAGTTGGCACAGCGTTAGTCTGCCCGTCCTGTCAAGATAAGTTCAAGTCGTCTCGGTGCTTGATTTTTAACCCGCTCGCGAGCTAAATATCATCGCGGGTCAGTTGGGAACTGGCCCGTAGAGGGTCGTGCTGACTGTACAATCGCAATGTATCCCTGATGAAACGCTAAAGCAAAAGCTTCGCCTCCGTCAGGTTTTTATAAACAGACTTGGTTGGTCCGCAAAGTGTCGCTGATAAGACTTCCATTAGTCATAAGTCATTCCATGAGAAATTTCCAAAAGTTTAAGAAGTAGGAATTTATTAAGAACTTCAAGTCGAGTCAAGTCAAGTATTTTATTAGAAGTCATCCACAATACATGTGGCTATGATGGCCCTCACGTCAATAAAATTATGTGGCCTTTCTACACTTATATTTATGTATATATATATATATATATACACATAAAATTATGTGATCTTCATATACTTCGTTGTGTAGCCATCCGACGACATGGTTCAATAGGGGCCTGCGCGACCAATGAACGCAAGCGTCCGTCGGCCGGCGCTCGCTCACTGTTGCAGCACAAGCGTCACGCAACAGCTTAAAAAAGAGCACGGCCAAATCGGACACACGGAAAAACTGTGGAAAACCGGTTTGAGTCTCCGTAAGTGTAGAATCATGAAACATAATGCATGTTACAGATTGGCTTCCAAGACTACGGGCCACAACTTGGCTATCTGAGTTCAAAACACGTGTTAAGGTGGAACTTTTTAAACTTTTGTCACGATATAAAACGTTACCAGTACCTGCGCAACCGGGTGTAGTGTTACATTTTGTGAATGCATTGATTGGAATGAAATTTGGGACGATGATAGAACATAACAGAAGTAGTAATTTTGATCTGTCCAATTTTGCAAGAATGTCAAGGTCGCTGACCTCACTTCAGGTGAGTTTTCTACTTTCTTTGCTGCGTGCCGTGTTGAGATTCTGGGTATGGTCTAGTGTTTTCCTTGGGAACTTAACAGTTTTTAAGATCTTTAGTCCTAAGACCCCTGCCCGCAGAAAATGAATTGTGGGGGACCGGCCGGCGAGCGTTAAAACGAAACCAGCATAACATCGCGAAAAACATTCCAGTGTTTGTAATTCAAGCATATATTTACATATTGACTGATTGGGATTATCAGGTTATACCGTGCGACGTTCCGTAAAGTCTCTGCTTCCTCCGAGAGGATTTAAACCTCTTGGATGGGGTTATCGAATATGTGCGTAAACACATTTACAGATTACACATTATGCATGTTTAAATGCATTTGCTTTTTTGGTCAGCCTATTTAAATGAGAAGACGGATACCATTTGTTGGGATCTTGAATCCTCGTTCATTTATCATAACATAAGATGTCACCAGAATGATATGCAGCTGAATGGAATGAGAGACTTTATACCTTGAGGAAAACATGCTGAAATTATCTTTTAATCTGATTCACTAAGTACAAACGTTACTGAGAACGACAGCAGATCCGCCGATATTTATTCACGTTTTACATTTGGTGGTCAACCACGTCTAAATTAGGATTTGTTGAGAAGATGTTAATAGCTACTAGTCGTTTCCACAGCAGTGTGTATAAACATGATGCCCATATGTGACCAGAAATGAGTTATCATAATCTGACATTTATCTTACAGTCCTGAACTAATATAAAATTAACATTGAGGGTTTAAATGCAACATTTTTCCAGAACAGTTACTGTGATATGATAAGTTGGAAAGTTCTTCTACTGTAAATAATAAAAATGTGAAGGGTGGAATCGGGCCGCATTTCCAACTTCACCCTTGCAAAACAGTTTTGTTAAGCGTTTTAGACAACGTACCGGTGCCTACGCAACCCGTCTCCTGTGCATGTATCATTAGCTATATTATATCACTTTCCTAATCAAGTTAAAAATGGTATTTACAGTCTCACTGGCTTTGGGTATGACTATGAGAATAGACAGCCTTTTTCATACCGAGAGAAACTTGGGTTTTTACGCAATATATATATATATATATATATATATATATATATATATATATATATATGCATATATCGAGAGCAGGGTTTCTTTTGATATCCATCTAGAGCATTGTTTGTTTTGCACATGTATTGTTTACTGAAAACGGCGGCAAATTCCGCAGTAATAACTGTTTTGCTGAGTTGCTACAAAGAGCGGATCGCTTTTTATTTTGCTTCGTATGTTTGAATAAAATTTATGAAAAGAAGTCATAAAACAGTAGATGGTTATATTGGTGTTTCGGTCATCTTTGACCGTTTTCCAACACTGGCAGTTACAACATTTATCAACGTTTACAAAAAACATTCACCGCAAAAATCACGTTCTGTTGTCATGAAGAAACGTGTAACACACGACTTCCTGGAAGTTGTTCATAGACATCGTCAACACGCACCTATTTACCATGCCTTCAGCATCTTCTCCAAGAGGGGCAGTTGTGTGGATTGGTTTGTTTGTATGTTGACTGGTTTCGTGTCCCTAATGTACGTTTTTTTTATAATTTCTACTGTTGTCAGTCGGCGGCAGTCATGGCAGCGTGCAAGGATGTAGTTAAACAAAGTGATCAAAATGTCATAAATGCGAGTAATTACTGGCTAAGGGTCGTTTTTATCGCGATGGTTGGTTTCTTATGAAATGACACGATATTAATTGAAGTGTTTCGGCAAACTAATTGAAAAATCATGCTTCCTAAAATTACGGACCTAAGATGGCGGATCTAAGAAACATCTCAGAGACGTCTACCATGTCACCATCACCAGAGATACCCTTCTGAACCAGACAACCATACTCACTCGCTGTTCAGAAAAACATAACTTGCAAAGCCTGGAAGCTGTAAAGAACAGAGATTGCGATCATCTCATCAACAGGCAGGTCAACGCCCAAGGTACCCTCTTTCTGTTAGATGGGCCCCCAACTGGAACCAGGGTCTGAGAGGCTGTTTAGATTTCAAAAGCAGCCTTTTTTACATAGTCTATCGAAAGCGCCCGAAATTTTAGGAAGCATGCGTTTTCAAATAGTTTCCAGAAACATAATTCAGTTAAATTCGTGTCATTTCATTAAAAACCAACCAAATGATACGGAAACGACCCTTATCCAGTAATGCCTCTTAGTTATGATATTTTAATCACATGGTTAGTTAGATTTGTCATATGTCTGTGACATGTGTTAAATGTCTGCCTCATGATGTTCATGGGTATGAACGAAACGTTGCATGATTTTGGAGAGCTGTTTTTTGCCTGGAGGAAAAAGAACAAAAGCTTGCACAAAGAACAGAAAGCTTAAAGAAGAAAATAATAACAGCTAACCTTGCTGTCATGTTTAATCAAACATGCAGTATATATATATATATATATATATATATATATATATATATATATATAAACAATATTCAACATTTCAGCCATAGGCCATTTTCAGGAACAATACAAATTTCGTTATTAAATCCCAAATGCTTCAGCATGCATCAGTCAAAGAACCAGCCTGGGAATTGCGTACACCAACATAGACGGGGAAGTACAAATAGGCATTAATTATACCAATGGAAATCGCCACAGCCATCCATTTTGGCCATACTTCGACCACAAACATATTTTAACCATCCAGGATTACGTGGATGAATTACAGTTGTCGATCACACATACGAACAACCACGGAACACCACAAATTTATGACAGTCATTCTACGCAGTCTAAAGCCTTTAATGTATTTTGATCCCCACAAACAAGCTCATTTATTGAACGAAGGCCTGGGAATAAAAGAGAACAAAACTCACGCTAACAGAAGCCCCTTCCCCATAAACTCAAATGATATACCAAAACGTAGTATATGTATTGAGAGGTAGACGGAGTTTACGAAGGTCCACATTGTCTTTCGCTATGTCTAGAATTTCGATCGTTAAGCTCATGTTGATTTTGAGATGTTGCCATAGGCCATCATCTCTCCTGAAGATGGCATCTGGCTGACACGCATATATATGTATATATATATATATATATATATATATGTACATATATATATATATAGAGAGATAGATAGATAGATAGATAGATAGATATATGTATACATGTGAACCCAAAGTTCCCACGGTGCAAAGAAGACTGTCTATTTTTGTAATTATATTACTTTCAATTGTTTTCTCAGGAAGCCTTCAACAAGAAACCCTTGCACTCTTTAACAGCACTAAATAATGAAGGAGTCAAGGACCCACCGCACGGTCTGAGTCACACCAGTCTTGGAACAACCTCGACCATCCCCGGATGAAATTAGTGCGTCAAAATAGAGCTATCAGCGCACTAAACCGCAGTTGCACGGCTTTCCAGCGGGTAAAGACGTCATTAGCAGTCAGGACTTCTACCAAAAAACAACGGCAATTAAAGGCGCGCAGCCGGCTTCTCCCACGGTCGGGTGCGCAGCTGTGCAACATGACGGAAGCGTTCCAGCCGGTGCTGCCACCTAGGGGTCGTCTTGTAAGCTTTCGCCGCGGTCCTCGCGGTGTGACGCGGTGAAAAGAAAAGCGACCATCGCGGCAGGTGTTGAGGAAACGAAAGAAGCGATGCAGGTAACGAAGTTGAAGGGTTAGCGCTAGGTCACTGAGTCTGTTTTCTTAGTTTTCGACAAGAAGATGATTTGTGGCCTCCATGGCTGGAAATCCATGATTGGTAGGGTCTTCTCATTCTTAGTCCCTCGCTTTGGAGAGAATTTGTCATAAGTCCTGTGATATTGGCGGGAAAGAAACGGCCCGAAATCGCTTTCAGACCACCCCAATAGTTTGTGTAAACTTTCAACTATAGCCGTCGTATCCTTTTGTTCTGTTAATTGTTTGATAAAGTAGACAGTGAATTCAATTTAGAATTTCCGGCTACATATTAGGTGAGGTTAACTCTGTTTTAACGCCTGACCTGCTGAACAGGAGAATCAGATTTCCCAGTTTCCCCCCCCCCCCTATAATTCCGTTTCCAGGTGGTTTAATGTCAGTAAAGTTTCGGCTGCTCTCCGTACAATGGCATTGCCCATTTTGCCAAAAAAATTGTAAAGGCCAGTTTTATGATTTGCCGTTCTTTTTCGAGTTCCTTTGACGTTTATCGAAAAACCACTGGAAAATACCAGGAAATATGCAAAATGGGGTAAAACATTAGGAGAGATCAATATAGACCAACCGTTGCCTTACATGAGGTCATCATAGACCAAATCCGTGTATTGGATTTTTTTTTTCAAATGTGGTAGCCATGCACGACGGGAAACCAAACATGACAGCAATATGAATGTTTTCTCGTGTAAATACTTGTTTTTTAGAGACATGCTATGAAGATGAATGGTGTTCATGGGGTTCCTAGAGACAAACCAACGCGTTACACGGTTGGTTTGGGGTCCAAATCGAAACTTTATATCGCACACAGGCCTGTGCACCCCTTTAATACCTTTATCTTGATAAAGGTACTACGGAAGGTGTCAAAAAATTATCGCAAAAGGAGGACCCAAAATCCAACAAGCTGCATGTCCATATGGATGGTATCTTGCCACTGATGCCCTAAACCTTGATTGTGCTTGACGGCGTTTGCAACTATGCAGCCCACCACAAGGTCTGGCGCTTTCAGGACCAACGGTTCTAAAACCAAAGGCCAGAATGGCAAACGGATACATCTGATCACCCACACACACCAGGCTGAAGCTATGAGCAAGCAAAGCAGCCACATGTAACAACTGACACGTATCACGTGCTCCTGCCCGCCAATTTTCAGCATCCCAGCGGTACATCTTTCACGACAATGAAGAAGGGGTGTTATTCTTGGGCACCTCGCGTTTCATGCGCAAGCTGCACCCCCATTTCGACCTGAATCCATCGAAACTGATCGCCCAGTTGCCTGTCCGCCTTTCCAAGCCATCGTCGCCTCAGGTTGTGCCGCACGCGTCCCGGCAGTGGGCCCATAAGAAACACGGGAGTGTAAAGGAGGCGCACGTGCGCTGCACGTGACCCGTTGGACCATGCCCATCATGTGGGGTATCGTTGGATAGCCCTACTGTTGGTCTATCTACCCGACAAATTTGAGTCGCCTAGGTCACTTTCGACGCCACTCAGAGGTCCCTGAATACAAATTGAAACACGTGCCTGTGGATCATCACGTGGATCGCACGTGGGTGCCGACCACAAAAGCGAGTACCCGCAAGTGGGGCTCATGTTGTCAACAAGTCTTGGGTCAACTGCGCCCATCGTCTGACCTGTGCACATGATCAACTGAATTTTGCACTGAGATTCGGCTCACGCCACGTGGCACGTGCCACGTCCAACGAATCGCTTCGAAACCTGCACTACAATCTGTCCGCCAAGTCGGCGCACCCAATGGTGCCACTCGTGTCACGATCGGCCGATGCGTTCGGGCGCTGGACGCTCGGAAACTTGGACACACTGACTGACAGACAGCTCGATTTGAACTTTTTTCGAGCGCCTGCTTTGTATGAAAAATCACTCGCTAAAAACGTATAAAACACGCTTTCAGCTCCTTCGGTTCTGAATTATACAGACACGAAGTTTTATCCGTCGTATTGGACAATGCTAAAAGTGAAATATATTTGGTTTCTTAGTGTCGCATGACTTAACTTGACCTGTGCCACGACTTTTCTCAGACCGAGGGACATGGGCATCTTATGCATATCTTAACACGTATTTTGGGTTTAGGATGACTGTCATTCCCGATCTTTACGCAAAATCGGTCATCGAGCGGTCCTCCTCGGTCAAATGTTGAACATTGACCTGTTTTGTGACCCGAGATATGACCTGGATGTCCGAAAATACCATCGGGGTGGCATCGTTTATGGGAATCGCCTTTCGTTTGAAACCAAGTCGGTCCGCTGTTCGAGGGGGCGTTAAGCTGAGGGCTTCTGACGCCTCCACAGCCCAGGAAATGGAAGGTGGTGACACGTCCCAGCAAAGAAGGAGTTCAATGCAAGTGCGCTAATAATCATAAAAGCTGGTAGACGTCACAGAGTTGTTGGAAGTTTAACGATTCATCGACAGATCGCGACCGCGGACACTTAAATAAGCTTCATCACGTGCTCAGGTACATTCGGAGTAAGTGATAACATAGCTGCAATATTCAGCCGTTTGCTGCGGACTAGAGAAAGAGACTGCTGAAGCCCGTCTCACGGTGCTGATACTCGACGGTTACCGGGAAACCGTTTTTCGGCCTGTCATTAACTCTAAATGCACTCATTTTGTACAATGAAATGAAGGACAGCATTGTACATTGTGTGTTGAGCATAAGTGCAAACGTAATGTTCAGTGCATGTTGTATATTTAACTTTGCGTTTTGAACAACGTATGTGGAACATTTAAAAGGCATCGTTCTTAAATATATTGAAAATACCCCAGTTCTTGGTCCTAGGTGAAACCTCGAAAATACCCCAGTTCTTGATCCTAGGTCAAACCAAATCTATGTACTGCAGTTGTGGGTCCTCAAGTAGAGTGAAAGTCATTAAAAGGCACAGACATATCGTGTTATGTTATATTATATTATATGACACATTACTCATAAGACATCATTCCATGTCTCATGCCCAGTTAATAGTTATACCTTTTAACTTTGTTGAGTTTGTGTATGATACGTCAATAAGAAACTAATAAATGTCATTTGTTTCTCTTATTATTGGAAACATTTTTCTTTTCTAACTGGAGTCGGATGGGTACCACAGAAGTTGGAAGAGCGCAGGTTCATATGACGTGCGAACTTTCATGATCTTCCAAGAGCTCAGGAATTAACAGATGCTTTGCATCACCTTAAATGTGAACACAGCATCTCCTGATAATTCCCAACAAGCCCTTTTCGAGGAAAGTAAGAAGGCACAGGATCACAAACGTGTCTGAAAACCGCATGTCTAATTATAAACATTGTGGACTGTGGTGAACTGGTCATGATGTCCTGTTTTATTAACCTAACCGCGGTGAAAAAATTACTCGTGGAAAACATGTCTGCGGTATTCAGATAGGGATGCTGTGAACCTTTGCCTTGTTGAGTTCTTTATTGCAACACTATGGGAATGAGATGCTACAGCAAACAAAAATATCTTGGAAACACACAAACACTTTTCATTTTGGTCACAAAGGAAAGATGAAACGCTGCCTAGAGAAATGAATGAAAGGAAAAATGCTACAAATGCACAAAACGAGATCCAGCAACCTCGAATGGGAACTTGAAAGCTTATCCGCAAAAACGTCGTGGAAAATATTCATAGCAAAATAATCACGGAGTTTTGGCACCAACCCCACATACCATGCATACCAGCGCGACGTAATCATTTCTTGATATCAAACATTATAATGTTCATAACGTGTGCTGCGTTTATTTTCCTTACGGGTGAATAAGGAAAAGTGCATATGATATTGGCTGACAAAATACAGCCTACAAACTTGTCATGATAAATATCGCAGTGTTTACCAGCTCGAGCAACTTATTCCAAAAGAAATGAGGATCTGTACTATGACCTCGCGTTCACAGTCTTCTATAATACGTTCTTTGTTTGCGAGTGCATGGAATTGTTACCGCGTGTCAGCTCTACGCATCTATCGCACTAGCTCCCCCTTTTCACCGAAAATACAGCAAAGCGTGGGTCATTGCCAATATCTGGCATGGGTTCAGTTTAAATGGTTGCGATAACCTAGCTCTTTTTGTTCTCATTAAACAGTGTTCTGAAATCATCGAAATGAATCAAAAGAACATTAGTCAGCATTCAGTTTAATACCGTTTTGATATTGCCAGGTGAAAATAATCCTCTTGGTGTACATAAGATGCTCATAGATTTACAAAGCCGCAGACTAAACACAATGTAGAATCATGAGAAAACGGCCGTCTGCTATTTTCCAGACAACAGTGAACAGTAAAGGGTGTAGCCATGTGCATCCGCTACCTCAGACACAGGATTCCTAAAACAGCGACAGGACGTCGTGCACTGCGCACCGGAGGCGTTCCGCCGTTCCGCAGTTCCAAAGTTCCGCGGTGCGGAGACGTTCCGCCGTTCCAAGACGGCGTCTGACGTCAGAGGCCGACAGCCGCCTCAGCCGGTCCACTCCGGTCCTGCCCGTCCAATTTCGCCGCCGCCTACGCGGCTGGCCGGCTGTCAATTTTGGGGCGTCAGAACAATCGAGCCGGCCGGGCCGCGTGATGAAGCGGCCCACTGTCGGCCGCGGCCGGCCGACGCCACCGCCGATTAGCGGGGCCCGGCCCGGCGCGGCGTTCTCACGGTCCCGCGGCGCGTGACCCGCGCCCGCGCCGCCCGCTCATCGGTCTTTCGTATTTGTTTTAGCCGCCGTCGGCCGGGCGCCGGCGCTGCGCCGAGCGTGACCCGCGCCGCCGCCGCCCACAGAGGTCACCAGCCAATTTGGGATTCAGATCTGCCCGCGTGAAAACGGAAAGAGCGGCGCGTTGTCGGACGCGATTGCCGCATTGTTTGGATGATGAAAAAAGATCGATTGCTTAAGCGCGAATACACTGCGATCACTGACCTTTCGATAGAAGAGGAAAAACACACAAAGACTGTGACTTTGTTCATCCGAAGGGTCGGTATAAATAAACTGTGTTATGTATCAGGGTGTAAGTGGCATAAAGTTGTCATACAAAGACGCATTTCATGGACGTAATGAATATTTGTAAACAAGATAAAGCGTTTACGAAACAGCACACGAAGAAAAAGCACCTTTCTTTGCGTGATAAACGCTTGGTAATAAACAGATAAACTTGAACTGCTGACAAATTACCGCATACGAACACAATCGCACAAAAGAGCGTAGCATAAGGTATTTTAGTTCGGCAATGCAAACGTTCGTGACCTCAGCATCTTTTGCATAGTTGTTTCCGATGAGTCTTAAATGTGTATTCATATAAGTATTCATTTATTTTCGCTAGCCATATTTACTAAAACTGTAGTCTTATGTTTTAGTGCCTCTGTTAGATCATTAAAGAAAAGACTAGCAACATCCTGCATTTACACATATGGCAAAAAATAAACTCGTTGAATTGGCCTAAATAAAATAAACGAAGATCATTAGGTTAGCATTATAGCTTGTACCATTCACAGATTACTTTCCAGTCACGTTGTTTTCATTTAACCTAGAGTAATTGAATCTTATTGATAACAATGACGAGTAGTGCTTATGATTTTACAAGCGGAATGGCGTGTTTTAGCGTGCAGTTGAACACCACTCACCTTTTAAATTTGCATTCGTTTGTTTGTTAGGGTTTAGGGGCGGACCGACTCCATGATCGTATGGCGCCCAATTTGCATTCGCCTTTCTCCATGCTATCTGTCGGCAGCACAGCGCGCGACATCTTCACAGAGATGAAAAGCTCACATTCTCGCTTTGTTTATGAATACTATTTTCAAATACGTTGCCAACAGACGAATACCGCGGCCTCAGTACCATGGCCTAACAATACCGCTCCTGCGACTGCGTTATACTGGACGTACTGGAATCTGTCAGGGCCTGCTCAACAAAAGCGAAAATTCAATGACGTTTACGAAACAAATGAGCGGATGTCAGAAACCTTGACAGTGAGACATCAAACTAGTCGAACAAATGCATTTATGCTCCGAGTGTCCCACAATGACTGATCTCTTTCTTGGTTGTCCGATGTAGCATTCTTGGCAATTGATCATACCAGTGTTCATGGCTTTCCAGTCAACTGAAGAGTGATATACAAAAGTCACTAAGACGGATTAAATCTTTACTTACTTCACTCTAAAAGCGAGGACATGAGAAAAGCATACTCTGTGTTTTGCTCTGCGTCACACAAAAACTTAATGTGTATCATAAACGTACGTGCATTCCTGATCCTCAGGACCTCTTAGTCTGGATACCTGCGACGCACTCGTCGAGAAGCTGCTCAAAATCAGGAGATCAGAACAGGATTTTCATAATCAGGAGCTATTCACAATAGAGAATGAGGCGTTGCGGTCTGGATGCAAGCCACAAACTGCATCGGCAAGGCTCGGCTCAGTCTGCAGGCCAAACAAAGCAACTGCAGCCTCCGTCCGTCTCCTATTCGTCGCCCGTTTCCCCGGGAACTAGCCATCCCTGTTTCCACCTCTGTGTTACCGCCGCTCTGCCAGAACCTCCCGTCCGGCCGCCGAACAGGCGCTCCCCCTGTCGGCGGACACTTCCCTCCGCCGCGCACGAGGCCGCCTGCCCGGCGGCGCCGCCGGTCACCTATGAACGCCATCGACCGGTAATTTAGTGGCTGGATGACAATGAGAACAGGTTCGTGAGGCGGGCCGTCGGTGCCCTTGTTGTTGCCGGGTCGTGCTGTTGCCGTGCCAGGTCCGGTCCAGCATCGGGGGGCCGTTCACCACTTTGTGCGGCGCCTGGTCAGAAGCTGTCCCGGCGGTTTTCCGCGACGCTCGGCCCGGCCGAGGCTGAATTGTTATTGAAACTCTCGGCACCCCGCGAGTGGCGCCCATGAATACATCGGGTGCCGCCCCTGGCTCTGCGATGATGAAATGCTTGCCCGCGGGGCCAATATGCAATGCGGTGCAGTCTACCGGTGCAGTATTTATGATTCATTGCAGTCTCCATTAGCCTGACTTTGTCATCGGTAGAATCATTGAATGTATATCTGCGCGGGGCTTATCTCGGGTACATGAAAAACTGATCCTAATGGCGTAATGGCCACTGAGCTAAAGGACCAATTGGCGCGCTAAACCTGCTTATGATACGTAAAACATATTTGCAGCATATCGCAGGAGTGGATTATGAAACCTGTCGGCACATGGAACTTTGCAGTATTTTACCTTTCACAATCGTAAATAAAAAATATCAACCTAGAAACTAAAAAAAAAACAAGAAATGGAGAAATCTTAAACGTTATAAAAAACACATTTCCTGAACTTTATTTCACTTTATTTAATATCTTCTTAGATATCGGCCATGACTAGGAGGGGAAGGGTGAAAGGAAAGGATGGCTGCACAATGAAGTGTCTGTCGAATAACTCCCAAGATACAGCGTAGTACGGGAGTCACCACGATATCGCCATTGCCAAAATTTTCCAGGCTCGAATTCGGATGATAGCGATAACTCTTCAGCCTCGTCACAATCGGCGTGAAAGGTTGTGACGTGGAAGAACCCGGTCAGTCGATATAAACCCAATAAACAGCCAGCCTGATAGCCCTGAACTACGTAATCGATTTGAATTTGTTTTCATTTAGAGCCGCAACTTAATATTTCTTTATTCGTAACTTCATCAACTTAATGCCTAGCATTGTGCTTGTTACGCAAAGCAGCTACGCAAAATAATTTAGTTTGAAAGGGGTCTGCATAGGACTTCAGGCCTTTTTTGTGCAATCTTTGCCATAAACCTAATGCTAAAATCTTTGAAAAAATGGGGGCGGACCCCCACAGAACTCCCGGTTTCTCAGCTATGGAATACAGCAGTAAACGTAGGCGAGACGATAGCTTCTGCCAGCATCCACCAGTGTTTCTAATTACAGCCGTATTAATCTGTTCCACACGACTAGCCGCCTCAGGGAAAAAGCGGCCGTCGTCCAGCGCTCCGACCGGCGCGCTGGCCGGAGCGCGGCGATCGGGCAGGCGCGGCGCACGCCGGCGGTCACGTGCCGTACCGGGCCGGACGGCGCCGAGCCCGCGATCTCTGATGCACGACGTCCTCCGTCCTGAAAAAGCCGGCCGTCCGGCGGCGCGCCGTCACCGCCGCAAAAACGCCTGATTAATGGACACATGGTTCTGCAGGAATCGGCTGGCAAATAAGCGGTCCGCGAGAGGATGGTCGTAATTCGGGTGATCGGTGACCGCACAGCTGGACGGGGTGTTTTTTACGAGGGGCCGCCGGGGGGTGGGAGCTCGTGGGGGCACATTCCTTTGTGTTGTGCCCGCCTCCCGCTGGCCCAGTTGGCTGGGCAAACTCCGAGGGGCACTTGAACTATTTCAAAACTGTGCGGTAAACACGGTAGTTGATAATGTGGAGCAGACGGTTGAATAGCCGCGAAATCAGAGACCGGTGTAAATCATTGCCAACAAGACAACCAAGAATGCTGTGAATGAAGCTAGGGACTCTGTCTTTTGCTGGCTCTAAAACTAATTGTTTTCCCGATGGTGTTTTGTAATTGAAATACATTTGCGCCTCGATACAAAATTTGCTATGTTTTGGCATGCACATTGTGAATCGCACCGGTTATTTATATCTGAATTTGTCTTTAAGGAGACGCACGTTACAATTCACCCTGAGGAAAGTGAAAAATCGAATGAAATAAAAACTTATAAAGTGTAATGAGTAGCAACCCTCATTGTGACAAGTAATGAACATTTTTACCGAATGTTAACACAATAAGAGTGAAATGTTTAGATTATGAAACTACTGATGCCGTCACAAAATGAATGACTCTAAACAGCAGAATGCATTACATAAATGACTCCGAAAAAAATAAAAAATTAAAAACGTTAATGGCTTCAAAATATTTTGTGACATTAAGAAGCCATATCAAGCACCAGTCATGAACACGACTTGATGTGGAGGCCTTTCCTCCATACCATGATCAACATGCTCAAAATGGTGAAAACGCACGAGCCGGCCGAGTTCTGCTGGACTAGGCGAAACGCATTCGAAAGTTCCCTCTTATACTGTACGATCATTTGTAGTTTCAGCTGACAACTACGCTATTTATTCAGCAGTTCGCAGCGCGTTATAATTGCTGAAATCGCTGTTAGCCTCCCCAGAGAGCCTTCTCTTTCCACTGAGCAGCTGCTAGAAGCAACCCTTCCCTGACTGGCAGGGATACGGTCGACCTGAAAAACGTAGAAAAAAAGGTGGCGGAGGAGAGCAAAGTTGAGCGATTGTGTTGAAATTTTACTCCCGTGAACGCCATGAGACCTAATGCATAAATCTCGCAAACGTTTAGTAATTTTGAAGTTTCCGGCTTCTTTACATATGGGGGGAGGGGCACTTAACAACTTTCAAATGGAACTACGCATTCGTTGAGTGCGTTGTATTCGGCATTGTTGCTCTTATCATTGTTTTGATCACTCACCTCTAACATCATTGTTTCCTGCCTTAAATAGATTCCGTCATAAAACATTACCGCATTCTCAGTAGCCCCAGTCTTATCACGTATACGACGACGTACCCCCAGAACATATGTTTCAGGACTGAATTACGAGTAAGAATCAGCGTTTCCATCACGAGCAGTCTTTTTTGCTTTCTCCTGTCGCACTGTGTTCACTAAACTGACGCTGTGTCAACAAGATGCCTGGTCCTCCGAGGGCATCGATTGTTGTGTTATTGCGTTGTCTTGCTGTTGCTCCCGCATTGCTGCGGAATCGGAATTCAAAGGAAAATGCGAGCGGAAGAGAGTTCCGTGCTCAAAAAGCAAATCTTATATATGGAACTTTTTACATAAAGCTGATCACAGACACCCATTTCAGATGTCATATTCAGAAGTTTTAACATAAGGAAGACAAAGTATTCTAAATCAGCCTGGTTTTGTTAGGTGTTATGGTGGAAGCGCAATGACAGATTTCTGGAAAAAGTTATTTTAAACAGTTTCTTGCCATGCATCGTCAGAAACCTCATGATAGCATTTTCCAGACTTGGAAGCTACAGCGTTGCTTCCGTTACCTCTACTCCGCCTCATCATGTTGTCAGGATGAACATGATTCGGTGAGGAATATGTCCTATAAGTGCATGGTTCACCGTGCGTTAAGTGCCAAAAAATGTACTTTGTAGAGTTACGGTAAGAATAGAGCACTGGAGCTGGTTACGTCACCGAAAACAAAATTTTCCATGAGTAGTTTAGTGTACTATGTGCGCGTACTCAGGAAGGGAGCATTCTCACAAAGAATCACAAATATATTCTATTAGAATAACTTCAACATTGCGGTATCGTGGCTTTGCTAGATAAAACGAGAATGTTCTAGTAAATGTAAAACTGTCGTACGTGAATCAAAGACATATCTACTGTTGTAGAGGGTTAAATGAGTGTTAGTGTAAGTAAATAAACAATTGTACATGAATTGCTATGTAAATCCTCCGTATTCTGCAGGTTTTTATTGCGTAACGTTCGTGTTTAACTGTATGTGATGAGCCATTCTGTAGTACTAAATCATCCATCTTTAACCAGGTTCGGTTGCAAGTGAAACCACAAGCGAATAAACGTTTTTAAATTCAGCAGGACTAGAGTATCTTAATGTAATTTATTTTCACGTACCACCATATGGCTTGTATTGAATTAACCTAGATATCGTAAGACCGTTGCTTTGTCCGTCCTACTGGGCTGCCGTAAGCGGTGAACCATGAACTTTCTATGAACCATATGAACCAATATGAACGGCTGCCCATAAACCACTGCAACCTCTCATGTCAAAGTGTAGCTCTTACCAGGTCACGTCCCGTTTTAGTTCTAGCTTTCTTTTTGCTGTTAAAGCTCCGTAAGTCACCGCTCTGAAGGTATGCCGTACAAAATGTGCAGTACATCAGTTTTCCATACGGCCTTTCGTGTCATTTGTGGTTGGTTTTAAGCGATTCATGAAACCAGCTCAAACCAGCCGGCAAGCCACTAAGAACGAACCTCAAATAAACACCGGTGCTGGGTCCATGCGGAGCTCATCAATCATCCGAGCCGGCGGCCCGCGGCGGTCGGCAGCGCGCCAGGGCCGAGCGCGGCGCAGCTGTCACCATTCCGGCCGCTGCGCGACAAACGCGGCGTCCACGGGGCCGCGCACCGCGCGCCGCCGGCCGCCGACGCTGCAGACTCCCCGCCGACGGCGCGGCCGCCTGCAAACCGCCTGCAAAACCCCCCAAAACGGTCCAACGGCGTCGGCCGCCGGCAGCCGCGGCCGGGGGCGGCGCCTGCCCGATGACGTCACGCGGCCGGCCAATGGGCGCGCCGGCCGCGGCGGCGGCGACGGCGGCGGCGGCCGGCGCCGCCGCCGCCGTCGGGAGTGATGCATTACGCATGAGAGCGGGCGGACGCAGCGCGGCGGCGCGCGCCATGGCATCGGGCGCCTACGGACTGGCCAGTGTCTCCAGCGCAGACGTCAGTGTGAGTGTGGCCGAGACAATGCTGAACGCGCCCGGCTACGTGCTGCGCGACGAGATGAAGTACATGCCGCAGCCGGGCCCGATGCCGCCCAACCCGTGGATGCTGCAGGCGCAGGCCGAGCCCGTGCATTGGTCCATGCACCCGCACGTGAGCGTGCACGAGGACATGAAACACCAGCCGGAGCTGGTGCCGGTGGGGCGCGTGGCGGCGCACCACGCGGCGCCGCCGTCGTGGCACTCGCCCGTCTCGTCGCCGTACCTCAGCCCGCCGCAGACCAGCGCGCCGCCGGCCCAGCACCCGGCCTACAGCATGCACAGCATGATGCCGCACCAGTTGCACGCCCAGCACCTGGGCCGCGAGACGCAGCACGAGCTCGTGGCGCCGCAAGGTGAGCCTACCCAGGAGCATGAGGAGCCCTCGTCCGACGCCCTGGAGGTGTTCGCCAAGCAGTTCAAGCAGCGTCGCATCAAGCTCGGCTACACGCAGGCCGATGTCGGCCTGGCGCTCGGCACGCTCTACGGCAACGTCTTCAGCCAGACGACCATCTGCCGCTTCGAGGCGCTGCAGCTCAGCTTCAAGAACATGTGCAAGCTGAAGCCGCTGTTGCAGAAGTGGCTGGAGGAGGCAGACTCCACCACTGGTCTCACCGCATCCGTAGACCGCATGGCGGCGCAAGGCCGCAAGCGCAAGAAGCGCACCAGCATAGAGGTATCGGTGAAGTCACTGCTGGAGCAGCACTTCCTTAAGCAGCCGAAGCCGGCCTCGCCCGAGATTAGCAGCCTGGCCGGCTCGCTGCAACTGGAGAAGGAAGTGGTGCGCGTCTGGTTCTGCAACCGTCGCCAGAAGGAGAAGCGCATGACTCCGCTGGCGCCGTGCGCGAGCTACGAGAAGGGCGACGGCGGCTCGCCGCAGTCCTACGTCTCGCAGTCGGAGCTGCAGCAGATGCAGGCGACGCTACAGCCGCCGCCGCCGCACCAGCACCAGCAGCACCAGCACCAGCCGCCGCCGCGCCAGCACCAGCAGCAGCAGCAGCAGCACCCGCAGCAGCACGACCAGCTGTCGCCGCAGCCGCTGGGGCCGCATCACTACCCGCAGCAGCGGCACCTGGAACCGATGGGCGGCTCTCCGCCAGCGCACCTGCCGCCCAGCCACAGTCCGTCCATGCTGTCGCCGCAGCAGGCGTCGTCGCTGCCGCCGCACTCACAGGGTCTGGCGGCGCACTGACGCCGCCGCCGCGCCAGTGACGCGGCCGGCGCCGGGCCGAGCGCGCCGCCGCCGCGCTGCCGGCGCGCCGGCCGGCCGACGGCGGCGGAGGCTGGCCGGCGCCGTCTCTGGCCTGCAGCACAGTCCGCCACGTCGGTAAGCTGCGGCGCCGAGCTCCAGCGCCTCCCCGCCGCCCGGCCATAGGGCTCTCGTCCCTCGTGCGGCGGCCGTCGGCTGTGCTCGTCCCTCGCGCGGCGGCCGTCGGCCGGTGCTCGTCCCTCGTGCGGCGGCAGTCGGCCGGTGCTCGTCCCTCGCGCGGCGGCCGTCGGCCGGTGCTCGTCCCTCGCGCGGCGGCCGTCGGCCGGTGCTCGTCCCTCGTGCGGCGGCAGTCGGCCGGGCCGTAAACGTCCGATCGCGCCGCGCTCAAGGCCGCGCCATAAAAAGGTTACGACCTCAGCGGGCGAGACGCGGCCGATTCATCCCCGGCCGCGGCGGGGTCGGACCGGAGCCGGGCCGGCGGCGCGTGGGCCGCTCTGTGATACGCCGGGGCCTTTCAGCGGACACTTGCAATACTAGATGTAGTGGACCGGACGGCTGTGCAGCCCCATGGGCTCGGGCGGGGCCGGGCGACCGACGGCGCGGCGGCGCCGCCGACAGCGGGCCGCCGGCGTCCTGGTGTTGTTTAGTTGTGCTCGGCGGATGTCGCCGCGTTTTGTTCGGCTTGTTCCGCGGCCGATGCCCGGAGTCCTGTGGTTTTTAGAACACCTATGCTACCTTTGTAAGGCCTCCTTCATGCTCCTTCGTTGAAATGGAAATGAACACGTAGGTCCAAATCATGGTGTTTTTATAACGTCTGTAAAAATTGTGAGATTCAAACAGCTTTCGATTCACAGTTGCCTTCTTTTCCACGGCAAATGCATCATGTTTGGACATCGTGCGGATCAACATATTTCCCATGCCTCAGGGCACCTGAAATATTCGCATGAATTTTTGTCCAATGGTAATGTCTAATGAACATCCAATCAAAAACGTTATGCCCCTTGTTGTTTTCTCATTTTCATTTAAAATCACACTGCGCGCCTAAAATTATGACACGTTAACAATATAAATCAAAATGACGCTGGTAATGCAAAATTTGATGCCCAAAAATTCATTCCATGCAACATACCGTACATCCCGGCTAACCAGATACCTAAAATAGCTGCTTTCAAGTTGACAATGCTCAATGTTGATACAGTACAATTGTTACATGATTTAAATGTACGGACATTCCGTTGAAAAGAGGCGTAACGTGATACGTGGGTACATTTTATGTGTTAACCAATCAAAACGCTAGTTAGCTCTCATTTTCATTAATTTTTCGTTGCTTAGTCGTGCCACAAGAGTAAATGTCAAGAAACTGAGTGAATGAAATGATAGGGCTATCGGGATGCTTTGTCTATGTGTTAATTGCTGCATAACGCGTGATCGTTTCGACACCTGTCGTTATGTTTTGTCCGTAAGAGAGGCCGAACACCAATGAAACGTGTAAAATACATGCAATCTTGAACATTTGTTATGCTGACAGAAACGTAGTGGTCCGAAAAGGCCAATTCGAGAAGGTCGACTTTTTTACCCAAAATACCAAAAGATTACTAAGAACCCTGCTGGAAACTTGATGAAGTCTGAGAAAAAACTTGTCGCTCACCATTCTTAACATGTGTTTGGTATGATGTGTCTTTTTTGTTCACCGAATCATTACGATGCCTAGAAACGAAAATAGGGATTGCTTTTGCTTGACGTAGACCAGCCTGGAATCAGGGGTGTCGATTTGCATTCTTTTGAGAGAGCCCCGGCCCACCAATTGTTGATTTGGGGCCCCCCAGTGCTAGTCTGCCCCCTCCTCCCCAATATTTTCTGCTGGTTTTAAAGGAGAATGAGTAATAATGACAAAAAACGGCCTTAATAGATAAGAAAATGGCAGAAAGTACAGAATAGTCTAAAACAATGTATCTATCTTTCTTCCTGTCTTCTATCTATATCTGCACATATGTGGATATATAATATATATGCCAATAGACTTTTGTATAGATGTATTTTTTCCATTTGATAAATGGCAACAAAAAACCTATAAATTTCCGTTGGTCAAACTAAAGTGAGCTAAATCCTTTGAGTAACCCACATTTGGGGGAGGTAAGATTGTCAGGCCCTCTTCTCGGCCCCCCAACCATTTACAGAAATCGACGCCCCTGCCTGGAATGCAAAACTGAACGTAATCGGTGTATAACTGACTGGATTCGGTTGTTGTCTGGAATTTTCTTCCATCATCAGCAATATGGGAAAGCTAAATGACCGTTCTGTTTTTTGTATAGGAAAAGTGTATATGAAAACTATGCTATTCATTTAAATTCATACTTCAATTTCTGGGATCATGACCACACCTCATACGCGTTCTTAAATCGTCCATAACTTTGGAGTATTCATAAAACTACATTTCATATTTGCAAGCTGAAGGGTTACATCGTAGGGCTCAACACTCATTGGGTAGACACAATTCAACATTGGGTAGACACAAATAATTTTCAGGGTTCTTTATTGCGCTGCGTGGTTAAAGTTGTTATTCGGACTCTGTTTGGTGATGCTGTAAGATACAGATAAGATATAGATAAGACTTATAATCGCAGACTTTTCACCCCAAACCCGAAATTTGCAACAATATTTCTGCTTCTGTACCTTGTTCGTAGTAGCACTGCAGTTCTTTTCAAACTGATTCACCATACCAAAAAAAAACACCGGATTTCCTAAGGTTCAAATAAGAGACCTCCTTTATTTCCCTGTGCATGTTCCGACGCACTCAACGAAAAAGCTTTCACGAGCAAGTGTACAGTTCTATTTTCCGTTTGTGCCCAACTTAGTTCATGTATCAACGTCGCGATTTGGGCGTCTGCCATACTTTCTGTACCGGCAGCCACCGCCGCTGTCCTGGCGCCAGTGTGACGGGTACATCTGGCTGCTCCCCTCCACGGCGACACAAGCTCGCCGTTTTAGCCGCAGTCTTCCCGGGAACGTCTCTGTGACAGCCCCTCTGTGACGGCGGCGCGCTTTGTGGTCGGGCCGGGCGCAGCCGGCCCGCAGCCGCGCTACCTGACAGCGCAGGTGTGTTGCTATGGCAACCGAGCGGAGCAGGGTCACTCGAGCGCGCGCCTTTCTGCGCGGCACCCTGCGAGACGGAGCCAGCTTTGTTGCGGACGCGGCTCCCCCTGCGGCTGCCACCGCCGAGCCGGGGGCACAGCCGAAACCGCGTCGCGTCGCCTGCCCGGGCGGGGACATTGCGGAACTGGCCGCGTTCCCGCGTGTGGTCAGCCTGCTTGGCTTGACACTTGATGGCGCTCCTTCTGGGAGGCAGTTCGAGCTGGACGCGTTCGTCTGCCGACAGCCGCGGCCGCCGCAGCGTGCTCCCCGCCCAGCCAATTATCCGCGCGTGAACTGCTGACCCACCGCAAAAATGCGAGCCATTCGGCCGCTCCACCACCGGAGGAGACACTGCCGCTTTTTGCTCTCGCCGTGCGGTCGTGTTTTTACGCTGCCATCCACCTGCTACCAAATACTTCATCCCTCATTAGCACCGGTTCGCAGTTTGTGGTCGGTAAATTGGTGCCGTCCGAATTCTGACGGTGGCTGGCGGCTGTCCACCGTGATAAACCACCCTGACGGCGCGAACAACAGACGCCCCATAAAGTTTAGCGACACGCGGTCACCGAGCATACAATCACGCTTTTTCTTTTTCAGTTAATTCGATCGGCCTCATTTACCGTGCCTGGCGCAATTCCTTGCACTGCCAGCTGCAGTCTGGGAGATAAATCTTGGGCGAATATCCGCGGCCGTAGTGGCTGGCCGGCCGCGGCTCTCCCACGCACGTGACCAAGCGCCGGTTCTTCTCATTAGAGCGCGCCCTCGGCGGGCAGCGGCGCGCCGGCCGAAGCCGCGCCGCCGCTGCAGCCGCCGCCGCCGAGACGAGCGTCCTCCCCGGCCCAGCCGCGCCGGCAGCCGCCGTCCTTGGTCGGCCACGGCGGGACGCGCCGCCTCTGCGAGTATTTACCGCCGTGTCGAGCACGGCCACGGCGCAAACAACAAACACATCGGGCCCGTCGGCTGATGAATTGAGCAGTAACGCGGCGGGACCGCGCGCGCTCGCGCTCACGAGCCGCGCGTCCCGCGTGCGACCGCGCGAGCAGGATGCGCTCCTGCGCTGAATGGGGTGCGCGGCGTGGAATCGATAGGGCCGTGGCCGGCGCATTCTGTCCGTCGCTGCAATGCCAAACACCGGCGGCGGTCTTTAAAACTGAGACGGGGACAAACCGCAGCGGCAATGCGGCACTCGCTGAGCTTCACCAAAGAACTATTTGTCCTCGTGGAGACGGAGAATGATGATGATAAGGATGAGCAAACGTTCCCGTTTTCTGGATCAGGTACCCCTTTTATCCACACCATCATTGGTTTCCAAACGTCTGCAGCAGCAGTTGTTCAAAACCGTGACGTTTTTAAGAGAATGGACCTACTGTGAGGCCGATAAAGGTAGTGGTCTAATGTGATCTGCTGATGGATGTCGATTTGTTCTCCATCGGAGCCAAATATTTGGTTTTTAGATGTCTGTTCGCCTTGCTCGAAAGCTTTAAACAGGTTTGAAAAGCCAGGGCAACTTTGCTGGCACAGTTAAGCACTCCTGAATTTTATAACATGACATTGTGCGTCATGGAAAAAATTGGCCTTCAATACCGACCATCACGAAACTGCCAACTATTTACTCACCCACCTTCCAAACACAGAACAAAACAGCTGATTGCTTTATGATAAATGATGGGCCAACAAAACATTCCCGTGACTAAAAAAACTTTTGTTTACTAATGGAAGTTCAAGACAATGTTAAGCTGGACACACATAGCGTTTTGATACGAAACTCGATGAATCCTGCTCGTAATAACAAAGTCTACTCACAAAACTGTCAATGTCCGATCATTCGTGTTTTGCACAGCACTGTCTTACAGCATTCTTTGTCGGCTTTGGACGGCTGAAATGAGCTGCTTTATCAATAAGAACCGGTAGCTGGCTCATTTGCAAGATTTAGCAGTCCAAGCGGAATCACTTGGATGCTGTTAGCAGATAAACCCAGCTTAACGGGCTCCAAGTAAGAATTACGTCAATGAATTGACTTCATTCATATCGCTATCTGATGTTTTATTCCCGTGAAAACGGTGGTTATACCTGGAAGACGACCCTGGCGGCCATCTAAGATAAAAACACCTGTGACTAAGCAAATTAAGGAAGCATTCAGCAGCGGCTTAGCTATACGGGCAAGGTTCGTCTTTTTGCAGTAATTGTAACAAAGTTAAGCTTAAGCCATCATGGGTGAATCAGAATTCAATCGTTGCTGGAAGACACACCCATCTTATTTTTTCTTTGCTTAAATTTTGCAGATGTATCACTGTGGCTTTGTTACTTGAGCATGCGTACGAACTTTGAATAAGTCTGAAATGGAATTTCACTAAGTACGAAACAGGAAAGTTACATTTCAAAGTTGCGTCTTAAATAACAATGTGTGTACCTGAGTAGACATAAAGGATTAGCAACCATTGTCTTTTGCTCAGTCTTTTGTTCATCTAACTGTTCAGTGAATTTAAGAAACACATTCTCATCATGTCATGGTGAGATTGGAAGGACACTTTGCACATTTCGAAAAATGTGCGTTGGTCCAGGCGAAAGACAATGTTTTTTTTTCTTGAGAAGGCAGCAACTGATTAGAAGATAGGCAAGGTCCAACCATCACTAAGGGAATTTTGCCAACTTGAGGTTTGCTGCAGCATATCGACATAATTTCTACCAATATAAGCTTTGAAAGGTTAGTGTTCCCAGTGTCCGCTGCATCGGCCATTCTAACAGTATGTGGCCCGTTAATATGTATATTATTAGCCATGTAGAATCATGCAACGCAGGCATACGTCAATAACTGCCTCTGATGCAGGCAGAGTCGCGTGCTCCATCACATTTTGTTTATGTTAGCCACACAATCCTTTTTCATATCGATAGGTCTAACCCTCGACCACGGTAGAGGACGCAAGGCACTAGAACAGTGATGTTGCACGGCAACTCTATTTGGAAAATTTTGGGGAAATTATTAGAATCAAGGCGGCACCCATATGACAAAAAGTAGCTCTCCAAAACTGATATGCTCATGGACATGACTGACAGTTTACGCCAAAAACCTTGCGAATCTATCAAATTGGCGTACGGGTTAGGCTGTCTCAACAAAATTTCCATAAACGCTTCTAACATGATTCGAATTTCCAGTATGTACAACGCCAGGAAAACGCCCTTCAACCAAAGTAAGAGGCCAAGAAGTTGGATATGTGCCGGCTAATACATTGTACTGTACTGCGTTTTAACAGTCGCAACATTTCAACACACTACCTTTATATTTTTGACTTTTTATCAATTTAGCCCGAACGTGTAAAAGTGAATGGTATTGCGAACAAAGCTCGAGCTAAGTCGAGCTTGTTGCTGGACCGTGACCCCGCCACCGAAATGTTCCAAGTATGGGGTAATTTTGCTCCAGGTGCCGAGCCAGAGGGCGCTGGAGGATCTCTATTGAGTCGTGCTACTCGCGACACGGACTCTCCGTAACTGGCTGACGACCCTTTCGGTCTTGGGCCAAATACAGGTGCCCGTTCTGGGACTCGAACCCAGTGCCTGCCACGCACCGAATTCTGTTGTCCGGCTCATTATTCACCATGGTTAAAAAGCATCCATATGATATATATATATATATATATATATATATATATATATATATATATATAATATTTACATTTATCATTCCATTCATGTAAAATAAAGGGAAAATGTTCAGATTTTGTTCCGTGTTTATAAAGTGGAACATACACGTGTTTTTGTCCGTGATAAATGGACCAGATACTGAAAATGTTTGAAATGATTTTATAACTTAAATTGTTACAATAGTTATGCGAAACGTTGGCCCTTGTTTTCACTCACAGGGAAAAGAGAAATATCAAAGTCATAAAGAGTTGTAAATACGGATGCAAAATGGCAAAAATGGCTAGTCGCGACAACTGAAGATTGTTCAAAACACCGGAGTTAAACCGACCAAACACGAGAACTATATTTTCCTTTCATCCGAGAAAGTTTTTGCTCGATTCCGTCGGAATCAGAATACACTCCGGAATCGGTTCCGTTCCGGCTAATTGGAGTCGGTTCCACTGATGAGTGCTAGAATCAGGGTCGGAGTTGAATGACGCTGTTATCTACGGAAACAGAATCGGGATAAATTACATTGGCTTAGTCCAATCCAATGAATATTAGTGGAATCGACCCCAGAAACGAATCATTTCATATTGATTCGGCATTGGAATTGATTTAGTTTTGAAAAATCACGTTGGGTGAGAATCAGAATCGATTCAGCAAACCATTAGTGGGATTCGGAGTCGATTCACCCGAAGTGGAATGAAGCACAAGTTTAATTCGGAGTATTTAGGCTACCCGTAAGGATCAGATGGTTATGGCAAAATAGCCATTCATTGGAATTCAACGAAATCAATGCCTTTTAGCAGTGCAGATGACACGGCACTGTCCTTAAATGCGTCATGGACGCATTTGCACATGGACCTAAGCCAGTCTTGTCGGAAATTGTTTGAAATAGACTGACCGTAGCAAATGCCTTGTTTTCTTTTGTCTTGCGCCGCTCCTCTTTTTAGTTCAAGAACGCATTAGAGAACAAACGCTTCAGCCAAGCACCCAATGTTTGTTGAAACATGGCGTTATTTATAACATTCTGTGTAAGTTTCCGCAGCTGTACTCATACTGTGAAGTGTCCTCCAATACTTGTCTTTTGCAGAACCGACCTGCATTCATGAACATCGGCAACAAGAATGTTCTGTCCCTTAACTTGAAAGTAAAAAGTCAGTAGAAAAATAGATTCAGCACTTCCCCTCACCAAAAAAACATTAAATTCAACGTCACAATTCCCCGTGCCCCATTCTTCATCCTGGTCCGGTGTGGCCGTGGGCTACGGAGCCAGCCGAGCCGAACCGGACCGGGCGTCGAGCCCGCGCCGGCGCGGCGACGTAGCGCCGAGGAGCCTCCTCGTCTGCGGCGGCCCCGGCCCGTCAGGAGGAGGCCTGTGGTCGCCGACCGGCCAAGTGCAGCGCCGCTAAACCGGCTGTTTATTGCCGCGTCACCGGCTCTGTCGTGCCTGACGGACGGACGGCCGACGGGCCGGGCCGGCCCGCCTGTCCGGCGGAAAGCGCAGAGGCATGTCGCTGCACAAAGCCCATGCTACGTCCGTGTGCCGAACAAATCCCGTGTACGCCGCTTGTAGCAGGAGTTGTCGATCACCATAAATCAGGAGGGCAGGCCGTTCGGCGGGGGAACGGGGACGGCGGCCGTGTGCCAGCGCCGAGACGAACGGGGCAGCCGCTCGCCGCGAACCTGACACAGTTCGAGCTCGCGGGGCCGAGCGGCCGCGAGGACGGCCGACGGCACGTTCAGCGGTAATTGGACGATGCCGAGGACGGTGTACCGGGATGGCTGCCTTGGAGAAAGCGCAAACACGGTTTGGTACCGGCGAATGGGTGTAACTTCGGTTCGAACGATTGCCTTTTTGCATGCAGTTGGCGCTGCCTGCAGAGTCGTTTTGAGGTCTGGTTGTGGTTGCAGCCTGGTCAAGCAAGGGAACCACACGCGATGGATCCACATGCGGTACCAAAACAAGTGAAAAGTGTCGGTAAAGCATTACCAGCGCGTCGCGTGAATGGAGATGGCTTCGAGTGCAGCCGAATCGATGTTCTGATAAAGAAGGCTTTGACATTTCGAAGCATCTGATTACAGAGATGGCCTTCACCTGCACCGTACAAAAGGAGTGTTGTTTTGAAGACCACTCCTTCTCTCACGTGGTTTGCATCTAACAAAACATGTGCCAAGCGTTTATGTTTCACTGGTTGTGTGACTGGCACCGCGCTCCATGCAAATACTTCACGCGCTTGGATTCAGATTCACACATCCCTGACAATCACAGCCTACTGCCGTCACTCGACTCACGCAGCCTGTCACGGACCGCATCACGAGAATCTGACAGCGACCAGCGCACCCTTCAGATCCCCGTATCCTTCACAACAGTCCGACTCTCCGCTGCCGTCTGTCGCCCGTCTCAGCTCCGCCCCTCCCGTTGTCTGTCCCGTGCCCGCCTCGCTGTTTTCCCAGTCTGTTACAAATTGACGGCCGTCATTCGACTCCCGGGGACCACACAGTGCGCGCGGCGGCACGGAGACGGCGGCGCGCCAGCATTCCTGCGCGTCACGACCGCCGCGTGGGTCGGAGGGGGTCAGCGCGCGGGTCAGCCGGGCCCGGTATGGGGTCAGCGCGCATGACGCCGCGACTGACGGGCCGAAAACACAATCAGCCGGCTTGGCTCCCCGCCTTTGCGGAAAGCCGCCCCCCGCAGGCCCGTCCACAAAGCCGGGGGTGGCCGGCCCGCTGTGACGCGCGCCGAGGCAGCGGTGGCCGGCCGGCCGGCCGATGGCGGCCAGGCGACGGTCGGCGGCGGCGGCGGCGGCGCGGCGCCGTGGCCGGCACACACAGGCGCCGCTGGGGGTCAGCGGGCGCGGCGGAGAGCGACCCGGTCAGTACGATCACAAGCCGCCGTGCCGGCTCCGCGGGGCGCAGGGGACGGGCAGGGGACACCTGCTACGACCCCCATGATCTGATGTCCACAACAGAGGATCCCATGACCTGTGGGGCGCCACTGACGATGGGGGGAGGTCCAGGTC
This sequence comes from Capitulum mitella, assembly GCA_030062745.1. Taxonomy (NCBI): domain Eukaryota; kingdom Metazoa; phylum Arthropoda; class Thecostraca; order Pollicipedomorpha; family Pollicipedidae; genus Capitulum; species Capitulum mitella. The sequence goes on along the minus strand of CP099841.1, from coordinate 5,353,327 downwards.
ACGTGGCCCCCTGGCGGGAGTCCGGAATGACCGGCAAGAAGTCACTGACACGTAGAAGGTGGCCCTGACCTTCCCCCCGCCATCCCATATACCCCCTAACTGGGTGTCGAGAGGAGGGGCGTTCCGCGTTAGCAGAGGACCATTGTCGACCGGAAGGTGAGGCAGTCATGGAATTTCCCTGAGGGGGAGGGGAGCTTGTGCCTGATTGCAGGGGACTTTGTATACCTTTGGTATGAAGCTTTCCATACCATAGGACATTATTGGTATGGTATTCCATACCATTATTTTGACTCATTCATGTGCTTTCTTGTTTTATGAAATAAAGCTCTGTAATTGTTTTACCAATGCCACGTTTAAGGATGCGATGAATATATTTTTTCACACCCAAATTTGTGCCAATTCTACATCATGCCTGCTGGCTTCAGAAAAGCGTTAAGTGTGTGGGCGTTAAGCTTCCGAAACGCTAAGACGGGCGTTTTGCTTCGTAAAGCCCGGCCAAACGACAAGCAAAGAAGCCATGCCCACCGCGGACGCCATTCGGGCTGCAGTGTTAGCATCTCTTTCCGACCTCAGCTTGGAACGCCGCAGTCCAGGCGGCGCCTGAGACCTTCGTCCCGATTACAGCCTCCCATCTGGATAACAGGCTCCCCCTCGGAGGGACAAAGCTCTCGTCGGGCCGCTGGGCCCCAATCGCGGGTCGCGCGGCTTCTTGCGGCGGTCGCCGGGTCCTGATCCGGTGCAGCGAGTCGCCGCCTCGGGCGGCGGTCGGCGCCTGTTTGTTCGGTGGGCTGGGCCGGGCCGAGAGCGCATTCTTCTCGCCCGGACAGAAACTGAGAGTGGCCCTATCGGGGCGGCCGATCACGGACCTGCCCGGCTGCCCGGCCTGCCCGGCTGCCCGGCCGCCCAGCTGCCCGGTCCGGTCCGAGCGGGCCGGCAGGACAATGGGGCGAGTGCTCGCGCTCTGGGCGCGCTTTAAATACCGGCGCAGGCGATCGCTCTCGCACTCCGGCCCACACACACACGGACATACACACAGCCGGGCCGGGCGCACCTGCAGCGGTGCAGCCGCCGACGCCGGCGGAGGCGGCGGCCGGGTCGGCGCGGAGGTGCGGCCGCCGCCGCCGCCGGCGCCCTCCGGCTCCAGGTATGCGGCGCGTTTTTGCGTCTCACTCCGGGCCGGCGCCGGCGGCGGCGCGGCGGCGAGTGTTTAAACGGCGAGGAGCGTGTCGCCGGCGCCCCGCCGGGCCGGCCGCGGGGCGCCGGTTTCTCTGCGGGTCGCCGCGCGCGGCACGTCCGCGACCGGCCGCCGGCCGCAGCGCGGCCGGCGTGGGTCGGCGGGCGCCGCTGTGGGTCAGGTTACGCGGTCGTGGGTCGGAGGACGGGCTGCGGGTCGGGAGAGGGTCGCGGGGCGTGGACCTGGGACGGCGTGTCAGGGGGCGGTCGCGGGTCACCGGGCCAAACTGCGGCGCAGAAGCCCGGGTTGTGGCTTTGTGATGTTTGAATTTATACGTGTTTATTTGTGCGTGTGTGTTTTATTTCGGAATCGCAAAAATGGCTTTTAAGGAATATCGTGCTTTTTCCTCAGGTGACTGTTTCATTGTTTGTGAAAACGGCAGACTGCATTCGCGAAGGAAAATGAGACTATTTTCCCCAATTTGGCAACAGCCATTTTCAGCTGAAACAACAGACCTCATTTCCAAACTCTTGTATGGGACACACAGAGACTCGTCGCAAACCCTGCCGCAGCGCCACAAACAACCAGGAAGCGTGCCGGCGGAACACATTCAGCGGACATTCCAGGCGGCATTGTGGGCGCCGCCTCATCGGCGACCGCTGCCGGATTCCAGTGACACTTTCTCCGGCGGCGGGGCGCGCGCCGGCCGTGGTGACACCCGGGGTGCCGGGCGGCCTCCGCCGCACCCCGCCGTCCCGCGCCGCCGATCGCCGCCGCCGCGCCGAAAATGTGCGCGCGCTCTCCCGCCGCCGCGCCGCCCGTAATGAAGGGCCCCGCGCCGGCGAAGGGAGACGAGGCGAATTTCCATCGGCATTAAAGCCGCCCGCGCGCCGCACCGGAAGGACGGCTCGCGCCGCGCCGCGCGTCTCTCCCGCGTCGCGTATGGCGCCGGCGGCCCGGCCGCTTTCAGGCCGCTGACACGGGACCGGCGCCGCAAAAAGACGGACAATGGCGCCCGCCGGACCCGCGGCGCAAGCGGCCTGCTGTGAAAAGCGGGAAATCTATCGCCCGGGGCCGCAATGAAATCATCCAGGGCTTTTCACATAGCTCATTTTGCTAAATGTAGCCGGGGAAGCGGGATCGGCAACTAAGTGCATACAGCTTGGACTTGTCCTACGAAACAAATGAGGCTCCGTTATCGGCCGACATGCGTTTATTAAATACACTTTCAATAATTTGCTATTGCTTGTCCATGTCCATTTGACATGTCCCCTTGACCATAAAACTTGTTTTCACTTTATAGGAAACCAGCCTTAAGTTTCTTGTCTAATAAGGCGTTTCGGGCTGATTAATTAATTCCAGCTGCATCTCAGCATCCCAGCACCACAGTGATTCGGTGTCCACTGTTCAGTTGCATAACCATTCTAAGGCACACGTTGCGCTCAACCGCAAAGGGTCAACGGTGTGGTCAAGCTACTAGGGACGGCCCTTGGAAACCGTGAGCTGCTGGAAATGCCTTCCTGGTTAATGCTGCATGAGTGGTGTTCTAATCAAGCAGATTAGGCCAATTTAGACGGACACGACATCGTTGTATGTAACAGCTGCGTCCGTAACGCTGTTTGGTATCTTATGCCAAGTAGCTCACGGTGTTTCATATTTCACGACAGACGCGAAAAGCGGTCCGGCCTCATTGTTATAGACGGAACGTCCTGGGTGGAACTCGAAATTTGAACTTAAACCTAAAAATTTGAACCGCGTATTAATATGGGTGACTGTTAAGATGTCGCGAGTTTGTGGCGTTTACAAAACGTTATCATGGGAATATAACACAAAATGGAATCTCCCTATGAGTGGGGGAATGGAAATAAATAAATTTTCCTTGACCACCGATGAGGATTATAAAGAGTTGCTGCCAATGAACGTCAATCCACGAGCTTCTGGCTTGTACGAACTCCGGCAGACCTGTGGCTGGGGCGCGGAGAAAGAGGGGGGAGTCCCGAGGAGAGAGGGTGCGGAGAAACCAAAGCGTGCCGAATGTACAGCCATATTTCATGCTGTACGAGGCATACATTCGCTCTGGCAATACATGGAATTGATGACATAATGGAATAAGAACATTGGTAAAGACAGTGGAATGGCTCCGCACAAAAAGTATGGAGTGCACGATCTTTAAAATGGGTATGGAGCAAAGAAAAATGGAACAAGCTGTTCAGTCGTGGTCACGGGACGCTGAAACACAATAGAACATATATCGGATTCACGAAAGACCACCTAAAACCAAGCCGTTACCTCTCAAACCTCTACGTAATTTTTTTTCAACCGACATAAACAGCAGCGCTCTCAAAATATACCGGAGGAAAGACAACGACCATTTTTGGGGGCCATAAGGCTGAGCTGGATTAACCGAAAACAGCCACAGATCTCTCAGAGTAAGGGTCGACGGGCGATCGGGCGGTGCCAGACCATGTGACGACTGCTGAGAAAGGCCGAGGACATCGGGGATTATCGACGATGCAGGTGCGGTTCGGCGCCGGGCCGGCACCGGCAGACCGCCGAAGACACCGAGAGCAACTGCCGATCAAGGACAGCCGCGACAGCCAGGGATTCCCAGAAACAGCTTGCGAGCGGCGCCGCGGACCGTGAGCGTCTGCAGGTAAGGCGCGGCGCCGAGCGGCCAGGTCGTGGAGTGCAGATGACACGCCTGCCACGTCTGCCGCCGGCGGCGCCGGCGGCGACGCCAGTTGCAAGGTATCCCCGCCGCCATGAATATTTATGATTTTATTTACACGCCATGAGCCAGTTTATCTGCGAGTAATTGCAGCGTCGCGGCCGGGCCCGCATCACTTCCCGTCCTGCGCATACCGGTATGCAAATCCGGCGGCCGGCCGGGGAGTGGCGCCGCCTTCTTCCTCCGCTTCCCGCCGCGTGATGTATGGAGCGGCGGCGGCGCCCGCCGGCCGGCCGCCTGCGCCCGCCTCTGACCGCCGGCGCCGGCCGGTGACGTCACCGCGCCGCCGTGACGTCACCGGCCGCCGCGCCGGCGGCCAGCCGGCCGCTAATGACAGAGATCAATCCGGCTCGTCGTCGCCCAATTGCCGCGCCATGGAGGCGCGCCTCAAGGATGCGGCGCTAACGACGTCGTGTCGCGCGGCGTCCGCTGTCAGGTGTGCACCGCGCGGCGCCGGCCGGCCGCCGCCAGCTGGACGACGCATGGGAAAACGGCGCGGGCCTGCGCTGCCGCTCCCAGGCGCTCTGACGGGCGAGCGACTCCGTCTGGAGGCTGCCGCCTTGCACCGTTCGCCCTGCACATTTCATGATTATTATGCCAATAATTAACTGATTTAGGAAAGCCGACAGCAGGTGTATCTGCGGAGCGCGCGCCGGCCACGCGAACCCACAATTAGCTTTTGTCCATTACCGGGCCTTAAAGCCCAGATACGGCCCATTAGAGACGTTTCGGTTAAAATCGGGCGCCGCGGCCGGCTGGCCGGGCCGGCCGGCAGTGCTCGTCACCTGCTGGCCAGCGCGCTGGGCAGCTGAGGCGCCGACATCTGCCGCCACTTTCCCACGCTGCCCCCGTGAGAATGGCGCGCGAGCCGGCGCGGGCGGGGCGCGCGCCGTCCCGCACAATTTATCAAAACACCATAATGGGGCCATCGAGGCGTGATTGCTTGGTTTTAATTTGACTGTGGGGCACGCGCCGGCCCGGAGAGCTGGCAATTACGGCGTCCGGCGCGGCCGTGCCGGTCACTGAGCTGCGTGACGGCGCGCCGTGGCTGCCGGCGCGGCCGCCTGGGGTCGCCAGGCACGGCGCCGGCTGCACGCTGCTCCCGGCTCTCCGGGAGCGGCGGACGCGGCCGCTGCTTCAGCGCGCAGAGGCTGCAGCGGTCGGGGCAGACGTGTGGTCGTTTCGGACGCGGCGTGAAGGCATGGTCGCGATGAAACATGCCAAACATGGCAAACCATGGCGAAGAGAGCTGCAGCAAGTGTTTCATTTCATACAGAATCTGATCACTTACGAGAAAAAGAGAAGTAAAGACTAGTGTTACCAGCACGTGGGGGAAACAAAAGTCTCAGCTGGCCGCATGCCATTGAACTCCATCGGGGAACAGCCAGCCATCGAAAGCCGCAAATACTCTTGAGGCGGTGCAGTAGGCGCACCGATCTCTACCGCAACAGCTGTGTGAAGGAGCAACCCGCCGGACCGGTCGCAGCGGTACAGTCGTCCGGCCTCCCGCCGCTCTATCCTCTCATCTCGGCGTCCGGCGTTCTTGCACGTGCCTCCTCCTCGCCCCAGGCCAAAGGTGAGGAGAACAGGGATGCAGGCCGGAGGAGATTGGCGCGCTCTTATGTTGGCGACTGCCACCGGCGAGACGCAGTCTCTCCAGGTCGACGGCGGACGCGAAGGCGGAGACCGTCGCCACTTGCGGCAGGAGAACGGGGAGATCGGGGCCTGGTCTTCGTCGCAGGAGGCCGCTCCAGGCCGACCGTCCCGTCTAAACCAGACCCCGCCAACATCGGCGGCGCCGCGCGGCCGACGGAGAGGACTGGTTTTGCCCGCCGCCAGACGCAAAAAGCGAAGCCCTGAGAGGTGCGCTCTGCGACCGGATTAGTGAATATAACACACCGAGCTGGAACGAGCCACTCACGTAAATCACCACTGCAGCCACACTGCGCTAAACAGTGTCCGGTTTTCGGACAACTGAATGGTCGCCGCATCAAGTCACGGCGCGTCACGCAACACAAGCAGTGACGTAACTCCCCTTAATTACCGAAGCAAACATATGCAAATCGGGCGCTGACGCTGCTGATACCAGTCGCCGCTGTCCGTTTCAAGATGTGCCAGGGAAACGGTACGGCCGGAAAAGAGGATTTCCTGCGGTGCATTTGGACGACAGGCTGGTGGAGACGTGCGGTTGCTGGGGGGCTAAACTAACAAAAAATGAGACTGCTCATTGCCGTCATTAAGGGAACTAGAAATCCTATCCTTAGCTGTTCCGCTGAAACGGCAGTGTGGCATTGTCCTTTCGGTACGTTTCAAACCGCACTCCGCCCACGAGAAAGTGTGCAGAGCAAATGTTTAATAGGAGCCTCTCGCTTTTCGCAAACAGCCTCTCCTTGGTGAGGATGTCCAGTTAGATGCACAGTTGTTGTCCAGATTTGTTCTGGCGTCAACGGCAAACATCGTTCTTAGACAAGGGTCGAAAAAGACCGAAGCAAACCTTTGACAAGAGCCAACGCATATCTAAGAGACTCTTTTAGCACGTCTTCCGTAGCAGTGTTCATGGTTTCCTGTCCTGGCACTGAAAACGTTGACGTCGCATCACTTTTTGCAAGCCAGAATGATCGGAAAAACGCTTTGTCTTCCTGGCAAACCCATTTCAACACTGATGCCACACGTCTGTCATCGGAGTCTTCGCGAGCGCACAAATGCAGCGTGAAGCTCAGACGGTCTCTTTCATCTTTCGCTGCCGACTGCCGAGCCGCCCGGTCAACAGCCGTCAAAGTCCGAGAACACGCCAACGCCAACCGACCAGCAGCGTCCGCGCTCTTCAGACTGCAGAGGGCAGCCCTCCGGCGCAGCCCGGGCACATGAGCGGCCCGCGCGGGCGCCTTCCCTGCACGCGACCCCGCGCCCGCAGCCGGCCGCCCCGGGCCGGGCCGCGCCGGCCGGCGCTGGGTCCGGATTTCACAATGGCAGAGTTCGGCGCCGGCGAGCGCGCCGCCGCCGGCCGCCGCGGCGATGGTGGCGCGCCGCGGGGAGCGCAGGTGCGGCCCGGCGGCGGCGCGGCGCGGCGCGTGCTAGCGCTGCGCCCATGGCGCCAGTCACGCTCAGCTGACGAGGCGCGAGACGGAAACAGATGGAGCGGCGGGCAGAAAAAGGCATACGTCCGACCGACCGGGACCGAAAAGGAATAGGACAACCGAGATCAAAGAGAGCCGTTGTTTCGGATTAAAGTAAGCTGAGCAAAGGGCTTGTCGATATGTTTCTATTTGGTTTGTGTAGGATTTTGATTGGCAGGTTCACGTTGAAGGTTTACAAAAATGGCGAAGTGATTTCTAAGAATCTCCGGATAGGATCAGAGAGGTCAAGGCAGCACTCACCAGCAAAAAAGGCGTTCTCGGAAATGCCTGCTTCGGCTCCGAAGGTACGGATAGGTTTCTTCAGGCTGGCTGGACGGCTTGGTTGATTGGTCCCCCATATTAAAATTAATGCCGCTTTAATAATCTTGATCAACATGCGTCAATAGGAGGTCATTTCATGATACACCCCAGGCAGTGAGCATTCCAGGCCAGATTGTTCTGCGGTCAGAACACACTGGTAGGAACAAACATTCCTAACTGTAGAAAAAATCAATCCACATTTAAGCTGTAATCTGGTCCTAATGAGGTAACAAGTAACAATTGATGCAGGCATCAATTATCACCTGGCGGCTGTCACCAGCCCGGTAATCACCATCCCTCGGCGACTGTCTCTGCCAGGTCACTACCACCCATTGGCAGCTGCCAGAAGCCCGGCAACCGTCACGCCTCACCACCACCTCAACAAATCCAAAGGCGGTTGGTGTGGCAACGCCACGCCAACCGCCTTGTCAACTACCACCTCAGGACAGTACCCCAAGTCTGGTTACTTTCCTCCGTCGGCGTCCGCAGCCGGCCCCGTCCTCGGCCCGGTAACAGCCAGTCCTGGCGACTGCGCCCGGCCGGCGGTGACTGGTAGCCCAGCCTGCCGGACAGGTAGGCGCTCCTTTCCGCCGCGCCGCCGCGGACCGCGGGCGGTTTTTCCTGGAGCCGAGAAAAATCGGACAGCTGGCGGCGACGGCACTGCGCCGGTGATCGGCCGATGGCCGCGCGATAGGCCCGGCCGCTGCGACCGTCGGCGGCGGCGGCGCGCGCCGGCCGCCGCGCCGCGTTTTTCCGCGCGGACAAAGGCCGCCGGCCGCGGCACTCCGGGGAATCGCCGCCGCGCATCTAATCGCCGCTCGACATCGCCGGCCGGCGGCGCGCGCCGCGCGCGTGCGACGTGCAGGCGCGCGCGTCCCGCGGCGCGGCGGCGGCGGACGCGGTGCGGCGGCGGCCCGTCCGCTCATCTGACGGCCTGCGCGGCTCTCTCTGGCAGCGTCGCCTCGGTAGGCGTCACCCGCGGCCGCCGGCCGTGACCTGCCGACGGCGGCGCCGGCCGCGACGGACGCCGGCGACGGCTGGAGGCTCGTCCGCCTGTTTTTGGCGTCGGTTGTAGGGCGACCGTGCGCGCAGCATGGCGATGTGACGGTCCCGAACGTGACTCCCCTGCTGATGCCGGCCGGACGCCGCGGACGACGCTGCGCTGGCCGGAGACGCCGGATCGTTTGGTCGGCGTTGGCGGATGGGACCACGACGGGCAGGCAGGTGCGTAAGATGGACGCTAACGCACAAACCCGTACGCATTTACGAGAACTGAGGGGGCACACACGCGGCCAAGGGGGCCCGGGTGTCCGACCCCCCTTAGGCCCTCGTTTTTTGTGAAAACCATTGCACACTGTCTTCCCGACAGGCGGTTTTGGTAAGATTTCATGTCACACTTAGCTCCGGGCCCCACCCGTAGGAAAATTCTGGCTGCGTACCTGTGAGGGAGCAATTGCAAGCACGCCTGATTTATGGCGCCGTTTCTTCCCACTGTTCAAAGACATGCTTTATTACATAATGACCCCAGAATGGACACCTGTATTTGGCTCGAGACCGCAAAGTCAGCCAGTCACGAGGCGGCTGTGTCATGGAGCTGCACGACACGAAAAGATTCTCCAGCGCCATCTGGTTCGGTGCCCGGGGCAAAATTATTCCATATTTGGGAACACGTAGGTGGCGGGGTCAGGGATGGGCAATAACTTTGGCTTAGCATGGGCTCTGATTCCAGTCCCACCCCCTTCAACACGTTTGGGCTAAATTTGCATATAAAAAAGGCGAAGCAAACAACCTGATGGATTACTCCTTCTGACCCGTTGTTTCGTACGTGGAAACTGAACGACTCTCACTGTGTCACTTTGCTATGACTTACTCTTACTGTAACTCATAGAAACACGCATTCTTCAGCATTTACGAGTCTACTCGAACAATTATGTATGGTTTAAAGACCACGTCGTGTAATTCAGTTTGTAACAAAAGATGACAGCTGCAAACACGGAGGACGAAGCAACGAATACTTTGAAAGCCCGGTGGTTACAGTATCGGACTGTATCATTACATAGCCCAGTTCCTCAGTCATCACCGTCCAATCGTCCATGGAAAAACGCACACAACACCATCGACCAGCCAGTCTCACTACGAGACTGTCAATTCACGGAACACCGCAGTACGATCTTCTCTTGTGGAGCGTGGGACCTGTCGCGTTCTGCGCGCTGCTGCACCACCTTTCACGTCTCATCTGCACGAGACACGGCCCGGCGCACCAGTCCTGGGCGGCGCATTTTTCTCGCGGCCATTGTGGCGACGTCGGCGGCGGTTCCGAGTCTCCACGCGTGTGCGGAGGAGGCGTTGGCCGTCCTTCACCCTCTGCGTGTGGGAGGCGCCGGTCGTCTGCTGGGAGTCGGACGGCTCCGGAGCTCAGCTCCCCCCCCCCCACCGGCGGCCCGACCGGCGGCCCGGCACGCGGTGGGCGGCTAACGGGCCTCAGACGACACCGGACACGTACCTCGCTGCTGATGAGCTGAGGAGCAAAACATTCCCGGCCTCTGTGTTGGGGAGTGCCGTCTGTGCGCCAATTTGCGTTTTTCTGTTCCTTTGTAGCGCAAATAAAAAGTATAGCATAGCAGGTGAATTTTCCTGATTTGAGGAAGGTTTGAAAAAAATATGCCATCATGAAGTAAGCAAAACTCCGATCAGTGTAGAACATGTAGTCGTTGGTTTAGTCTATCGATGTTTGCAAGATACAATAATTGCAAACATCGTACATATTTCTAGCTTGGGAGGATATAACTATCATGTGTCTCTGCAGACATCCAGCAAAATCTGTATTAAAAAGTTCCACTTGTGAAGAAAGCAGATGAAAAGAAATAGCGCGCTTTTTATATTATGTCTACTATATGAATGAAGTCCATGCAATGCTTTTTAGTGAGCTAACTTAAAGCGACGTAGGACGAATGAGATGTGGAGTGCAGAAATGAAACGAGTAGTTTTTCGGAGACAACTGTATTTTCTGACGTGAATACCGATATTGCATGACGCAGAACGCCTTGTTCAACCAGGGTGTAGGCATTACACGGCAATTCCAAGTCAACATGCATACTTTCCAAACTTCTCGCTGGGTCCTCACGCCATGGACTTGAAAGCCAAGTGTTGTCATCGTAAGGAAAGCTTTGCTGTATTTGAAACGGATAAAGGCAACGCAATTTGCCAGCTACGTTCCTTTAAAAAAGTATCATTCTTTGCTTTATCACTGTGACATTTGCTCACAAAGAATGTTAAGCCACCTGAGTCATGACTACAGTTCTGCTACTAAATCCAGGCACTTCTACAAAACCGACAAATACGTGCCGAAGTAGTCCAATACTGTATCTACGAGTAGATACCACGTACCGTTTCAGTCTCCCGAAGCGGAAAGAAGGGAATAAGTCTGAGGATTTGATGCCACGCTTATGGACGTTGCGTGAAAATTAAAGTCTAAAAATGTTACCTCTGAATCTGGTCATACCTCGCCACGACTACATTTTTCTGATCCGGTTTACCTATTCATTCTGAAAACTAACACCGTATTTCGAACAAGAGTCTCGCGCTTTGTGCATCAGTGCGCATGTTACCTCTGAATCTGGTCATACCTCGCCACGCGATCCGGTCCATTCTTCTGAAAAGAAAAGTGGTCCGTTCATTTTGGTGCAAAACTGACCGAAAAATCGTCATGTGACACGGAAAAAATTGATCAGCTAACGATATCAAATAGGCGCCGATTGTTCTCCGCCTGCCCATGAGCTCGTGCCCGCATTTTTAGTATTCAGCTTTGGCAGCAGGAACCTGTTAGTTCGCTGATCTGGCGCCTTGTCACGTAAATTCTGCATTTCAAAGAAAACAAAACCTGCCACGCGGCTTTTTTGTGCTGGCCTCATTGGTGCCTTGTGCGGATCTGGAATGTTGCGGCCGACACAAAAACTCGTTTAGCCTCGTGTCTGGATCCTGTTGGGACCGCTACGACAGCTCGCAGGATTTCGCTCGTGCTGTTCTTCGGTAGCCCACGGAGTGACGGCTAGCATAACTATTCCAACCGCGAATGACTTGTAATACAGGTGCTGCATCTATCATAAGTCCAACCTGTTGGCTGGGCAGCGCCGAAATGCGAGCCGGCGCAGCCGCAGACATTTCTTTACAGCTGACTGATCGCTACTCGAGCGAAGGCGCATGCGTTTGGCATCGACCAGCAAAGGACCGTTCCCCATTCCGACAACGGTAGGCCCCCGGGCGCAGCGGCTAGCTCCCCCGACGCTGCGGCCGAACAGTGTACCGTGCGGCTCCTCCGCCCGCGCCCGCGGCGCCGTCTTTCATCCGGAAACGGCCCACTGCGGCGGCGGCCAGGCTGAAAAGGCCCACCATGGGAACGCGTTTCAATACAGTCGCTAATGTTCGTGATCAATGGGTTAAATCGTTCCGGCGTCGGGCCTTTATTCGCGCGGCGGGGGCCGCGCTCCGGCGTTATCCCCGGGCGCCGCGACGCTGGAGATCGCTTTGAAGCGCTGTATAGGCGATCGCGTCGGCGCGTCGGCCGACAAAGGCCCGGGCGTCGGGGCTTGATGGAGACTTGTCGGCGTGGGAGCGCGTCCCGCCGACGGCGCCCCGCCGGGCCCCGGCGGCGCTCGGCCACAGCTCGCGAAGCTCCGTCGGGGTTGATGGGCTGCGGCGGGGCTGCTGGAGCCAAGACGGATCTGTGGAGCCTGGACAGCGATGATGGAGGGCAGTGGGGCTCATGAAGCCGAGATACGCGTGATGGAGTTGGGACGGACATGATGGAGTTGAGACGTGGCTGATGGAGAGGAGACAAAATCGATGGAACTCAGATGAAGCTTATATAACTCTGACAGGCTGATGGGGCTGATGGGCTCTGACAAGGATGATGAAACTCAGACGGAACTGATGGAACTCAGGCATGTATTGATACGACATGATATGGAGCTGATGGAGCAGAGACGGGAATTCACGGAACCCAAACAGGGATTGATGGAGCTCGACAGACATGATGCAGATGAGAAAGGGATTGATTGAGCTGAGATGGGGCTGATGGCCCACAGATGAGGCTGACAGAACTGATGCGACACCAGCGGGGTATGAACGAGCTGAAGGATCTCAGGTATGGCTTAAATACCGTGGACTGATCTTCTACAGACCCGTGTGCATTGGTTCAGACACCCGCGGGGAAGCATGACCAATGTCCTACAAATGATGGAGAGTGATCCAACCGGCATCTTAAATGATCAGGGGAAGATCAAGGAAAATACTCCTGTTCTCAAACAATTATGTGAAGGAAATGCATGCACATAACTTCCAAGCCCAAGAAACACAGCAGATGAAAGGAGCAAATCAAATTGGGATGGTACTGGGTTGTCTAGTATGCTTGTTTAGTATATGGACATGAGATACGAGCGCGCCGATGAAGATCGTTGTCTTACAAAGTGATATAAATGTTTCTGTTTCCGAAAGCAAGTCAGCAGCCTTTTGGCCTATCGCAGTCCAATCGTCCGACTGTTCTTTGTCCCGCTCGCCCCGTGTCACCCGCAGAAGAATCGGCCGGCTGCAGAGGAGGGCAGCGGCTAAGTAGGTAGCCCGGCTGCAGTATCCGGTGAAATCGCACGGATCGGAACGACCACGGGAAGCCCTGTGGCACTGACAAACGGCTTCTGCATACCGAGGAGTGCCGGTATCCGGAATCCGCGCGACGGACCGCCCCATTTGGCCGAGTCGGCATGTCCGCGTCGCTGGGACGGGCACGTCCAGCGCTCTGGACGGCCCCTCGTGGGCGTCGCCGGCGACGTCCACCTCTGTCTCCGATGCAGCCATGCATCTCTGCAGCGTTGCAACGTTGCACAGTCACCGGAGCTGCCACATCATTGTGGTCTCCCCGGGACGCACTGCCAGACGCCCTGCCCCCTCCCCCCGTCCGACTCTCGCAGAACCGGCCATCGCCCCCCCCCCCCCCGCTACGGGCGTGGCCGACAGCGGTGTCCGCTGCTGGGTGGCCTTCAGCCTCATTAGGGGACGCACGCTCGCGCGCGCGCGCGCGCGCGCGGGAGCGCGCCGATGACTGGTCACCGCCGCCTGAACGTGAACGGAATGGAGCTGGCGGCCGCCGGGACCACGCTTCTGAATGAACTCGTAAAGCTACTCCCGCACTCGGCGCCGTCCTTTTGCAAGTCAAATGAGGCCTGGTAGTAATTGTGACCCACGTCGCGTCTTCTGGTCGGCTTTTTGGGTTTCCGGGCGATCAGGGTGGCAACAGCGGCCTTCCGGTTCACGCTCTCGCAGTTGTAACGACGGCGCCTGCCTACGCTTCGCGGGCCTTCTGGGCGGGAAGAAGTAAACAGTGATTATGCGAGGGCTGAGAGTACTTGAGGCTGCCGGTGTTGTAATTTCAAAACGCCGCAACGTCCAGTTATAGCTATGTTTCTTTCTTTCTCCCTCTCTTTGTTTTCCTTTCTTTCTCATTCTATCTCCCCTTTCTCTTTCAGTCTTCTAACCTTCTCTATTTATCGACTCCTCCCTTCTTATCGTTCCATTCCCTTTTCGCAACCCTGTCAATTTTTGACATATCTTTTCGCGTCTTTTTCTTCCTTTTCCGTCACATTTGCTGTTGTTTCCTAATCGTGTAAATTTTTCTTGAACACAACTTTCTGTGTTGCTCTATCCTCCCGTCCTTTTTATATCACGCTTTCCTGGTGGCTACTAATTCCGCCTTGTATCACATGCAATATTTCCCTTTCTACTGCGATGTCTCTGTTGCATCTTATTGCCACCTTTGTTCCTACGTATTTACTTCAACTCTGCATCCCGCTTACTTTCGCTGAAGCTTGTTTTCCCCGTACATTTGGCAGACTTCACGTCGTGGTACAATACTAGTTGGCTATGCTCCTGCACTGTGCAGCACTTTCGCGAGCCAAGAGAAGAATCGGCCAGCTGTTTGACACACCTGAGTGTGGGGTCACGGTCGACCGAAACCATCGATGCCGTCGGCTGAAAAGAAATCGGGACAATCGTATCTCCGGCTCAGACATATAGCCCGTGAGATGACGGCCGGGGCGAAAAGATTCCATTAGACGGAGCCAAACAGACACCATTAGCGGTCATTATCATAAAACACCCATATTTCTATCGTTTAGCTTGTTACGCGGCATCAATAACACTCATCTGGCGGCGCGGCGCTCATAAAGTGTGGCGGCGGCCGGCGTGTGGAGCGGCGGGCTCGGTCGGCCGCCGCTGCCGGGCCGCCCGGTCACCGCAGGCGTCGGGTGGCGGCACTGTGGGGCGGCGCCGCTCCCCGCCACACCCCACCCACCCCGCAGCCGGCGGGGGGGAGCTGGAGACCGTGCAGAGTGACGCAGTCAGCATGTCAGCGGCAGCATGGACGCTCGGGGTTATACGTCATGACTTCGTGTTCTGCGCCGGTGTGGTCATCCAGCGCAAGACGTCGAAAAGGTTTTGCTTCTATGTCTCAGTTTGTCCTTGTCAGTCAGTTAGTCAGTCAGTCAATCTGTCTGTCTGTCTGTCTGTCTGTTTATCTGTCTGTCTCTCTTCTGTCCACCACTTTTTCTTTCTCTCTCTCTCTCTCCTGGCTGCTTTGCTTAAGAAAACAATATTTAGACAATTATCTTCTTAGCGTCATTTGCATTTTGATTGCACGCACTCAGCACATGGCTGGTCTTAGCCAGGATTTCCATAGAACATTTATAAGTCCTAACGATTCAGCACAATTCACGTGCAGATATAATCTAGGTACTCGGCCTGAGTGGGAAACATCAAATGGAACGCCCACGAACTGATTGGCATTCTTGTCATTGTTCACAAAAAACTAAACCGCATTTGCCAAGTGACATCATCTTGCCTCCAAACGCCCTTGAGCTGGAACCGATGGCACGACTGATTGCTCGCAGGTAACATCTGAACGCTTTGCCACCTTGCGAAACTGTGCCTGTTACTGGCTGTCAATCAGTCGCGTGCTAACAGGGACACTGTTCAATGGACAAACCAGTTGGGCACGCGCTGGATGCGCTGCATTCGATTCGATACCGATCGCTCGCGTGTCGAGATGATTCATGCGACAAGATCCGGAATGGTAGCGAGCGCGTGCCAGGCAAGCCCAGCTAGGATAGCAGCGCGACCACCGGCCGGCACAAGTTCGATTTCCTTGCATTGTCTTGATGCACTTATCCGCCCATCAGTGCTCAAGTGTTACCCCGAACGCAAACAGAAAGCAAAGCAAAATGTGCTGGGTTCACACTAGATGTTTTTTGTTAATGGCATTATGTACCAAACAGCGATCTTGAGAATTCAAAAGACGCTTCAGTGGTGCCTCAAAAGATGCACAAAGTGGTGCTGATGGACGAAGAATGTGCCAGGTGCCCGAGCGAACTGGGCGAAAAGCTATTTAGCGCATCAGCGATCATTTCATAAGCGGAACGTTCTCGGGCTGATGCCCATGTGACTCAGATCTCCTTATCATGCCAATATTGCAGAAGCACCGACAGAGAGGAGACACAGTGTCAGGTGACGCTTACTTCTTGCAATGCTTTATCGCCGTCCAATGCTGAACACGTGCTGGAAACGAGGTTCGTGATACTTCATGCCGCGTCCTCTATATGCCCAAGCTGATACGCTGTGCTTTGCGTTGTTAAGTTAGCCCTGCAAATAATACACAGCAGCATAGCTTGCACTGGGGTCTTGAATGTAAGTCAGCTCTAAATGCGTTACGTTGCGCCCCCTTTGTTCGAGCTCGACGCTGCCTGGCAGAGTCGGGCTTCTCGCCGAGCGACTCGCCCGGTCGGTCGGGCGGCGGCGCGCCGCAGACGCGGCCTAGTTCTGGCGACGGCCGCCTGGCGGCGCTGCGATCGGCCGTCACGTGCGCGCTCCGGCTGCCAGCGGGGACCGTCCGGGGCCGGGCTTCCGATCGTATCGGGCCGGCAGGACCGGCGGCCGGCGGCGGCGCTGTCCTCCGCCGCCCGGCCGCCATAAGGAGGCGGCTCCGGCCGGCCGAGGTCAGCGGCTGACGGACCGGGGACGCCGACTGACAGCCGCCGGCCGACGCGGCTCCAACCGGAGACCGAGGACCAGGGACCGGTCGAGGTCAGCGGCTGACGGACCGGGGACGCCGACTGAAAGCCGCCGGCCGCCGCGGCCCCGATCCAGCTGAAGACCGGAGACGGAGACCGAGGACCAGGGACCAGCCGAGGTCAGCGGGGACGCCGACTGACAGCCGCCGACCGCCGCGGCCCCGATCCAGTTGAAGACCGGAGACCGAGACCGAGGACCAGGGACCGACCGAGGTCAGCGGCTGACGGACCGGGGACGCCGACTGACAGCCGCCGGCCGCCGCGGCTCCGACCGGAGACCGGAGACCGGAGACCGGAGAGTGGTAGCTGGAGACCGGAGAGTGGTGGTTGGAGATCGGAGTCTGTGAAACTGAAATGGGGACTGGAGGGGGGGGGGGGGGCGACGGCCCTGGGGACTAGGACAGGGTGATGTGGACTGTGAACCGGATACCCAGTCTCTGGGAAGGCTACTGGGTTCAGCGTCGTCCATTCGTGGTGTGCGGAATTTTTACATTTGCAGGAGTCGATTGTTTACACTAAAATGTGCTTCTTTATTTAAAAAAACGACCAGACGTGTTGGAATGGGCACTTTTTCTTCTTTTCTTTTTACTGTGTAGGTTTCCGAGTCCATGCCAAGCCCAGATATCTATTTGCGTAATCACCAACCCCGCCAACCAAGTGTTCCCAAATATGGAATACTTGTACTCCACGCATTGAGCCAGATGGCGTTGGAGGATCTGCCGTGCAACTCCACGACACGGCCGCCTTCACCGGCTGATCGTTTCGGCCTCGCGCCAAATACAGGTGCCTGTTCTGGGACTCGAACCAAGTACCTGTCACACACCGTACTCTGTTGTCCAAGTCCACCAGGCCTCTTATTCACCTTGTTCATATTTTTGGTTCTATGTTCATATTTTCCCACTTTTGTTCCTGAAGACAACCTCTGCCCCACTGCCAAGGGCCGCGTCTCACCACATGGCTTTAGATAGCTTGCCTTGCATAAACCATGCATTTTTTCATCCATTAAATTATATCATAGCTGTTGTTACAATGGCTTTGTGTTTCATTAGGATCTGTTCTAGGAAATGAAGTGGCGCTCGATAAAAATGACAGCCATGACATCGAAGCAGTGCCTGGTGCACGACAACACGAATTCAGGGGGTGTCTGCAGTCTTCATCCTTCGCTGGGTTTCCGACTCCCGCACCCCCGAGAGGTCTGGAACCTTGCGAATCGCACTTGAAACGACAACGGTGACATCTGACGAACCTGCGTCGGCGGCGTTATCATCCGCAGAGCCAGCGTGGCCAATTAGAGGCTCCGAGCGGCGCCAGTGGTCCGCGCAGCCGCCCTGCCCTGTCTCCATCAAACAAGATGTACCGTAAGCCCGGTGCGGTATCACTACGAGATCTGACCTCCACCGGCGGGCCGTTTTCCTTGACGACAGGCCCCTAGCTGAACCTCTCCGGAGCTTGG